>CM053793.1:676233262-676638262 GCA_028749045.1 Cupressus sempervirens | reverse complement strand
CTTTAGTTTGAGCTTCATGATCCTTTAACTCTGTAACAGGTCTATTCACAACCCTTAGGCTCCTTATTTCTTCCACCATGTCAACTAGCTTCTTCTACAGGACATAAGTCCTCTTCAATTCTTCTTCATATTTTTTTCTAGCATTAATGGATATGCTATAAGTTGTGTATAAGTGTTCTTGTAATGTATTCATCTTGTTCTTCCCCATTAATGATGTTGTATTCACCAAATTATGGATTTAGTCACTAGATATAGTGGAAACATTCCAAAAAATTACATGTCCCTAGGGGGACTCCTTTATCTCCATGAGAGTTGGTTTATTATCATCTGGAGCCATGATCCATTTTTTTATTGTCTTACTTTCTATGTTAAAACCAGCCCCCTATAGCTCACCAGTGATATTCGTCTATTCAAAAGAGACTGATCTTTCTTATTTTCTAATCTGATCTAACATAAAAGAGGAATTAAGTTCCCAACTAGGAAAAAGAAGCATTCCACTTCTCATTACTAATTCTCTTGCTTCCTCAACTATGAGATTCTCACTAATTGGATCATAATCCTACAACCTTTGCACTAATTCTATAATTTACTTAGGTGAATCTCTAGGTTGAAACTGTAGAGAAAGTTCATTCTATTTCACTTTATAGATGAATGACTTAAATTCATCAAAATTTACAAATTGGTCATCCTTTGTGAACTCATCTGCCTAAATTATTCTTTCATCCAACATTCAAATCTATAATTCAATCATGTTGGGGATCTTCTCATGCTCTCCTACTTGTTTGATTAAAAAGTTGTGGCTGATGATATCAAAGAATTTAGATCCCTAAGGCATAATTTGCAATGCCTTTCCTCTGACCTTGTTAGGGGTATGATTCATCTTTTTCTTCTTTTTTCCTTTAGCCCATGAAGAGCTCTCTAGTTGATCATCCTCAACCTCCACCATTATAACATCCTTCTACTAAGGAGATGGGGGTTTTTGCTCTATCTCTAAACTCTACAAGCACTTTAATCATTAATTCATCAAAATTGTCTAGTCACTTATTGTATCTATCAAGGTATGGTACATCATGGTGGAAACCCTTGAGTGATGGGTCTACTACCCTCACGGCTTCTTCTATCTTCATTATCTTACTCCAATTCTAAGTTCTCTCCCTACAAACCTTTTTTTGCAAGTAGTTCATGATGCAATATTCTTCCCAAATTAGTTTGTTGCTAGGAAGAGTGTACTTCCACATTTGTTTAAGATCATTCCTTGCCAAATCTTTTGGATCATAGGTTCTAGCTAAGGTAGAGGGAAGTTTAAATTTAGCTAAACACTGATCTATCTCCTCTATGACATCCTTCCCTATCAAAAAATCACCTATCTTTGTGTTTCTGGTTGCAAAAGAGTCTTTCCTGACATCAAAGCCTAAATACTCTCTATTCATTATTAGTAATTGCTAGAAGAATTCTAACTAACCCCTAATCTCTCGGGGACATGTCTACATAATACATGGGGAGGTTGAGGACATCCAATACTCTTATAATTGAAAATTTTTAAATAAAAAAAAATTAGCCTAGTCATGGCTAAGTACCCTATCCTCATTTGGATAGGCAAATGGTCTAATTAACATTCTTACCCCCTTAGGTACTCTTTCATTTATACTAATTAGCATATTGAGGATTGGAAATACAAAATCATTATAGAAAGCAATAGTACTAGCATAGGGATAAAACCTTTGCCAAAAGTGAGTCCACAATTGCATAGGTAGGGTTTCTCCATTCTCCTTAGTGGCCTCAATAAAATCTAGATTGATGTGCCCTATATTCTTGAAAAGGATAATGTACATCAATAGTGAATAATGGGAAAACCTAAAGTTTCCCATGTCTCCCTTCTAAGCTACCTTAATTTCTTCATACACACAATCAATGATGTATTACACAAATTCATAATAGACATTATAATTTGGATCCTAGATATCCAATGCTATGATATAATTATAGCCTAGGGCATTCATGGTGCCATCAACTCCTAGTACCTTTCCAATCCTGTAGATGGTATATCTAAAATATTTATAGAAGAACTCTAATGGAATTAGTTCCCTTACCTTCTTAGGAAAATCCCACTTTTCCTTCTTTGATTTGGGAATGTGCCTCCTCATGACAATTACAATGTCAAAACTCTTGGAACTCTTGAAGGTCTCATTCATTTTTTCTTTCTCAATTTTCTTTGTGAGAGGTCCTCCTAGGTCAATAACTTCAGCAAAGGTCTCCCTATCCAATCTACACAAGACATTCATATCCTTTCCATGGAAGCCTTGGTTGTTGGATTGTAAGGCTTGATTAGTGCCTTCACCAAATCAACATCAACTATCACCTCTGGCACCATCAATTTTTCCATGTTTCTGATCTATGGGTTACTGATTGATGATTTTGCATACCTATTTTGATAAAATATTAGAATAACTCATTCCCATTGGTTTTAGGTACAATGGCATCCCTGCAGAAGGAGTATACATCTCTGAAGACATGGGCATTCAAAGTTAGAGCATGAGAGGACTCCAAGAGAAAATTTTCCCACTTCTCTACATATAAAGTTGCCAAATTTGGCTTTGCCTATTCTATGACTATGAAGATTCTTCCATATCAACCTGAGCTATCATCTTTCCCTCTTCTTATGCCATGTTCATTGCAACTAAAGCTTTTGGAATAATACCTATCAATACTGACTCTGAGAAAACTAAATTTTTTGGCAAGCTCTTGGCTCTTAAACCATTGTCTCTGAACTTATGCATAATATTGTAACTCAAGAATCTATTATACCAACTTATTGATGGAGGGAATGCAACAGAGGGGTATTTATGTCTCTTAATGTTATTGTGTGTAAGAAAACTCAAAATCTACAAAAGTGAAAAGAAATGACATGTATAGCCAACCTTTTAATTCTTTTATGCATTTTTGATAGGACATAACCTTTAAAGTCATAATGAGGCCTCCAATAGTCATTTCTCACTTAAGATTTCTTCCTCATGACCTGATGACCACAACATTTTACTTCTTTCCACCACTTTGTGGTTGATCCTCTATTGTTGGTGACTAACTGTGGGACCAAGAATACATGGGTTATGACCCTTTACTTCACTTTAATCAAGTAGGTATTTCCTTATGTTAACATTTATACTTATCATTAGCAACCCCACAATCACCTTTACTTAATGAAGTTGCAGCCACACACATAGTTACACATTTTAAGCTTGTTCTCTTGCAACCAAGTGATAATCACATTTAGATTTAAAATCAACCTCATCACATGGTTTTGTTCAAATTTCCTTTTATATTTACTAACCATGTAATGAAGAGATCAAGCCTTTCTAACCATCCTCATTGGATAGCAACTTACTTCTCTTACCAATTAGCTAACATTGCAACTACATAATTTAGCATCTTTTAAACCCTTTCACTTAGTCATGGTTAAAAAACTTAATTATTTACTTTACCTCACAACCATGCAAACAAAAAAAATCATTTTGAAAGTGGGCCATCACCACATGTCATACTATTCTTATATCACTATGAATCAAAACCTTACAACTCTGGATAGTGACATAAAGACATCTATTGATTTCCTTCAATCTAATGGTCCTAACAAAATACTAGCTTTCTATCCATGCCAATACCCTTGACCAATCCAAAGTTACCTTTATGTCACATTACTTTGATAGCAAACTACTACATCGCTAGATTCAATCTACATGGTGGCATGTCACACCTTCGCAAACTTAACCCATGGTTTCGGTCAAACTTTGGCAATCCTACAATCCATAGCAATTCATCACTTCATGATTCTAACTTGAGATAAGACTAAACCCCATGCAAACCTATGATCAAATATTGTTCACAAGCTCTTAAGCATCATTGCACAGTTGTGGCCAACATTTAACATAACATCTTATTGAGGTGACTACAAGATCAAAGCCAGCTCAACTGCTTTTCTCAGTCATGGTTAGGGAAAACTTAACTGCCAATCCACCACAACTTAGTGATCAAAGGGAAAACATCTTCTTCCTCGAGTCATGCCATTTTCTATCACAGTTTTATAGAGAGCATTGACCTTGACACTAACTATAGTCACTTGGTTGCATACTTAAAACACATAAGCCCTTATCAGAAATAAAAGATTTAATCACAAAAAACCATTCTTAGAGGTATTCAAAAATTTAAAATTTGAAGGGTGTGGGCCTTAAAACAAGGGTTTTCTTAGCGTAAAGCATTTTCATGAAAAACTTAGAGAAACTCTAGGTTTTTGACATAGATAATAAATTTTAAAATAAAGTTTTTACCAGGAGATGAAAACATACTATAATTAATCCAAATTCCTCAATATTCTAGAACAATTTAACAACAAAATTTGGATAAAAACCTTATTAAAAATGAGGGCTAACAAGGTAGATTTTTAGAAGTTTGATAATAAAAATTTAAGGTAGGAAAGCAAAGGAGGAGTGGCTTTAGAAAGAGAAGGAGAAGGAGTGGCTTTAGAAAGAGACTACACAATAGAAACAACAACTAGACAACAGAGAGTGTATTATAGGAGCCACTAGATAGAATCTAGGAAGGTGTTGTCATAGGTACTATGACATTGGAAACACTACTTAAATTGGTCTAGTTGCTGATTAGCTGAGTTGATTACTTCATTACAATATGATGCAATGGTAATGTTAGTTATAATTGTGACATACATAAATAAATATTGTTTTCATTATTATATAGACATATATACATGAAAATAATAATACAATTTCTAAGAGTTTACAAGTGTTCAACAAAATTAATTTTTTACAAGAAAAAGAACCTTAAGAACTATTACATTTTTGTAAAATTTCTTGCAAACTATTCCCATTTCTCTTGGTCTGCATAATTTTTTTGGAGGATCTCTAGGTAAGTCACTTAGCACAAGTTAGTGAGTTTTATTATTTTATTATTTGGATTCTGGAATATGTATGTAGCTAGATGAATTTTTCTATTGTGCTAAGATGTAATAAGAACCTTAAAAAAGATCTCTAAATATACATGTTTAGAGGGAAATACAAAGAGATACCTATTTAGAGGAAAATAAACCAACATTTACATAGATCCCTTGAAGAAAATCACAGAGCTAGAGCATGACAATGAAATCACAGAGCAAGGGCACAGAATGGAAATGAAATTATAGAGAAAGGGCATGAAGATCACAAGGGAAGAACATGGCAACAAAATCTTAGAGCAAGGGGATGGAAACAAAATATAGAGATCGCAAGGGCACAACAACCAAATTGCAAAGCAAGAGATGGAGATGAAATGCAAACATATAGAACAAAAAATTCTTAGAGCAAGGGCATGACAATGAAATGTAGAGATCATAAAAAAAATGCACCAATGACAAGAGCATGACGACATTTAGATCTCTCTGTCCTCTTTTGTGTGTGAATCTCTCCACAATTAGAACAAATAGGGAATGATTTATGTCATGTTTTCTTTAATATATATTTTTTATGCTCACATGGGTGTCACAATTATGATGTAGACATTAGTATTGCAATGATGTTTGGGAAAATTGCAAAAAACAATATGAAAACCGCCATAAATTAAACTGCCATTAGAAATTGCCATCATAATTTGAGCCCAAATGTTGTACATGTTTGAAAATAGAAGAATACACATGAAAAAGAAAGGGAACTAGTTAAAGATAAACCAAAGGGTACTAGTGATAGAAGAAAGAAATGGAAGGCTAAGATTGAGAATCTAAATAACATGATTATTATGGAAGGAAATCTCATCAATTAGAGAATGCTATAATCTGATATATGATATTTTCCAATCAAAATTTTATAAACATTCATGCTCAAATACCAAATGACTTAAATGAGAGGTTGAAGATCAATAGAAAGAAGAGAGTTAAGGAAGAAGAGAAAGAAATAAGAGAAAGAATTGTCATAACAAATGAAGATCATTTTGGGAGAATAATGAAAAGAATATAACCATAACTAGGAAATAAGATGAGGGAAATTTTTATTATATGAGGAAATTAGGAACAAGTGAACAAGAAAACAAAAGAAGAAGTGATAAAAGTAATTATAGATTAGAAGGAATTAGTGACAACAACAAAGACTTCAAAAGAAATTAATTTTGGATGTACCTAAGCCTAATCAAGAAGAACGAAATATGATGGTAGGGGGAGTAGTAGAGACCCAATCTCCTACTACAATAAAGGAAAAGTCAAAAAAATGATACTATAATAAGAGAAGAAGAAGTCGGAAAGGCAACAAAAGGGATAGTTTCTAAGATACCATAGGTAACTATTGATAATGATACCATGAACATTGTAAATACCCACATTACTATTGATGAGATAGAGGATCCATTCAAGGATCAAGCCACTATTGTTGACAATTTGGCCACCAATAACTTGGTTGATTATCCTAGCTCTAATGATAAAAAGAAAGAAGGAGAGGAGAAGGATGAGAAAAAGAAGGATGAAGAAGAGAAATTGAAAGGATTAGCCACATTGGTTTAAACTCTAAGAATGTAGATGATAATCTACAAACTAATTGGAGAACAATAGTGCAAGAGACGTCATTATTTGCATGACAACACAGGCACATAGAGGTAGAGAAATAGGGAAAAAACAAACATCAAGTTGAATCATTAAAAGATGAAAGATGAAAAGAAAAAGAGGCAGTGAAACCAATGATAGAAGAGAAAGAGCAAACCAAAGATTAGGAAACTAATCAGAATTTATAGATTTAGCTAGTTACACCTACAAAGGTACCAAGCACAAACACTCCTAGCACACTGAAGACCCCATTGGAATCACTCCTAGAAAATATGACGGGAAGCTCTACAAGTAAAAAGGTAACTAATATAGAACAATTGGGATTAATTTAAACATATTGTATCAGAAAAATCATTGAGAAAAGAAAGGCCACCAAGAGTACAGAAGAGACTCTTGAGAAGATGACTAGTAAGATGCAAAGTCTAATTCCAATTCAGATTAGTGAAAGTGATCCTCAAAAGAAAGCAAATAGAGTACTAGAAGAATTTAATGGCCATTTCAAGACATTGGTAAAGGTAGCCACTATTAAAGCCCATGCTCAACATGATGCAAATATTTTAAGGTATGTAATAATGCCAAGGATGATTTGAGAAATTTAGACATTGGAATTAAAGAGTTAAGAAAATGTATTCATGAAGGAAAGGAATTAATTATATGAGAAATGTGCCATGACACATGAATATATACACACCTTCTGTCATGCCAAAACTATAGGGCAAAAAATAGGTAATTTTTTTAAATTTTTTTTTAAAGTTAATTAAATCTACTATGTTAATATTAGTTGACAAAAGACATGCATAAGTCACATTAGATTTTGATATAATCAAGATGTTTGTTTCACAAGTTAAGCTATAGGTATGTTGAGAAACATGTATAGGTTCCCCTAACAATACCTTGATAGTTCATTTTAGTTTTTTAACTATCATGTAGGAATAATTCATTATATTAAACATTCATTATTTAATCAATTATTTAAAATAAACAACCCAACATAATTACTTAAAAGGTCTAAGCATTAATACTTTTTAAGTCATATACTAATTAGCATACTAACTCATCTTTTAAAATCAATCTTAGATTTCACTATATTAATATTAATTAATTATCATATGAAAAAATAATATATATTTTTTAATTTAATTAAATTAAGAAAAAATAATATATTATTTTTATTTACTTTTCAAATAATCCTATCGTAAATCAATAATACACTAAATCCACTAATAACCATAATTTACATCTAAGACCAATTTAAAATAATATTAACTAAGAAAAATACTAATTAACAACATAAATAAATTACTTTTAAAAATAAATTAAATAAATCTAAATCTAATTAATCAAAATCTTAAAATTAAAACAAAAGAACTAACTACACTAATATTAACATCTAATACTAGAACAATAACTAAACTTTATTTAAACTAACACAATGTTCATCTTTATTCTAACTAATTATATTTAAGTCTACAATCTATTCTAAAATAAAACATATCTAACAATAACAATATAATTAAGATTAAATAAAACTAAATGATAGATCTTCAAACAAATTAACTAACTAATTTAACTTTAAACTTCCTAACTTAACTTTAAATTAACAAATCCTAACTTTAAATTTTACTAAAATGTTTAAACAAAATAACATACTATCTAATTTCTAAAATTTAACATATTCTAACACTAATTTCTAATATCTACCTATAAATAAAACATACAAAAAAATATACAAAATTAAACTTACTACCTTTTTTTTTTCCTATCCTCTTTTTTAAACGTACTAAATCTTATTAAAAAAAATACTATCCATCCAAGGATTCTTTACATGCATTCCAAGGATGCCCCTTTGACTTGGTAAAAAGGTATCCATGGCATCATTAACTTGGCCTCCTACCTAAGCTTGGTTGGGAAAAGGGGAAAAAAGGAGTTTCAAATTCCTATTTAATGTGTTTTCAAACCAACAACTTTATTTGCACCCCCTCTCATGTCATTTGCGTTTAAAGAAAATGAATTTTCCTTAGCAGGTGAGAGGGTGATGTCACCTCCCTTAAATACAAGATAAGATGTAAAGTTTAGTGGGCGATAGGATAGAATAGGATAAGGTAAGTAGTATTATTATTTTTCTTATTATTTCAATTTTAATGTCATTCTATTTATAAATTATATAACTAGATTTTTTTTTTTTTAAAGGTGTCAAATGGAATCAAGGGAATATTCTCTATCCAAAGAGAATGAAATTTTTTTCTCATACAAAAGGCAAAGACTTATTTTCTCTAAGGAGGTAATAAAAAAATTTTAAGGCCATTATTTTTCTAAGTGTAAAATTTTCAAATGTATTTAATTAACCAAGGGGAATGTTTTTTTTTTTTTTTGTCCCTTATTTTCTCAAAGTATTGAATTTTTTAAATCTACTTAGTTAACCAAAGGGGAAATTATTATTTTTAAAGTTGATTTTAATATCAATTAATGTTTATGTTGATACAATAACATAAGAATATTTTTCTTCCTAATAATCACAAAATTACCAATAAAGTACTAGTCATAACATCAAATTTCTTAACATAATTTGGGATTAATTTTGCATAACTCTATTTTATCATCATTTCCTCTAATTATGATGTAATCCATAAATAAAAATTTATATTTTAAGACTATCATAGAAAAGATAAAATATCGTTGCATCCATTTCCAATAAACATATGCATAAAAATTCAATCACACGAGAAATCATATGAATGAAAAGTATTCCATTTTGTTTTAATTCATTCATCTGATTCAAGGACTCCCTTGGGAAAGAACTAGGAAAGAAAATCCAAAATAATTATTGTTTCAAAGGTAAGTTTATCAATAACATTACAATAGGATCTTAATCCTGAGGAGAAATCTCCCAACACATTTGAATTTAGATAACAACTCTAAATTTCTTGCTTGACTCCACAATAGGGTAGCCATTATGAAAATTTGCAAACACATCAAGGTAACCATGGAGAGAACAAAACTAATCGAGAGACAAACAATTTAACATGAAAAAAAAATCAAACATTTACTCCCATCCAAGTTTGCACAATAGGTTCATCATTGAACTAGACTAAGGAGAAGGCTGACTTTTCCAAATAGGAGACATCAATCACAACACCATAACAAGTGCTCTTTTGAGACTATAATCACAAGAACTTTCATTCTTCCATTTCTCAATTTCTAAAACACAAAATATGGTTTATACTGACTAGTAGGGGCCCATAACACCCTACTCTCTCCATCTCCTTGTCAAGAGGAGAGACTCTGCACTGTCAGAGTCCAATTAAAGCCTTCCTTTTGTACATGGTCACTTTTTTCCTATCCAAGGGTGAGTAATGTCAATACAACCCTTACAATCTCCTCAAAATTCAAAAGTAAAATATGAAGGAAAAACATTTAAGGAAAAACCCATTACAATCCCATCTCAAACATGTTCATCAAACACATGAACATACATATGCAAAAATCTACTTAAGAAATGAAACACAACA
Source organism: Cupressus sempervirens (assembly GCA_028749045.1). Lineage (NCBI taxonomy): Eukaryota > Viridiplantae > Streptophyta > Pinopsida > Cupressales > Cupressaceae > Cupressus > Cupressus sempervirens. Next base: position 676,628,182 of record CM053793.1, on the reverse strand, counting down.
TAGAGAAAATGAGCTTGAAGGATTCCTACATTCACAATAAGGTTATGGCAATTGAAATTTTAGAATAGCAATCCTTCCTTCCTCTTCAATCTTGACTTGCTCTCTAAAACTAGAGCTTGGGTGAACACTCTTCCATTCTCAAATTTTCCACTAAATAGGATCCCAACTCAACCACCTACAAAATGCAATAACTCCCCCACTTACCTAAAGACTTCTAGAGTCTTCTAACTCAATATTTTCATTAAGGCTAACCTCAAGGTAGAGTTTAACTTATCCAACTCATGGTGAAACTTTAATTTTCAAAATAAAGCAAAAATGAGATATTTGGGTGATTACAAAAGTCAACAAAAGGGGCTAGTGGGGTGGAAAATGCCCCCAACCCATACATATACCCCCTAGCTACTTAGTTTTCATGATTTTTGGCTTATAGGACTATTTTGGGACCTACTAAAATGCTTGAAACATTTGGACATTCTAACAACCCTCAAAATGCAAATTTATCACTAATCCTAATCAGGGTAATTAATCTTGATTACTAACTAATTAGTAATAGGTCACTAACCTAGTCCAACTTAGATCTATAGGCTACTTGGTTAACCTTAACTATCATGCTAAAATGCATATACGAATCACAAGTGTCAAGTGACACTATAAAGTCACTATTACAAAACATTAACACTTAATAATTACATAATGATACACACATTCAATTTATGATAGAAAAAAATACAAAATAGTGGGGTCTACATCTTTCATTAGATTCAATCTTGGTTTTCAAAAACTATACATAGGGTCCATTTCCGATCCTCCATTAGATTTTTTGGCTAATAATCATATACACTCATTTCACACATCAATAGCTTGAGAAAAATCACATGCATATATATAAACTCATTTAGATAGTCAAATAAATCAAAACGTAAATCTTTCAAATAACTAATTGTTTATCTCATTTCTACTCATATATTTAACCGCTAAAATTGCATAATCTAAATGTTAATCATAGTCCTAATTCTACATTCACTTTCTACACTATATTCTCAGCATGTATGTTCATAAAACATTAAATAACATAATTCAAGATCTAAAAGTAAAACATCACACAATATAAAATAACATAATAATGTCTCATGTATCTGATAATGTCTAGACATATCGAGTCATGCATATCAAAATAATAATGTATCAACTATCTTATGATGGGTCAGAGCGAGGCCTCACACCTTCACCTTACAAGTCAAGAACAAGGAGAATGAATTTAAGACTTTGTTTAGCCAATTGCAAAATGTAGATGCTCAAGTTATTGACTTGGAGAAAAGAATAAGAAACATTCATGATGAACAAAGAGTGTTGGAGGCCAACAAGGAGAAGACACTTCCAAGATTCTCTCTGTTAAGAGAATGTTTATCCTTCAAGATAAATAGAGTGCAAAAGAATTTTAATGATTGTCTAAAGGCTAAGATATCTTATGAGCATTTTACTTGTCCTAAGTTTCAAGTGATTGAATTAACATCTCATGTCTTAAGTGCAATTATTAGTGTGTTAGATTAAATAAAATATGCATGGAATAAGGGACTGAAAAACTTGAGGAAGAGATTTTCTGGATTGCATTTCAATGTTACCCAATTCATCTACACAACAAAATTGAAGGTAGATTCAAAATTTTGACCTGTATATATTTATTTGACTCGCCTTTATCATTGACTTCAAAGGGGGATTATATAGTATGAAAAATTGTATGTAAGTATAAGGAGGTATAAAGTAGAGTATAGAGTAAGAGGGTTTATGTATAATGTAAAAGATGGTATATAATATAAATGATCAATATTTTGAAAAAAATGCATGGCCATATGAATAACTTCACAATTTTTTTTAATTTTGGGACTTTTCCAATTTTCCCATATGTTGCCAACAATGCCAAAGGGGGAGATTGATGGAAAGTTGGCTCAATGGTGAACATTAAAATACATTGAGGCTATCATTTATGGAAACATGTCATTTATATTAAGCCAAAAAGTTGTGAAGACAAAGTTTTGGTTTGAAGACTTAGAAAATTGTTTAAGTGTTACAAAGAAAACCTAATACCAGAGACACCTTTTTGGTTTAAAAATTTCATAGAGATTGTATTGGCATGTGCACACTTGAGGGTAGATAGACAAGGTATGATGATCCTACATCTCATTGTGCATTTCATTATGAGTTATATGATCAAAGTTATTAAATTTTTATTAGATGTATAGGAAGAATAGAGCATGGGAAAGGAAATGGGAATTTGTGTTAAGGAATTATTTTGGTTTACCAAAATAATTACTTAACTAATTAGGGATGAAATCCCATATGTTACTCCTAACTTAGAAAAGGTCAATTTTGTGTTTTGGGACACATGTGAAGACTTGAAGGCTGACACGACATGATAGAAGGGTATAAAGAAAATATTAGTATATGCAAATTTGTGTGATGTCTCTAGACATTGAAATGTACTAGATGTATCATGTCAACTTTATAATATAGTATAGAAAGGACTATTTACGCAAAATTGTGTACAGAGATCTACAAAGGACAAATCAATATTGAAGATATCAGTATTGTCAAAAAAAAATTATATCTATTCCTTTTGTGTATATAATATATCATTGTATATGCATGTTTGAGTAGTGTGCTCGTCTTGATACTTTTGTAATTGTATTACCAACTCCTAATAGTGTTAATACATCTAAAAAGGCCTAGTCCCCTAATAGGACAATGACACTATACAGATGTAATAGACTCCTTATAGGGACAATCTCTTTCATAAGATACTTTTGATTAGTGGATCATTTTGTGGGTACCATCTCCCCTAGGGTTTTTCCTTGGCTAATGTTTCCCTAGTTAACAAATAATGGTCTTATGAGTCTCATTGTATTACTACCATGTTTGCATTTTAGTTTAATCATATATAAATTCTTTAGGATTGTTAATGATATCCATAGTTGGTCAAAAGTTTGTGAAATACTGATTCACCCCATCTTAGTATTTCCTATTTATAACTAGAGTTTGGTTACATATAAAAAAGGAAAGAATGTGAAGTGAAAGAAGAAAGCTCAAGCCTATCATATGCAATTATTTTGAGATCTTAGAGAAGACCATTACCAATGCCTTAATCTTCTTCTATAGATGCATATTTACTTAGTTGTCAATGTTGAGGATGTAAAGTTTTGTAAACCTCCAATGACCTTGGATGAAGACATTGCCATTCAAATTCTATCTATTGATTATCTTCAATGAAATACATGTTAGAGTTTCAAAAAAAAATTATCCTTGATAGGAATGTTATAACTTCATGAAGAGGACTTGTTAGATACCTCTGAGTGGGATTGAAGGGGATGTATCCAAGTAAGTCAAGATAGATGGAGATTGGTAAAGTGGGAGAACTTTACCCACACCTATTTTCCAAGAAATACAAATTTTGAAGGTCTAAAAGCCCTCAAGTGGAGAGGCATAATCCAAGAGATATTTGACAATAAAAATTGAAGTATTCATAATGTTCCAAAAATCAGTTTCAAGAAAAAGTTTTTGAGAAACTAGACTTATGATTAAGAAACAAGTCAAGGAAAAATGAATACAATAGGAAAGGAGAATTTTATTATCTAAAAATAAGAATATATTACATGCATTCAAACAAAATAGACTCAACTACATGCCCTACGGGCTTATAATATTATTAGATTTTGAAGAAAAAGCCTTCTCACAATACCTTTTCCTAAACTCCACTAAAAACTACCCTCACATGTCAAGAATGAACCTTATGTAGCCTGATTTAGGTTTAGGGTTAGGAATAAATTCTACATCATTCCATTTTGCATCCACCACCAAAACAAAAGACTCTTGAATTTGAATTAAAAGTTAGTGAAAGTTCAAAGATTCCATAATATGGAGTCTAACTTCTAGGAGACATAACTTTTGATCTAGTATTCTTATTTTCAAACTGTTTACATTTCTAGAAATATCTCTAGGAACTCTATAACTTTATGGGATGAGTTCCCCCCCACCCCCCTCCGAACCTTTTTATGTTGTACGGGGCCATTTAGTTCCCCAAATTGGGCTCCAATGTAATTTTAGGAGGTCTCTAGGCAACTTAAAACTTTGATAACTTTCAAACCATGAAATATTTTGACCTTTTTTTTCGGAGAGGTTAAGATTTCAATTTAAACATTCCCTCCAACTTACACCATCTAATTCTTCATAATTATGGCTCTATAAAAAAAAAAAAAAAATTTACATTGGCGAGAAGAACAAAAATACTAAACCAAAAAAGTAATAATAGAAAATTGAGAGTTGGAATCTCTATTTGTCCCAAATGGGTATCCATAAATAAAAGAAAATTAAATAGAAAATATTGTGAAGCATATTTTTGAATGATACAAGATTACCCTTACACCATTGGATGCTCTTACATTAGACACATAGGGTGATTTGAAAAGTGACCCTCTCACTTCTTAGCTAGTAGAGGAAAACCCAGATAGTCAACCTCCACCTTGGATAACTAGATAAAATATTCCATTAGCCATCCTTTCCACCTCACTAGGTATTCCTTATATTTCTTATTTCTAGTACTCCTTTCCATATGACTATCCAAAATTTCTTCAATATCCTCCTTCTTAGAGGGAGGGATTAGGTTTGACTCAAGTATCGACTCCTCCTCTACACCATCATTATGATATTCTATTAAATTTTTAATATTGAAAGTAGGGTAAATATGGATTCCATTTAGAAACTCCACCTCATAGGCATTCACTAAATCATACTTCTTCAAAATCTTGCAGAGACCATATTTATTCATCTTCAAGCTTGGTGTAGGTGTCTATTGAAATATGCTCTTTTCTAATGTGCACTATAACCTAATCCTAAACTTGGAATTCATTATGCCTCCTATTTTGATCTTCCCTAGCCTTATGCTGCATATGAATCCTAGTGATATTCTCATGCACTTCCTTGGATGGGTTCTTGACATATTCAACAAAGTCTTTTGCCTCAATACTAGTCTTGCCTCCTTACTCTATCTTCCTCAACTCTGGTGTAGTACTTGGTGATGAGAGCCATTTAGGACTCATTTTATGCCATATTTTAATCCATTTAATTTAGTTTCATACTCACTTCCCTATTCCATTTCTATTATATTTCATCCCATTTTACTATTTTATGTTGCATACGATCTAATATATATGAGTAATATTTAATCTAGTTATTAGATGTAATATATGAATAAATAGATGAGATTGAAATTATCTAAAATGTTGATTATGCATTATGGCTCTTCATGTAGTTATTTCACTAATACAAAGCTCTATCAATTTTGAAATTTATTTCACTTACTTCCAAGGTAATATTAGTCAGCGATTATTATATTGTTGAGGTTGCAAACTCAATCAGCATAGAGAAACATTTGTTGCATATATCATCCACAATACATAAATATGTGGAGATGAAATCAAGGAGATTTACATGGTAGAATATGGAAATGGACTTGGCCCAATACCAACCATTCTTGCTAATACGAGTAATGGATGCATACTATATCTGTGCGTCGGTTCCATGTGTACCATTTGTGTGGTAATTTGCATGGATACATGCATGATGGGGATGTTGAGACACTTGTGGTGTTGTAAGATCCTTTTGTATTCTATTATAATAGAAGTGTTTTATTCTACATAAGGTGATGTGCATTATTCTTCCTTCTAGTCTATTGATTGCAAGCCATAAACAAACCATGCTAAATATGCCATATTTATTGTAAGGACAAGGAATTTTATTCTCATTAATTAAAGATAGAGATCAAGTTTGAACAACAAGGTCTGAATAGCCAGGTCTATATTAAAATAAAAATTATTTTGTTCAAACTATATTATTTGGAGTTCAGGGTGGAGGATGCATAGACTTCAACATCATTATATCATTTGTTGACTATACTATAAAATGACTTGTGTGGTGGTGTAAGGAACTAAAAGAAAGATCTTGAAGTTGGAGATATATTTGCAAGTTTAACATGGAAATTACTCATTTATATTTATCTTATGTTATAACTATAATTTTGTATGCACTATTCTATTATAGTTTGTTGACTGTGGATTAAAACAAACAAACTAATTTTATATGTAATTGCATATATATAAGAAAAAAAGTGAAGACCCAATGGATAGTTTTGAACTAAGGAGGGGACTTACTTCTTGTAACATTTGGTGCATTTCCTATAATTTTTTATTTCATTTTGGTGTGTTTGAAGTTTTAATAGCATAATGTTTTATTTCAAGTAATAGTCTAATTTGCATTATCATTATTATTGAATGATATGATTACTAATGCTTTATCACATTTTTCATTCATTCAATAAAACTAATTCACATTACTAATTTTTTATTTGGGATTCACATAGGAAACTATCATCATTATTCAATAGACTATTACTAATTCTTGTTATATTCCTAGTTCCTATCACTTTTTCATTAAGAAAAAAATAATTAAATCATATTTGCATATAGAGAATTTGTTTATTAGATCAGTTGTTCATGCATGATGCTCTTTTTTTTCTTATAGACTATTTTTCTATGGATATGCAAAAATGATTTCTAGAATTATTATAGTTGGTAAATTGTTATTGTTTCTAGGAAGATATTTTTATTTCTGATGTTTCTATCACTGGAATTATTTTAGTAGGTTTCAATTAAGCTCCTATCGCCAAGAATTGACAATTTCTATCACAGTTCTATTTTTTTTTTTGCATAGATTCACTTTCACATGTTGTATCTACACTCATAATCCCTCATCTCACAACTAGTACCTCTTGATAGCATATTGCCTAGACACCTTTCTCAAGATTACACCCCCGAATTTACACATATAGACCAAGCAAAACTTCATCATAAATTATTAATTCTTTCTTATAATTTTCCACAATGTTGGGCTATCACTTGGAATACTCCCATACACAATTTGGAATGATGATCTACCAATAGTTCTTTTTGTAGAATTATTGTAAGAGAAATCGACATGTTGTAGAATCAAATCACATCCCTTGGGCTTATCCCCTACTAGATACCTTAGAAAATTACCCATACTTATATTTGACACTTCAATTTTCCCATTAGTTTGTGGGTGATTTGTAGAGATGAACTTCAATTTGATCTTCAAATTCTTCCATAAGGTTAACTAGAAATACCCAATAAACTTTGTATCTCTATCAGAAACAATGTTGTTAGGGTGACTATGTAGCCTCACCACCTCTTTGAAAAACAAATCTAAATATAAACTATATCATGGGTCTTCTATCAAGGATGACATGCACCATCTTTGAAATCCTATCAACCAACACAAATATTAAATCATTACCCCTTTGTGTTCTTGGAAACCCAAGATCAAAATCTATACTTATGTCTTCTTAGGGCCTTGATCAACCAAGTAAAGGCTAGCACAGTCCAATATTTTGAGTGACTTCTTTAGCTTTCTAACACACTCAACAAATCTACACAAACTTCTTTAAATCTTGTGCCAACTAAGGCTAAAAATAATGTTCACTAATAATAGCTATGGTCTTATCTTGACCAAAGTGCCCTATAATTCCTCTGTTAGAGTAAATGGTTATTTTCCATTTGACTCTTCTATTAAGTTTACAAGGAATTATTTATTTTGAATATTATTATTAGGAGGATATTGTTGAGTCATCCATTTGACTCAACTACTCTTAAGATATAGTTTAGTCCAATTTGAACACCACCCTTCTATATTATAGGTAGATGGTAAATGGTTGATTTCATCAGCACTCTACTTCCTCATAGTTAAGACACTTGTCTCAATCTTGTCCAAGTATCCTACCATATCTTGCCTATATAAACTAGCTAGCTCCTTGTATTTCATTTCTCATATATATAAGAAATATATTATACAAAAAATTAGGAAATATTGATGCTATTATGCCTTTGAGCATTTACATTAGAAATTGATCTCATGTTATTCTAACAATTTCATTTCATGTTGATTAATTTTTTTCTTTCATTAAGATTATGGATTTCTATTTATTTTCACAAATTCTAACATCCCCCACTATGTTTTTCTTTGATCAAGTTATCCCTCATAGAACTCATTGGATTGTATAGTTTACTACCTTTGAAGAACATACTATCTTGGATCATGTAATATAGCCACTTGGTCCTATCTAGGGTAACAAATTCCTTGCAAGACTTCCAAGCCTCTACAAATTTAACATCCTCAAAGTACACATTCTTGAGCTCATTAATCCCAACCACCTCAACCTGCATCCATGTCAATAAGATTTTCCTCCTACTTAATGCATCTAAAACCTTATTATATCTTCCACTTTTATGTTTTAATATAAATGTATAAGAACTCTACCCATCTAAAGTTCGTTTGATTCAATTTATCCTTCTATTTAGGTACTATAATGTTTGATGATCAATATACAAAAAAATCTTTTGGCAACAAATAATCTCTCCATTTATTTAATTCCTAAATTATTGCATAGAAATATTTATCATAAATAAAATAATTCTTCTTTGCACCATTTAACTTTTCACTAAAGTATCAAAATAGGCTTACCTTCCTTTCTCAATACAACCCCAATGACACTACCACTAGCATCACAATCCACTTGGAATACCTTGTTAAAATCAGGGAGCTCTAACACAAGTTTCTATGTCACCTTTTTCTTTACCAACTCAAAAACTCCTTGTAGCTCCTACATTGGACACTTGAACTCTTTTCTACCTCCCCTCATTATTTTAGTTAGGGGTGCACAAACTAACAAACTTCTTGTAGAAACTAGCCAAACCATGGAGATATCCTCAATTGAAGGCCTTAGGGTAGGTCATTCTAAAATGACCTTAACCTCCTCTAGTTCTATTTGAGATCATTACAGAAGACAAAAAAAACCCAAATAAAGTAAATCCCTTTTGAAAAAACTACACTTCTTCAGATTAATCAAAAGTTTCTCTTCCCTTGACTTCTCAAGGATACTACAAATGTATAGGAAATGTTCATCTAGTGCTTTACTAAAAATCAAAATATCATGTAAATAGAGGATAATTTTTTTCCCAAAAAATTCTTTAGTAACTCATTCATTAGATGCATAAAGGTGTTCACTGCATTGGTTAGTCCAAAGGGCATGCCTAGCCACTCATATAGACCTTCCTTGGTCTTGAATGAAATATTCCATTCATCCCCCTCTCTAATCCATATCTAGAGATAGCCAGTCTTGAGGTCTATCTTTGTGAAGTATTGAGCTCCATTTGTGCAGTCTATGAGGTCATCCATCCTTGGTAGGGGAAACCTCTATTTGTTTGTTATCTTCTTTATGGCCCTAGAGTCTATACACATCCTCCACTCTCCATCCTTCTTTGGTGCTTGTACTATAGGTACCACACATGTACTTAGGCTCTCCTGAATCATACGTTTCCTCAACAACTCCTAAACTTGTCTAGTCAATTCCCCAGTCTTAATGGGAGTCATCCTATGGGAAGCCTTGTTAGGAAACAATTCTATAGGGACTAAATCCATTTGATGACTAATTTTCCTTATTTAAAGAAACCCCTCAAGGACATTATTAGATGCAATATCTTGAAACTCATTCAACAAACCTAAAAACTCTAGTAGAAATTCTCTACTACCCTCCTCATCCACCCTAAGAGTTGAAGCATAATAGAAGTGTTGATGTTTAATACCATCCAAAAAATTCTTCCATTCACAAGACATACCCTAGGACTACCACATCCCTTTTCCTCTTCCTTCACTATAGTTTTGAGATTATGATGAAATTCATCCATTGTCAAAGAGTATGTGTTTAAAAAACCATCATGTACAACATCCCTATCATACTATCACAACCTTACAAGAAACATATAACATTCATCCATTGATATGATATCACAGAGTACCTCATCATGGTATCTTCTAATCTTAAGCTTAACAAAACACTATTCACTAACCAAGACCTTGTGGCCATCTTGTACCTGAGCAATTCAATATGTGCAGGTGTTTGTCTCTCTTGAGTTTTAACTTCATGACCATCTCTAGTGACACCAAATTATAAGTGCTCCTAACATAAATGATCAAATCATAACACTTACCTTCACACTTGCACCTAGTATGAAACACACTCATTTGTCCAAGTTCACTCTCATCACTTAGCAAGCCACTCCTATTAACTAGGACTTCTCCTCTTTTAGTAGCTTCTGGATGTGATGACATGACATATTCATCCACATGGGAAACCCTTGTCTAGCCTTCAATTACCCTGTCAGTACTTTCTTTGTGTTGAGGGAACTCATAAGCTCTATGGTATTCTTCTCCATATTGAAAAAATATACCATGAAAGCATCCTCTTGCTGGACCTTTTCCTCTTCCTTTGCCTCATCCATAATTTTGTTCATAGGAGTGGTTGAAACCCTTTTTCCTCTATCTTTGGATGGTACCAACATCTTCATTTTTCTTTTCTTCCGAATTTTGGCCTTCAAAAGACCTACCACTACCCCTTTCTCCTTGGCCTCAACCTCTTTGATTCCCATAAAACTTATTTTTAAACTTCTCTTTGACTCTCAAGGGAAACTCATATACCTTCTCAATGTTTGTCATTCTAATTATACTTAGCTCTTTCTAGATGCTTGGCCTTAACCCATTAAGGTAATAAGAAACCTTCTCCTTATTTTCTTCTACATGCCATATCCTAATAAGGAATCGATAAAACTCCTTTTTATATTCCCTAACAGATTTTCCTACTTGCTTTAACTTGCATCTTCTTGAACAAATCAAGATCATAGTCAATAAGAATGAAATGCTTCTTTAATTTGTCCACAATGTAATCCCACCTTGTGATTTTCTCCTTTCCTCTTCTATTCCTATCTAAAAAAATCTCACTCCACCAAATTTTTGCATGACCCTTTAGTTTGATCTTTATAAACTTAACCCTATTAGGGTTGTCAATATCCTCATACTCAAAATATACCTCCAGTTTGTTGATCCAATTAATCAACTCATCCGGGTTAAGATTTCCCAAAAACATGGGGACCTCAAGCTTAGGTCTTTTTCCAAGCTTAGAAATATCCTCAAAAGTCCTTTCCTCTTCTCAATTTAGGACTTCATCTTCTTTTCCTTCCTGTACACCATTTCCCTCTTTTTAATTTTTCTCCCCACTTTCATCCCTTACATTGAGATTCATTCCTCAATGAATCACCTCTTGCAATGCATGCATTTCACACCTATGTCTCTTCCACCAAATTCTCTTCATGGAGGAATTTTCTCACTCTCTCACAACCCACAACCACATAGTCTTGGTCCAAATTGCTTCAAGTCGGTGATCTGTCTACACACTTAGGAAATCTTGCTCTGATACAACTTGATAGAGGAAAAAATCAACAAAAAAATGAACACAATAGGAAATAAAACTTTTATTATCTAAAATAAGAATCTATTACATCCATTCCAGTAAAAATAGAGTCAACTACATGCCCTATGGGCTTACAATATTATCAGATTATGGAGAAAAACCATTCTCATAATACCTTCTCCCAAACTCCACTAAAAATTGCCTTTACATTGAAATAATGGTCCTTAAATCCTAATTTAGGTTTTAGAGTTAGGACTATAGTTTACATCATGCCATTTGGTATCCATTTCCAAAATAGTGGGCTCTAGAATTTGAATTAGAAGTTGGTGCAAAATTAGAAAATTCTAAAATAGGTAGTTGAACTTCCAAGAGGCATACCTTTTGATCTAAGTCTCTGATTGAAGAACCACTTACATTTCAAAAAATAACTATAAGTTCTCTTTAACCATATGGGTTGACATTTTTCACCCTTGAATTTTTGGGGCTACATGAGGTTGTTTCATGCCTAAAATTGGGCTCTGAAGCATTCTTAGGAGGTCTCTACGCAGCTTAAAACTATAATAACTTTGAAACTATGAAACCTTTGGACCTAATTCTTTTATGGAGTTTTTCAAAATTCAATTAAAATATCCCCTCCAACTTATGCCATCTAACTCATCATAATTATGGCTCTATAAAAAAATAGCCCATTTTCTACACAGCCAAGTATCCTAAGGTGCACAAAATACTAACCAAAAAAATTAATAATGGAAAAATGAGAGTTGAAATCTCTATTTGGCCCAAATGGGTATCCAAAAATAAAAACACATTAGATAGAAACCATCACTAAGAATATTTTTGGGTGATACAGGATTGCCCTTACACTACTAGATGCTCTTGCATCAACTTAATGTGACTTAAAATAGGAAAAAAGGAGTCCATACATATGTGAGATGGATGGTCAAGGTTTTTTTCAAACTAGATATAGAGGTTATAAAATCAAACGTGAAAATTTGACCTCCTCAAAATTGGTCAAATTCAATATCATTACAAATAGCTCATCGAGACCTTCATAAAAACATTTAATTTATCTAAAATGGGGTTTATACATGAAATTTACAATGATTTGAAGCTTGAAAGGAAAAGTATGATGTAAATGACATCAATGTGACATCATCATGATGACATATAATCTCAGTTAATTCCTTGACCAATACAAGAGGGATGCGGCATCCAATTTGGTGGGTGAACTAGCACTACCTAATGGTGACATCCCATATGTCATCAACTAGGTGATGATAAGTAGCACCATAGATGGGTGTGAATTTGTTTGAAAACAATGCTTTTTATGGGGATAACAATAAAATCCCATACCTTCATGCAATTGCACTTTTCCTTGGATATAATTAGTGAAAACTTTATTTTGATAGTATTTGAGTACTTTATTAATAAAGGTTAAGAACAAATGTGTGGCTTGCATGGGAGTTAAACCCATGACCTTATGTGACTCAAAATAAATACCTCAACTAGTGTGCCATGGAGCATTTTGGAGTGCTTTGTGGGGTTATTTTAATTTAAACATTCATCATCCACCAACTCTTATGTAAATAGGGGTCATGGTAAAAACAAACCCCTAAAATATGAAGATTGTTTAAATCCATGAAATGGTAAAAGGGATCTATTTGTAGCTTATTTATTATGGGAAGATTATAAGAAGGGGTTGAAATATTTTTGGCTCTTTCAAAAGATGAGAAGGAGATTTCATTCTTGAAGACTTCATGATTATTCCTACACATTAGAGAATAATATTTTTGTTGTTCTTAAACATAGTGATTTTTAAACACTTGTAATTTATTTTTGAAGTTAATTGGATCGACCACCTTATAAGAGAGGGACCCAAATATGTAGTCCACCTAGATGAATTGCATTATCAATTATGTTTTTTCTTCTATCTCTCTACTCTTTTTTTTTTTTTTTCAATTAAGTATTTCAATTACATTACTTTTCTCAATTAAAAACCTTTAATTAAACATTTAAGAATTATTTTTATAATAATCCTAGATCCTAATCAGATCAAGTTGTGAGCTTGTGGGTGTCATCCTCACCATGGTTTTCACCATCTAATAAGGGTTTCCATGATACCAAAATTTTCATGTTATGTGTGATGGTTTTATGGTTAATGCTTGATTTTGGTCTCTTTTATTTTCTTATATTGGTTGTATGATTTGTAGTTTAGAATTTGATATTATAAATTACCTATTTATAATGATTCATTCCTCCCTCCCACCCCCCAAATATCTTAGAATCCTAACAATTAGTATCAGAGCTTTGGTTGTATTGGTTATAATCCTAATACCTTAAGGGAAAGATCTAAAATAATGGAGAGTTACAGGTATGAGAAGAAACTCAAAATCTCAAATGTGGTGATTAGCGAGTTATAGGAAAAGATAATGAAATTGACTAACATAAAAAAGAACTCACTAAAAATCTAAATGAACGCTAATACTACATTGACTAATTATCTAAAAGATCCATGTCTAAAGAAGATGAGAGAGAAATTTGCAACATTGATGGAAATTAACTACAATCCTAAAGAAAAAGTTACAAATCTTTTTTAAAAAGAGCTTAAATGTCATCATATTAGGATGTGTGAAGATCTTGAAGGGAAAAGAGTAGCTAAGGAAGAAATGAAAGTTACACAAGATTCTAAGAAATTTGTTGAGGATGCAATGAAGGAGAAAAAGGAATAACATTTTAGTATATCTCAAGAGAATTCTATCATGCATGAATGCCTTTATGAAAAAACTATGAAGAAACAATTAATTGTGAGTGAAAATGGAAGACTTGAAAAGGAGAATGATAAATTTATTGAGGAATTGAAAACTAGGAAATATGGAAGTGAAAAGTTTAAACAATTCAATGAAAGCTTGCGAAAAATTGATGAAAAAATGAAGAGACAAAAATAATACAATGACACAACCAGTACTGGTCATAAAAGCCAATTTGCATTCATGATTGATGAGTTATCCAAATATAAGCTCAAGAATTAAAAACATGTTCAAAAGGGATTCAAAAACATTCCAAGTACGAATCCTAACTAACCCACTTGTTGTAACTGTGGAAAGAGTGGTCACATTGCAAATGTGTGTAGGATAAAGTTTCTCTTATTTATGTAAAGGTCATTTGTATAATTATCCCATGATGCAGAGAAAAAATGCAATGGAAGCAAACACAATAGGAACCAACACCAGCAAGATAATAAAAATTCTTCTAATTAATTTATCAAATGAACAATACATACACTAGCTCTCCTAAAAATTTCTTCTCCTTGTAATTTCATATCCAGAAACTTCATTCTCAAACTTGACCTAAACCTAAACCTAAAATTCTATTTAAACTTGCTAAGATGGTCTATGGAACATTATAGATTATTACAGAAGAAAAATTAACAAAGAGAAATCTAAATCCTTATCTCTTGCCAAAATAGCTTATAGATTATTCCAAAATAATATAGAATAGAGTAAACTGGCCCCACAAGGACCTATACAAATCCCAAGATAAAATCTTCCAGTCAACATTTTTTATTTGGGTGCTTCTACACTATACTCCAAGGGACAATAAATCCAAGTCCCTTTGATTAGCCTTCCAATTCTTTGGTATTTGTTGTTTGTACTCTTGAATAGTATCCAAATTAGCTATCATATGTCTATAAACTTTTTCTTATTCAGATGGAACTCGTGCAAACCTACAATGAATGGATTAGATGGACCCTCATTAAATATGACTTCACCAATTTGGGTTGTTGTAGGAACTATTGCATCCTTTGTTGGAATGTCTTTATGCTGCAATATCTCCATGCTTGGAGACAAATTCATCACTATCGGAGCCTCCTCTATCCTCTTAGCTTCATCACAAGTCTTCTTCCTTGCTGCTAGTATCCTTTTGATAGGCCAGACCACTTTCTTTCTTAACTTCAAATGTCATTTCTTTGTTGCATTAAGGACCATCACATCCAACTCTTTATGAGCCATTTCATCACAATGCTCATCAACCATTTCAACCTGTTTTCTATCTTCAAGAACTTCTATATCATACGTTTCATCAAAAATATGTTTTTGCTCACCTTGTATATCTGCTTCACTGTATATGTTTGGTATGTGAGCATTGATCTGTCCATCTGGTATATCAACATCAATGTGATCAGGTTGTTCTTTCAACGGACAACTCTTCTCTTCCAATGTCTTAGTATAGGCTTCTATAATCTGAATAGATTGATGCTCCATATCTGTATTTTCTTTTTCCATACTTTTTTGCAATTCCTCTTTTAGTCGCACTAAATTTTCTTCGTGTTTTCTCAATTCCTGCATTAGGAATCCCATTCATTCTTTTATCTCTTGATCTATTCTGGCTTCTTCTTCTCTTTTTTTCATTTTCTCTTCTGATCTTTTCCTTTCTTCTTTCTTCTTCTTGTTCTAAAAATCCCAACATGAAACCCATGCATCGAATAGTATCTTCTAATCATGAGATAAATCTCCTCTTTTGACCATTTTCTCCTATCTAGGTTTTGTCCACTCAACCTAGTCTTTTAGCTACACTTATAGGTTCTTTCCTCAACTTGTCACAAAATCCAAAAGCTTTCCCCAAGCTCTAATACCAAAAATGATGCAGAGATAAATTCAACAAAAGAAATATAAAAAATGATGTAGAAAAAAAATGCAACGGAAGCAAACACAATAGGAACCAACACCAGCAAGATAATAAAAATTATTCTAATTAATTTATCAAATGAACAATACATACACTAGCTCTCTGAAAAAATTCTTCTCCTTGTAATTTTGTATCTAGAAACTTTGTTCTCAAACTTGACCTAAATCTAAACCTAAAATTCTATTTAAACTTGCTAAGACGGCCTAAGGAACATTCTAGATTATTACAAAATAAAAAGTAACCCAAAAAAATCTAAATCCTTATCTCTTGCCAAAAAAACTTATAGATTGTTCCAAAACAATATAGAATAGGGTAAACTGACCCCACAAGGCCCTATACAAATCCCAAGATAAAATCTTGTAGTTGGCATTTTTTATTTGGGTGCTTCTGTACCATTCCAAGTATGGTCATGTTGCTTATGAGTGTAGATCTAAACCTAGAAGTAGATCTAGTAAGGATAATGTTGATGCTTACTACTACACATTCAATCAATATGGACACAAAGAAAGAGAATGTAGATCTAAAGTGGATGCTTCTAGGTCACTTGCTCAACCATTAAAATCTTATAGAAGAGAGTGATAGTTTTATATCACATGCTCAGTGTGTAGTAACTATTAACATCTAGTAGTATATTGAAAATTGAGAACCCATAGAGGTAATGCTAAGGTTTGGATGCCAATAGTTTTTTTTTCAATGTAACAAGGTCAATCACCTTGCTGGAGATTGTAAAAATAGGAACTGATCTCCTAACCAATCAAAAAATATAAAATAAAAGAAGGGTATAAGGGTTGATGAAGTTAGAAGTTTTATGAAGAAGAATTGGGTGAAGAGGATTCATCTTCAAACTAAGAAAAATATTTTCTTAGGGGGGGCACTTAAAGAAAAATTATTTATCGATTCCCTACATTTAAGAATGGTAAGATCTCTATGTACATTATGGTGTAATTGTATATGGTGTTAGTTTTCCTAAAGACTAAGAATTTTGAGAAATTATGTGATGAGTGCACTAAATATTTCATAGTGTACATCTATTTGATATAGGTCATTACCATTTATGATTATCAAGCATTGAATATTAGTTAAATGGTGAAAAAACACTAGTCCTATTGTTGGTTAAGGTATTTTTAAACCATTATAAGTACAACACCTATTTCTCAATGATTAAAAAGGGAAAGTCATTTTATTTTACACATTTAATTTCATCTAAAACTTTAAGGGATATCTTAAGCGACACTAAAAAATTCTTATATTTGAATTGAGATCATTGAAGAGAATTTCTATCAAGTTTTTGTGAACCTTAACCAGTGTATTAGGGGTCATCAGATTTTCTTTTTTTCTATATTTATGTAATATTGAAATTAATTCTAATGGGAAAGTGTTAGGATTAACAAGAAAAAAATAAATATTACATGTAAATATAACCAATATCAAAAAATAATAAATTGCATAAAAGAGAAGAAAAAACACAAAGATTTAACATAGTTCACCCAATCCCTAGGCTGCATCTACTAAATAATGAGTCCAATACTCTTATTATCTAATGATTACAACCTAATTACAATCTGCAATCCCTTACAACTCAATATTGTTGCAAGAAGCAATAATCTCATCATACAATTATAAAATCCATAACCTCGAGCTATTTTATACAAGATTTTTGCCACTTAAAAAATTAGGGCTAGAATAATTCATCCAATAGAAAAATATTTTGGGGGTGCTACCCTTGAAAACCCCCATAAGAGTGTTGACCTTGAACCCACCTTATACTGTGATAAGGAGCACACCTAGGGCTTTCCCCTTAGACCCCACAAGGTACGTTGACCCTTAACCCCATCTTGGAAGGATTTCTCTCAAACTCATGTAGCAAAATATGTGGGAAACCACATCAAATGAAGTGGGGAAAAATCAACCTCCAATTTTGATTAGGGTCCACATCACAACAACAATAATGTCGATGCTCTTTCTCTAGTTAATAATTCAGATATGCCTCAACCTGATTTCAAATCCCATCCAATTAAATAATTCTAAGTTGACATGCCATGTTCCCTATCCATAGTCCCTCAAAGAGTGTTGTTAATTGAAGATGTTTAGTGATATATTGATTGCAAAATTGAAGAGCTAGGAAAAAATGGATCAAGGAAGAATATGATGGTTTATGCACATATGGGATATTGAAAGGTGAGAATAAGCATGTGTAAGCTAAAGGTTTGACATACATGGTCAGAATTACTACTTAGTTCCTCTCAATTGGAAAAACTGCATAGAACTTCAAAAAAAAATTCATAGAGTTACAAGTCTTTTAGCACAAGGAAAAAAATACACATTGAGAATGGTGACTATAAATTTGTTTACAAGACTAACACAATCTAGGTATGAAAAAAGAGCTATGATGATAGATGATATTGAAGATAAAGAAGTTTTTTTTGCATCAATAGTGATAATTTATCTAGTATATTAGTCAAGTCACACAAAAAATGTACCTAGTGGTGGTATACATTCTACATATCAGATTGTTAAGGATGATGTGGTGTATAATCTATGTGAGATGATTGAGATCCAACTTCTAGTCAACATGATTAGAGTAAAGAGAGACTAGAAGTAGTCACTCAATTATGGATACCTATTGGTATAAATATTTTTTTGTGTCCAACTATTTCCTATTAGAGGTAAAGTTACATGGTCTAAGGAGAAACTAGTAATTACTTAGATAGATTAATTTGTAAGGAAATTAGGTAAAAAAATTAACTCTTTAATGTGTGGTTATTTAAATAATTTCCAAGCTAAGATGCATAGATGAGAAAGAATCTCTACTAACATAGTAGATAAGTACAAAGATGACATCCATTTTCTACTAGATACAAATGCACACATTATGTAGGTAGTTGAAACTAGATCACATTGGCTTCCACCTATGGGCTATGAAGAAGAGAGAAATTTAGTAAGCCAACATGAAAAATTAATTATATTCCAAACCTCTAAATAAGAACACAAAGATATTTAGTGCATATGAAGAGGCCTTTTCCAATATTCATAAGGAACTAAAGAAGATGACCATTGAATGGAAATCAAGGAGAATGTTAGCTAGTCTAGAATAAAAGTATGATGGTGATGAAGTGGGCATTTTTAGTACTATTACACTATAAATTGAAGACCCATCTACAAACAATCCCTCAACCTATACAAGGTTGGAAAGTAAGAAGATCAAACTAGTAGAAAAGGAAACCATAAAAGGGTGAACCTACAAAGAAGAAAGAAACACAAATAAGAAGGAGAAAATCCATAGTGGCAAAGCATGATAAGAAGAAATATGTAGAGGATGAAAAATAAAAGAAGAGAAAATCATATTGGGAAGCTTTGGAATTTAAAAAGAGAGGAATGACATAGAAGACCCCTACCACTGATGATATTGTAAAATCTATTTTTGAATATAGTGGACTAGCCACCATTGGAGGAAGTTACAACCTGGGGCATGATGAAGATAAGAATAAAATTAAAGAGGGTCATAGCTTATTCAACTCATAGTAAATTAGCGTATATGATCTTTGCTTTGAGAATTCCCAACTATTTAGTTAGCATCTTTCACTTAATGAATCATGTGTTTTCCAAGGCATTACCATGCTTGAGTGTAGGTTTAGTGATTTCATGCCATGTTAGATGAGAAAGATATGTGCAAGATGGGGGGGCTTGCTTCCTTATTACCCTTGACCTATTCCATGATGCTTATAGGCAGCCTGAAGGTTTCTTCTGACACCTATAGTTATGTTGCAGCCAGCCATTAGCTGATGTCTGCCCAATCGGTGAGACTTGTATACTAGTCGAGTACTATGCTAACCATGCCCTAGTGCCAGAAGGAGTCCCTAAGGTAGGAAATGACCAAAGAGGTAGGGCCTTATGCATCAAAATAGACATGGACATGTGAGCCCCCTGCTCTTCTTGCTTAGGCCAGAATGAACTATAGTTAGTTCCCCTTGGCCGGAAATCACCTTACCAGTCCATCTCCTTTATCATTCATTGGACACAATGAGAAGTCTTATTCCCAACCTACCATTTCTATAGGCCATGGATCAAGGCTCCTTATGTTCACCATAGATAGATATCATTCAACAACTACTCCAATTTCTAGCTATCCCCCACTCCATTATTATTCATCTGCAAAAATTTAGCAAAACACATTTGGAGATACATTCATTTGTATCCAATTGAATTATACTAGTTATATGCCAGATGGATTAAAACATTTCAATTAGATGGAGAAATTATGGAGAACACACTAATGGAGTTCATACCTAACATAATCCATAAAGATTTAAAAATTTTGTAGAAGTTCACAAGAAAAATCAAGAATAAAGCAACTAGAAATTTGATTGAAGATACATAAAATCTGCACCATGAAATAGTTGAGATATGGAATAAGATCCTAAATATTAAGGAAGATGCAACATAGGCTATGAAAAATTAAACTACACCTATTGGGGTAGATAACACATCATTAGAGATTTTGTTCTTGATGTCCCTAAGAAAGTGAAAAATATTAAGGATCACAATATTGAGGTCCTACCATCTATTGGAGCTAAGGTTGAGATAGTAGATATAACCATTTAGAATTATTCTCCCCTACATCTCCTATAGAATAGATAGGGGAATTAATCCCTAAGAAGAAAGTCATAGAGAGATAGAAGAAAAATATCATGGTGTTGATGTTTTATAGCTTCACTCAGATAAATACTAGCGTGTGTGTGTGTGTGTGTCTACTTTATATATATATATATATATATATATATATATATATATATATATATATATATATATATATATATATATATATATATATATATATATATATATATATATATATATATATATATATATATATATATATATATATATATATATATATATATATATATATATATATATATATATATATATATAAAGAGATACTATCTATAATTATAATAATTGCCTTTATGAATGGGAATGTCCCATGAAGGGACATGTCTATTCTAGACTTATTATCCATATAAATAACTTGTTGCTGCATTTGAAAAAAAACATACCAAGAAGGAAATGCCAATACATTTACAACGATACTCCAAAATCAACATGGTATCGAAGCAAGATGCATTTAAATGATACTCCAAAATCAACATGGTATCAAATTAGGATACATTTACAACCATACTAACTCTAGCACTATATGTTTTGTGGTGCTTCATCTTGATCATTGTGTTAATTGTTGCAAAATCAACATTTTTTCATGGAATTTTGTATCCAATACCATAGGGACTGATTTCCTTTCATTTCATAAATAAAGGTTGGCCACTATAATACACATAGATACATAGTGATATAGATTACATAGTTTCTTCACTATAGTCTACAAAAGATCATTTGCAAT
Organism: Cupressus sempervirens; assembly: GCA_028749045.1. Classification (NCBI taxonomy): domain Eukaryota; kingdom Viridiplantae; phylum Streptophyta; class Pinopsida; order Cupressales; family Cupressaceae; genus Cupressus; species Cupressus sempervirens. The sequence continues at coordinate 676,606,730 of CM053793.1, read as the reverse complement.
AAGCCCCCTTTTTTACCTTCCCTGTGTAAAAATTAGTGGCAAAGACATGATCTATATTTCTCAAGGTGGGAAATCAAAGAGGTAAATATCATGGAATTAGATATAGTAGTAACAATAAAATAAAATACTAACCAATGTGGTAATGTGAAGTGGACATCATACATGTATCACGAGAAATTCAAACTACATGGGTAGAAGGAAAGAGTTTGAACCAAGATAGACTTGGTTGAAGTGAAGTTGGATTCAAGGTAATACATGTACACTCAACATAATAATCACATTTCAGCAAGTACAAAAAATATATTGAGTTTTATTTATTTACATTGTTTATGATTTATCAAATTCTTTCATAAGGCAGTATTAAATATATATTTAATATTCCTTCATGAGACCATATGTGTGTGTGTGTGTGTGTGTGTGTGTGTGTGTGTGTGTGTGTGTGTGAAGTTTTTATATAAATATAAAGTTTTATTATATATACAATAACATACAAATCAAAATATAGACAAAATTTATGCAAATATATATTTACAAAGGATGTATTTAAATTATATATTATCTATAGTTTTTTATTTAAATATAAAGTTTTATTATATACAATAACATTCAAATCATAATATAGATTAAATTTATGCAAATATATATTGACAAAGGATAAAATTAAAATTAAATTAGATATTTATATATATTTTATTCAAATGAACTTATATTATTATGCATTATTATTTTCTATCCTTGAATATGATATTAGTCTTTCTCTCTTATTTTTTAATATGTACTAGAAGAGCTATTTGCCTTGAAATTTTCCTTCAAGTATATTCTTGCACAAAAGGGAGATTGATATGAGACGCAAAGGGATTTTATCACTTAATCAAAGGTAACTTTGGATGAGTAGCTCTAGATATTGATATTCAAAGGGAGTCTAAAAGTCCATGTGTGTGATTGCTTAATCTTGATGGGCCTACCCCTGTGCACATCATGAGGAAGTGATGACTTCCAAATGATTATCTCTTGTATCTATAGAAGCTATTTACTTGATGGATTAATTTCCTTAAATAGACCATGGCCATCTATTATGATGGACATCTTATGATATCTAAGAAAATCATGATAGATGATTCTTGCATGGTGGATTAAGTTCCTTAAACAAACCATGACCTTGTATTGTGATAGACATCATTGATGATTACAATAGAAGATTACTTGCATGGTGGATTAAGTTCCTTAAATAGACCATGGCTATTCATATCGTAAGCATTATTGATAATTCATGTGTACATACCTTATAAATATTTTGAGTACTTTGTGAATGTCATGTGACAAAATTAAGGAGGCCATTACTATTAATATAATGAGGTGATACCTAAATGGTGGGTATCTCCTAATCAAAGATATTATCAATCTTTCTAACCATGTGTTTATCCTCTCTAGCTAAGGAGTGTTGATATTTTGCAGCTTCATTCATATAAATAATAGTATGTGTATATATATGTATGTATATATGTATATATACATATACATATATATATATGTATATACATATATATATACATATACATACACACACACACACACACACACACATATATATATATATATATGTATATGTGTATATATATATATGTATATGTATATATATATATATGTATATGTGTGTGTATATATATATATATATATATATATATATATATATATATATATATATATTTGTATTTATACTCAATAAGTCACTTGCTCCAATTTTGTAATTGTTTATACTCATGGGTGTTGGTTAGTTCATTCTAATATATTTTTGAACACTCTGTTTGGATCATGTTGTCTGAACTATTTTACTACCAAAAAAAATGAACATGTCCCACGAAGGGACATGTCTATTCTTGACTTATTAGCCATATAAATAACTGCTTGTTGAATTTTAGAATTACATACCATGAAGGTAGTGCCGATACATTTGCAGTGATCCTCCAAAATTAAAATATGTAAAGAGGAAATTGAGTCTTGTTGAGACAAGTGTGAAGAAGAGGCCCATACTAGAGAAAAATGTTGAAGAACAGGAGAAGGAAATAGAAGAAGAAGATTGAGTTGCACATTAGTGGATATAACTAAATTGAAGCCTAAGGAATTGATGAAATACTCAAAACAATTAAAGAAGAAGGATATAAAAGACAAGAACATGTCAAAGAATAATAAGGCAAGAGTCTTGCAACAAGATAGAAATATTCTAGATGAGTCAATCCTTAATGTAGAAAATAATGAAGGAGTTTAAATTATTGATCAGATGGATATTATAATGAAGGAAATTTATAATCAAGGCCCAAAATTGTAGACTATAGCAATGAACATTGTTGAAGAGAACTTGGAAAGAAGATGATTAGAAAATTGATGGATAAGATTACTATAGATTTGGTTAAGGACAACAATTCAGTATTGATTGATGTAGGTTAGTTTTTTACTAGGTTATCAAATTATTTTAAATTCATAAAGAACTTATAACAGTAAAGAGGTCAATCTCAAAAGGTGTTAGAGAGCTCTAGTGGCCAGCTTGTTCCCATTTCAAGCTTAGTCACTACTTACAATGGATAGGTTAAAAAAATTGTTCACACAAGATGAATTTTCTCTAGCATGAAAAAGATAGTAAAATGATTAATCTATTTGAGTTATAGTCCTATCTACCCCCTATAGTGGAGATCGTATAGAAAAATGTGAAGGAAGAAGTTATCATTTCCCTATGAGACACAAGCTCTTTAGATAATATGGATGAGGTAGACTCTAGGTTAAATGAGAAGATTATTTATTTGAGCCACTTGCAAAAGTCTTGGGAGACATTCTTAGAATCAATAAAGAAAAATTTCAAAGTGATATTTGATAGGATATGAGTCAATTTTGTCTTATTTTACATATTTATTAGCTTTCTACCTTTGGCATTCTTGTTAAAGGGGTAAGATCTTGGAGAGAGAATGTGAATCATAGAGTTATTATATGGAGATAATATTAAATATGTGTAATTGTGTATATAAAGGAGAACACAAATTGGTACTAGATAAGTTAATGAAGAAAGTGGGGTATTATTGATCTTAATAGTGTATGATTTTAAGAAAAAAATGTATGTTTTCCATAATTTTGAAGGGGGACATTGGTGGCATTATGATGGAAATATCGGTGGAAATCATAGTAGTTACTTGTTTTATTGTACTTGATGGAAACTACATCAAAATGTTTAAGTAATATTATTAATTAAGTTGAGACACGTTCAGTGAGAAGGTTATGTGATTGGTGATGCAATAAATTGGTTATGTTTAGAAGATTGATAGACAACAAGGATGACACTTTGGTAGTGATCAAAGTCAAAGTGGAGTTGTGTAGTATGATCACATGTACAACATCAACATGGTCATCTCATAACATAGTCATGAACACAAATTGATTGGTTAATCAAAAAGAGAGTTTGGATTGTCACAATTTCAAGACAAATAAGAACACTTGACTTCTTGAATATAGTTAGAAGATTCCAAATTGATGAGTGGTATAGTAAGTGTGATTATATTTGATGATGTGATGATGAATATTGAATATTACACTATGAGGAGTTGGCATTTTGGGGATTGATGGAAGAAGTATAAGGAAGATTTGAGGTAGTGCATTGTAAAAGTCAAAATGTGTTTGACTGCCTTGGAAATATGACAATTAGATCTTCTTGCAGGTTGATGTCGTCAAGTAAAATGTATAATGACATCATGATATGTGAACCTTATGGTATCTTCATGATGGAAAAATATTAGTAGAATGTAACATGTTAAGGTTGCAATCAAAGTATCAAGCATAGCAGAGAATACAAAAATTACATAGTGCAATGAGAAGATTGGATGTGATAGGCAAGCAATGCTACATCTAGATCAAGTGTCTTCTTGTTCTCTAAAATTTGAAAAAATAAAATCTCTAAATTGGGTGAACTTTAATAGGTTCTTAACTTCTTATTTTAAATCCATTAATTGGGTAAATTCTTAGAAAGGTTGAAATCCTTTTGCAAGGTAGATCTTATTAGATCTATTTACACTTCTAACAAGGTGAAAATCACTACTAATAGTTTGAACCCTCCTCATAGAGGATTATTGTAGCTCCTAATATGTAAAATCATTTATTGCAATAGTGAGCTTGTGTGTTTCATCCCCACCATGGTTTTCACCCACTTACAAGGAATTTCATTTTACCAAAATATCAATGTTATGTGCAATAGTTTTGTGGTTTCTTGATTTTGTTATCTTTCTATAGTGCCTCTCATATTTGTAGTCTATACCGTGTTATAGTTTGATCCAAGAGTTACTTATTACTAATGTTATTTTTACATTTGAGATGACCTAATGGTCAAATGTTATATTTTGATTTCCAATATCATAGATGTTAGATTACTATGTTGTTCAGTTGAACATATCTACATGATGATGCTCTTTTGAGATGACAGTATGTTTTATGATGATATCTAGTTATCTGGTATTTGGACATATCCTCTGATTACATTTATATGTTGGATTTGATGCTATGGTTGTTTACTTTATTAATTCTTTCTTTTTTATTCTTTATGCGAAGGTGAGTGATTTAAATGGATTATTTTGGTATAATTAAATAAACAGTTAAATTAGGTCATTTTTCTGCATTTATTGCTTTGGCTATGTTAATATATGCATTTTCACTTGATTGTGTGTTTTAGTGTGCAAGAATTATGTCTATGGTAGTGAGACATGGACTTAGTGATTCAACTATTCATATTTAACCAATGGCATCCCTATATGGTTGGCATATCCTATTTAATTATTTAAATTAAATCTTTCAATGATTTAATAAATCCACACTCATTTTCATTATGTGATTACACCTGTGAGCTTGTCTGTGCATTTAGAGGTTCACTTTTGTCATGAAAGTGATTAAGGAATTTTGTGATTTTTGTTTTAAGGAATTTTGGGATTTATCTTATTTAATTTAACTCCTGATAGCTTTTTCGTAGATGAATTCTAATTACTTGGAATAGCTTGTTTTTGTTTGAGTTGATTTAGGGTTTAACTAGGTTACCTAGTTATTTACCCTAATCCATTAGTCACTCAAAAAAGTGAATAAGTATCCAAAAAATGAATTTTATTTCTCACTGCTCACTTTCTGAAATAAAAAGATTGAGAGCAAATTTCAAAATCATCTTTGATAGGATTGTTTTTATGTTCATTGTAGAAGCTATGGGCTTGGGATCATCAAGAGATCGGTCTCATTGGGTCCATCTCGAGGAGACCTTGGATTATCATGATTTTTAGCAACTTTTGCAAGATTTTTAGTTTATTGTTCAGATTCCCATTTTGGCCCTTTTTGCTATCAAGTAGAACTCTCCTATTTTTTTGTTTCATCTCTATTTCTACTTCTATTTTTGGTAGCTATATATTAGGAGGTTGAGAACTAGTGTTCCCCTCTATTTTTTATTTTTATATCTACTTGGTTGGTCAGGTATGAGCATTTTCCTTATTTTTGGGATGAGGATTTGGGGTTTCACACCATTATGCTAGTCATTTTTGCATGTGGTGTTCAAACCTAATTTTTATTAGATTTATGTGGCTCATTCACCCATGGTTTAAATGGGTTTTATATTCATTATTTTTTGTCAACATTGGGTCTTTTGAGGTTTTTGCCTTGATTTTTGTACCACCTAGTTTTCTCAATTTTTTGGTACAGTGTTGGTCGTGGATCTGGATTATCTATAGGATGTCAATCTAACCACTATTGCATTTTTATGTTTTCATTGGGATGTGTGCCACAATTTTGTTCTCGAGCTTGTATTTTGGTTGAGTGTTATTTTTCTTGTGTTCTCATCCAACCCTTTTTTATGATCTTCATGTTGTTGTTACACCTACACACAAGCACGTGCACATGCACTTGTTAGGTGCTTATGAGGCTCGATCTCCCAGATGTTATTGGTGTAGTTATGTTCATTGGGGTTAGGTTGGGAATATGAATTTCCTATGGGCACTCATCATGCGATCATCATTGGTAAGTAGGGTAGCACCATGGAAGGGCTTCTCTCACAACCTTGGTGAAAAATTCCCAAGTTGGCATGAAGAAGTTTATAAATAAGTGATAACTAAATAAACCACTGGGTAATAAATCTAAGATAAATAAAAATCTAAGAACCTAGAGTTGATCTATGGACACATAAAATGTGAGCACCCGAAGTTGATCTAAGGATACAGTGCGAGCATACTTGGGGAGTTAATTCCACATGATACTTAGCTTAGGCTCCTTGATGCCAAGAGACTTAATCTTCACTGAGTCCCTACATAGTTAACCCATAGAATGTATAACCAGAATCTAATGCATTTGCATTATCACATTATCTTGGTTTCAATCCTCTTTACTATCTAGCATGAGTGTTATTCATGGATATTGTTTGTGGATATTTGTGGTTGGATCACTATCTCCATCAGCATGGTGAGAGTGGGCCTATGAGTTTCGTGTGTTTTGGAGGTGTAGCTACCTATACCATTGTTGGGACCAATATATAGAGATGGTCTATTTCTAGTTGAGACTGATGCTTGATGCTTCACCTAGTATATTTGGGTTTTTAGAGTATGTTTCCTTGTGATTTATTCTTTAATTGGAATGCTTGGATATCATGTTTAGATGATGTAAATTTCATTGATGCATTTCTTTATTATGTTGTTTTAGAATATGGTTAGATGATGTGATTCACCATTAGTTGGAGTCTCTATGTTTTGTTGGTTTAGCATGATAGATCTTCATGTTCTTATGTTGTTATTACATTATAGTAGTAAGGCCCTCATAAGATAGCTCTGACCATCTAGTTAGCAGTTTGGGATGCTACACTCAGGGAATGGCTAGAGACATTGAGGTCTCATGATGCTATTATAGTTGGGAGGAACTGAGCATGAGTTTAGCTTTTTATATTTTCTTCATATGATGTTTAGTTTATAAACCATATGTACATTTTGATGTTTCTTTCTACATGCCCCTTTATATGTTGTTACAAATTATATAGTTAGAAGGTTCTTCCTATTGTTTAGTATCATGTTATTCTTGTGATCGAATGTCCAAGCCTTAGTTTTGTGGATCCACAACTACCCAATGTGGAGGTTCTAACTCTTTTCTTTCCCTCTGAATGCTTGTTGAAGTGTTTCACCACATTCCAGGGTGATATTGCTTCAACATTTGGTAATATTGATAAAGTATTGCACCTTAGGAAGTTATGTCATACGATACTAGAAATTATAGTACAATAGTTATAAGTTCTATAGTATGATATTGGAAGAGTACCACATGACTATTGAAAACTCTATCATGTGGTCCATGAAAGAATCATCTAGTAGTTATGAGAAATATTGTACAATACTAGACAAGTATTGCATGGTTGTATTAAAGTATCACCTAGCTATAGTGAGAAATATTGCATGGCTATAGTGAAAAAGTGCCACATGGGTTTGTGAGAAAACCTACTTGGGCAACTAGTGGGCACTTTTTCACTTGAATAGAACTTTTTGAAAGGTGACTTGGCTACCATTTATAGATTTCCCAAACTCTAGTGTTTGACTTTTTGAATTTGGGGTCTTTCAGATTTGAATGTGATTGTGACCTTGGTAGTATTGTTGCATTTGGTTTTAGTGTCACTTGGAGATTAGTTGGAAGCCTAGATTGGTTGGTTAAGTCTTTCATTGTGATCTTATGATTGGTTACATGTTGATGTTATTTAATTCCATGTTTTTTAATATATATAGAGGCTTTTATTTATTCTTGTTCCAAGGATCTCTGGGTGGGGCATTACATGTGGTATCAAAGCCCATGTTGCAACATTGGGATATCTATGTTATGCTCCCATTATGATATTTTTTTCTTGGAGAATGTTGTTATCTTATTTTAGTTTATGCTTATGACTCTATGATTGTCACATATGACTCTAACCCTTATCTTGTTACTTCCTTAGTGATTTTCTCATGTATGTATACCTAGTGGTCAGGTTAACAATCGATGAAATAACAATGAGGAAGAACACCATAGGAGGAATGTTAGGATGGTAGGGAAGAGTAGGGTAACAATGATCATGTGGCATTTGGGCATTGATGCCTTTTCTACAAGAGATTATAGCTTGGTTGGAACCTCAAGTAGAGGAAAACCAACATGACCATGGCTAGGAGGAGGGATCTTTCCATGGGATCCCATATGTTAGATCATAGAGAGGAAGAGAAGCATGAACATTATCACACACCACCTAATGGTAGAGGGAACCATTCTAGAGGTCAAGAACATGATGGTGATGATTCCATATATATGGACATGATGAAATCCCTTCAATAGTCTAAACTACCATACTATGACAATAAGGGAGGTGGCCTCAAGGTTGAGACTTGGTTACTAGATATGGAACATTACTTTTCCATGTATTTGTATGCAACCAACTTAAGCGCCCATTGTATTTTCATGTAGATGGGAGACCACACATCTATTTGGTGGAATATTGAGGTACAAAAGCTCTAGATTAGTATAGAAGATCTCACCTGGGAGATCTTTGAGGAGAGATTCAGAGAGAAGTTCCTATCTCCTCAATTAAGGGAGGCTCAAGATGATGAGTTCCATGAGATCAAACAAGGAAAAATGTTAGTGGATCAGTACAATCTATTAGATTCTTTGAGCTTAGGTAGTACTCATGTTATAATCATGATGAGATACTCCTCACTCAGCATTTTTCTAATGTCTTAAGGACTCCATTGGAGAGGCTCATATGCATCAACCCAGGACACTTATCATTGCTATAGAAAAAGAAAGGATTATGGAGATAAATGTGGCTAAGGGGTTCAATGGAAAGTTAGGTTCTCAAAGCCATAGTGCACAAACTTTAGGTCAGGTTGTACAATTTTCTCAATCAAGATCCTTAGGGAAGGGTAAAACCTAGTCAACAGCCTCACATGGTGGCCATTGTCATGGAAATTGACAATAAGGGAATTGGACTAAGGGTGGATATGATTTTGGTGCCTCAAGGAAGAAAGGGGATGAATAGAGTCATGGATATAAATCTCAATAGATTCATCCATCTCATAGTAGTTAGTAGAACTCTAGCAAGGGAAGTGCATCCTATTCTAGTACTTGTTAGGGTGGACATGGATAGGGCCCTAATAAAGAGTATCATATTTCTCATGTGGTCAGCTTGGCCATAGAGTAGTGGAATATCCTTCAAATAAATCTTTAGGACCTATTAGAGGTGTATTTAGGTCAAAGCCTACAATGGGATATGTAGGTAGAACTCATTGAGTTTTTAAAATGGTTGATAACTGTCAAGCTAAGCACTGGGTGCCATAGTTGAGGCTACAGGTACCTTGCATAGTATTTCATCTTCACTATTATTTGACTAAGGTGCTTTAGACTATGTTATTTCACCATCTCTTTTTTAGTGATGTGGGCTAGTGGCAACACATCAGGTCAATAGGTTGAAAGTTGAGTTAGCCACATGATCCAAAGTGGTTGTGGACTCCTTGGTTAGTGGTTTTGATTTGGACTTGGGTACCTTCACCATGGATCTTTGCATCCTAACTCTAGTATTATATGATATTGTGTTGGGCATTGATTGGTTAGCTTCCTATTAGGAGAAAATAGATTACTGGTGTAAGTTGATGCATTGTGTTGATGACACAAGTGGGCACATAAAGCTTGTAGAGGTCTAGAGACTAGTCTCACTTTGGATGAACTTAGCTAATCAGTAGAAGTGGAGTGTGCAAAAGAGATGTTAGATGTTTTTAGTTTCTATAAATGACCTTGAGGAGGCCAAGATCCATATGATGACACTTAATGATAACCCACTCCTTCATGAGTATGTAGGCATGTTTCTTGATGAAATGCTAGGTATGCCACCACATGACATTGATTTTTGGATCAATCTCATTCTAGGAGCAAAGTTGATATCACGAGCTCCTTACCACATGAATACTTAGGAATTGAGTGAGATCATATTGTAGTTGGAGGAATTATTGGCCAAGGGCCATATTCATCCAAGTGTATCCCTATGGGGTACACCAATCATCTTTGTGAAGAAGAAAGATAAATCATTGTATTTATGCATATACTATAGATAGTTGAATAAGGTGACGATGAAGAATTGGTATCCTTTGCCAAGGAAAGATGACTTATTTAATTAGATGAAGGGAGAACTATAAGATTTTTTGAAGATTGATCTTAAGTTAGGATATTATTAGCTTCGTATTCATGAAGCTGACATTCATCATACAACTTTTCATACACTTTATGGGCATTATGAGTTCATGATTGTACCCTTTGTGTTAACTAATGCACCATTAGTGTTTATGAGTCTAATGAATGGAAGATTTTACACATACCTTGATCAATGTTTTATTGTATTCTTGGCTAACATATTGATCTATTCTAAGACTATAATAGAACATGAGGTCCATTTATGCCAAGTGTCGCAGTGATTTCAAGATCATCAATTGTATGGAGACTTAGGTAAATGTGGATTCTTCTAGTCTAAGGTGAAGTAATTGGGATATATCATCATAGGTGATAGTATTGTGGTAGATCTAGAGAAAATATAAGCTATCATGGATTGGTAAATACCCACTAATATTTTTGAGGTTTTTAGTTTCATGGGATTAGTAGGTTACTACTATTCATTTGTGAAGGATTTTTCACATGTGGCTCATCCCATCACTTCTCTTCAATGGAAAGAAAAGAAGTATTTTGGTCAAACTATTTTGAGGAAACATTTTATGCTATTAAGGAGCATTTGACCATTGCACCAATCCTTTCAGTGCCTAACCGTGTAGTCAATTTTATGGTTTGCACATATGCTTCATTGGAAGGTGTGGGTACGATGTTGATGCAAGATGACTGTGTGATTGCATACGAGTCTAGGAAACTCAAGGACCATGAGATTTACCACCCCACTTATGATTTATAACTTGTCTCTATAGTGTATGCAATATATTTTTTCTCAACCAAACTTAAATGCATGATAGTGTCACTAGATGGAGTTCCTGTGTGAGTATGATTTTGAAGTTTACTACATTAAAGGGAAAGAAAATATTGTCATGGATGCCTTGAGTAGGAGGCAACATGAGATATTAGTTTTTTCATAGGGAGTGGATTTTTGAGGCCATGTCTTGGAGACTTTTCCTGGTGACACATCATATCAAGAGGTGAGGGCATAGATAGAGTTTGGACAAACCCTTGAGGGAAGTTTTTTAGGTTATTTGCTAAAGTCTGATGGATTGTTGCAACACTTGGGGCATATTTATGCACTAGTGTCTGGTGATCTTCATAACTTGATTTTGTCAAAAGCACATTGTATACCTTATTCTGCACATTTTAGTGTTAAGAAGATGCATACAGATCTTAGATACTTGTACTTCTCGGCAAGGATGAGGTGTGATGTTGCTGATTTTATTGCTTGATGTCTTGAGTGCTAGAGAATGAAGGCAAAGCATCAACATCTAATGGGTCTTTTGTAGTCACATACCATCCAGAGTGGAAATGGGATATATATATATATATATATATATATATATTGATTTTATCATATGGTTGCCTATGTCATCATGATGACATGATTGTATCATGGTGATAGTGGACAAGTTGTCCAAGGTAGCACATTTTTCACCCATGAGGACATCCTACATGGCTTATCCTATAGTTAATGTTTTCTTGGAAGACATTAATCAATTGCATGGAATCCCTTGTCAAATTATATGAAATAGAGATCCAATGTTTACTTCAGCATTGTAGATATCTCTCCAGCATGCTTTGGAAAAAGTGTGAGAGCCTCTCTGGGAAGTTGATTCTACATGATATTTAGCTTGGGATTCTTGATTCCAAGTGACTTACTCTCTACTGAGTCCCTACATAACTGACCCATAGAGTGTCTAACTAGTACCTATTGTATTTGTATTGTCAAATGATCTTGGTTTTAGTCCTCTTTACTATCTAGCATGAGTGTTAGCCATGGATATTGTTTGTGTGTGTTTGTGGTTGGATCACTATCTCCATCAGTACAATTGGAGTGGTACTATAGGTTCCACATAGTTGGGAGGCATAGCTACCTATACCACTATTGGGGACTAGTGTACAAAGGCAATCTATTTCCAGCTAAGACCAATGCTTGGTGTTTCACTTGGTACATTTAGGTTTCTGAAGTATGTTTCCTTGTGATTTTTCTTTGATTGGAATGCTTGGATATCATATTCAAATGATGTTAGTTTCATTGATGCATTCCTTTATTATGTTGTTTTAGCATATGGTTAGATGATGTGATTCACCATTAGTTGGAGCATCTATGCTTTGTTGGTTTAACATGTTAGATCTTCATGTTCTTATGTTGTTATTACATTGTAGATGTAATGCCCTCATAAGACAAATTTGGCCATCTAGTTGGAAATTTGGGATGTTATGATTAGGGGATGGCTAGGGCCCTTGAGGTCTCATGATGCTATTATGGTTGGGAGGAACCAAACACAAATTTAGTTGTTTATGTTTTCTTTATATGATGTTTGGTTTATGAACCATGTATGTACATTGTGATGTTTCTTACCACATGTCCCTTCATATGTTGTTATGGATTAGATAGTTTGATGGTTTCTTATTCATGTTGTTTAGTTTCATTTTATTCTTGTGATTGAATGTCCAAGTCTCAGTTTTACGGATCTAATACTCCCCAATGTGGAGGTTTTAACTCTTTTCTTTCCCTCTAAATGCTTGTCAAAATATTTGCTTGCATTCCTAGGCAAATTTTCTTCGGCATGGAGCAATATTGATAAAGTATCATACACCTTAGGGAGTTATATCATACAATACTAGAAATTATTTCACTAAAGTTATAAGTTCTATTGTACAATACTAGAAGAGTATCGCATGACTATAGAAAACTCTATGGTATAGTTGTTGTCTAGTGTGGAGTCTAATCACTCCCCAAGTGAGAGATTGTAGGTTTCTGGTGACTAATCACGGAAATACTATACATACTTCATAAATTCTTCTAGGTTGTGGTTGACATTGTGGCTATGATGTAGAGTGGCTAGCAGAAGTGGTGGAATGATGCAAATGCTTCTTCAATTTAGAAGGTTTCCCACTAGTCTTTAAGGCACTCCAAAGATTAGATACCCTCAAAACCCTCAATCTTGCCTCCAAATATCTAAGGTGTATAAATTTAGTGTAAACAAAGTATTTTAGATAGGAATCAACTAGTTTTAGCCTTCTATGCAACTCTCATCAATCAAATTCATCAAAACTACCTTTACGCCTAATAGCCCCAATTAGTCGTACAGTAACTATTGTCCCTCCTTTTCACAAAATTTTCCAAAAGGAATAAAAAAATTGTACTTTCAGATACCCTTTTCAAGGTTATACAACATGCTCAAATTTCAATAAAGATTTCTTTGGAATGTATGCCTAAAATGTGATTGTTGTTATTTTTGAAGGGCAAATTATGAGGTTTTACAAAGCAACCATGCTCAATACATCTCCAAACTCCATGAAATTAATATGATCATCATTATTTATTCCTAATTAGAGAAATCACTAACTAATTTCAGTCTATGAGGTGTTTAGATACAAAATCCCAATTTCATGCTTCAAAACCCTCAAATACTAGGGTATCACCAAACTAGATCAATCTCTCACTTCCAAGATCCCAAACTTAGGATTCACTATGTGTTCAACTTTTCTTCCAAGGTTATCAAATAAAAATTATACCTCCTTAGGCCACATGTACGGTTGTGTAATAGTCAGCATCAACTTGGGTACCCAAAACCATGCTTTCACCACTCAACTTTGCATTTTCTTCACATTTTCTTGCAAATCTTCAATTTTCTTGCATATTTAGGGTTAGTAAGACATGTTAGTGCTTATAGGGACCATCCCATGGATCATTTGTACAAAATAGGATGGAACCCTCATTTTCCCATTGGAAACAATGCAAAAAACTCATAGTTTTAACGTAGCAGCAGTAATAAAGTTTGAAATTTATCATTCAATGCACCAAAATTTGTTTCAAAGAAACTTAAATCTACCTTACCAACATTTATGAAAGGTTACTTCATTCAATGCACTCTAAATTTGCAAGAAAAACTCAGAAATTCATTCAATTACTTGACTATCTGTACAATTTCTGCGTGTTTACCACACAATACAATCTTCATTGTCTTGCATAAGACTACAACAACTTAAATAGGTTCCTAAATGACTTCCCAACTGACCAAGTTGGTTGAGATTTCTTATTTAAACAAAAAAATACCGAATTCCTACTTTCCCTCCTAGACACAAAGTAACCATTGGAATTTGAAATTCAAATTTCCATTCTAATCTATTCCACTTACTCATAATTGGTCATTTGGATTTATGAAACTACCCCTAATCTACCCCATATGGCTCTATTGGCCATTTTTACAACTTGTTGTTCTTAGGTCCTTACCAAGACTTCTAGGACTTTTGACTTGCAAAGCAAATTGATCATTACATAATGCCATTATTGGCTTTAATATGTCCCAATTGACACTCAAAGATGCCTTTTATCTTTTGTCTTCATGTTGTTCCAAGGTGATCTTAGATGACTAGATAGGTTCCCTTACACCAAAAACTCCACCTTCAAAGCAACTCTTGTCCCAAGAGTTAAGAGGTATTGTCTTCTTTCCACCCATTCTTCTAGATGGGTTCCTTCAACTCTTCACCAAAAACTTAGTACCCTACACATGAGTATTACGTACATAAAAATCATTAGAAATAGAAAATTTTGGATCCTTGCTACCATTCATGGGAAATTTACTGCCTGTTGACTGTGAACAATCATAGTTTATCCTTGACAAAGGTTGTATAGCTTGTTGTCTGAGGTTAGACAGACCTTGTCTCTGATCCTTCATGGATTGGCTTATTGCTTTGTGTACTTTTTTCACCATAGGACACCATATGGTACCTATCATCACTCCTTTGGTAGTCACTATCTTCTTACAATAAGAAATTTGAGTTTTTTCTTGAACAATCTCCTCCTTTATAACCATTAGAGATGGCTTGTGTAGCAGACCTGTCACATCATGTTGACTATTCCTCTGCTCCTGCAAGTTTACATACTCTTTCTTCCCTAAACAAATGATCATTTCTTTGTCATGACCAAGTAAAGGATTTAACTTAAAATTTACAACATCTTTATGTACTATATAAAGATTAGATGAGCCAAAATGAATTGTGTTCCTTGAGGCTTGCCAAGGCCTTCCAAGGATTACATGGCAGCATGTCATTGGAATTAAATCACATATAACTTGGTCTTTATATTCTCTTATAGAGAAATCCACTATTTCTTGCTCCCTTACAACAATATTTTGTGCATCACTAACCCAAGATGCCCTATATGGTCTATCAATAGGATACCTCTTTATTCCTAGTTTATTTACCATTTCATAAGACACTAAATTATCAAAGGAACCAGAGTCTATTATCACCTTGCAAATATTACCATTTCTCATGCAATTTTTCCTGAAGATGGATGGTTTGGTCTCCTTTTGCTACTCCATTTGTGGTCCTCTTCTCACCATTAGGGATTCTCCTTCAAGTTCAGGGTCTACATTACCATACTTCTTTTCTTCCTCTTCTCCTTAGGTCAAGGTAACCCTCTTCTCCTCCTTGAAATCCACACCTATCTCAAGGAACTTGTAGGATTGATCCCCTATTCCTCCACATGTGAAGCATTTACCTTTGAAAACACTATTACCTCTTCCACCTCCAAATCTTCCTCCTCTAGAACCTCCCCTTGTCTTAGATGTAGACCCTTTATCTTTTTCTTTGTCTTGATTGCTTGAATTATTAGGTTGACTCCTTCCACCTCTTCATCTCATGGAAGATCCTCCTCTATTGGTTTGCCTTTCATTTCTTCTTTTCAACTTCTCCTTTGCTCGAATTGCCAACTTAAACCATTCCCCAAGGTTCCTAGGGATGTTCAAACCAATTTCATCTTGAAAGTTGTCCTTTAGACCACTCATGTACCTTGCAAATTTTTCTTCTTCGTCTTCTACTCCTCCTCTGATGCTTAGGGTATGAAATTGCTCAATATATGTCATGACATCCATATCTTTTTACTTCAAGTTATTCCTCTTCATCTTTATTTGTATAGCCAAATCTGATGGCAAAAACTAACTCCTTACCATTGTCTTCATCCTCTCCCAATTTGAAATCTTGTTGAGGCCTCTAGCGATCCTCTCAATTTGAAAACTTTTCCACCAAGTAAGGGTTGTTCCCCTTAACCTTTCCTTTTCCACTTTCACTTTCTTTTCCTCTTCTATGTCTTTTAGATCAAAAAATTTTTCCAGTCCCTCTATCCATCCAAGCACTTCTTCACTCTCCATCTTGCCTTGGTAGATAGGAAAATCCATCCCTGTCTTTAGACTAGTACCTTGTGCTACCTTTAGTATTCTTAGGAATCTTCTTTCCTTAGGATCATCTATAGCTCCATTATGTCCTTGTTACTGTCTTGCATGGCATTCTTCTTCTCCATCATTGTCCTCTTCATGCTCTTCTTCATGAACCACTTCCCTTCTAGATTGTTCTTGTCTGTCTTTTTCCAAGGCTTCAATTCTTTCCATCAATTGCAATCTTTCCCATCTCAACTTTCTTTCTTCCCTTTCCTTAGATGCTTTAAGTTCTTGTTTCTCCCTTCTTTCCTTTTCCAACTTTTGTCTCAATTATTCCAACTCCCTAGCCATTTGTCCCTTAGGGGTCATGTTTGCAAACTAGTTCTTCTCCCTACTCAAGGAACTACTTACTAATGCTTTTCTCTCACCAAGAATTCCTTTGACACCTTTGATATACCTTTCAAATTTGGAACACACAAGGAGGGAATGAGCACTCCATGGTCTCAACAAAGTGACCAGTATACTAAAGATGACAAAAGACTCCTGTGATGATGAATTTTGCAACTTATCAATGCCCAAAATGAACATGTTGATGCTCTAATACCATTTGATGTAGAGTGGTTAGTATAAGTGGTGGAATGATGAAAATGCTTTTTCAATTTAGGAGGTTTCCCACTAGTCTTTAAGGCACTCCAAAGGTCAAATACCCTCAAAACCCTCAATCTTGCCTCCAAATATCTAAGGTGGATAAATTTAGTGTAAAAAAAGTGTTTTAGACAAGAACCAACTATTTTTAGCTTTCTATGCAACACTCATCAATCAAATTCATCAAAACTACCTTTTAGGCCTAATAGCCCTACAGTGACTATTTTTCCTCCTTTTCACAAAATTTTGCCAAAGGACTCAAAAAAAAAATTACACTTTTAGATACCCTTTTTAGGGTTATAAAACATACTCAAATTTCAAAACAGACTTCTTTGGAATGTATGCCTAAAATGTGATTGTTACTATTTTAAAGGGCAAATTATGAGGTTTTACAAAGCAACCATGCTCAATACATCTCCAAACTCCATGAAATTGATATGATCATCATTATTTATGCCCAATTAGAAAAATCACTAACCAATTTCAGTCCATGAGGTGTTTAGATACAAAACCCCAATTTCATGCTTCAAAACCCTCAAATCCTAGGGTATCACCAAACTAGGTCAATCTCTCACTTCCAAGATCCCAAACTCAAGATTCACCATGTGTTCAAATTCTCTTCCAAGGTTATCAAATAAAAAGTATACCTCCTTAAGCCAAATGTACGGCTGTGTAATAGTCAGCATCAACTTGGGTACCCAAAACCATGCTTTCACCACTCAACTTTGCATTTTCTCCATATTTTCCTACAAATATTCAATCTTCTTGCATATTCAAGGTTTTTAAGACATGTTAGTTATTATATGGACCATCCCATGGATTAGTTGTACAAAAATAAGATGGAACCCTCATTTTCCCATTGGAAACAATGCAAAAAACTCACAGTTTTAACGTAGTAGTAGTAATAAAGTTTGTTATTCAATGCACCAAATTTGTTTCAAAACAACTTAAATCTACCTTACCAAAATTTATGAAAGGTTACTTCATTCAATGCACTCTAAATTTGCTAGAAAAACTCATAAATTCATTCAATTACTTGACTGTCCATGTAGTTTCTGTGTGTTTACCATACAATACAATCTTCATTGTCTTGCATAAGACTACTACAGCTTAAATAGGTTCCTAAATGACTTCCCAACTGACCAAGTTGGTTGAGGTTTCTTATTTGAAAAACAAATACCAAATTCCTACTTTCCCTCCTAGACACAAATTAACCATTGGAATTTGAAATTCAAATTTCCAACTTTGATTTTATGCATTTTCTAACTTTCTAATCTATTCCACTCACTCATAATTGGTCATTTGATTTATGAAACTACCCCTAATCTACCCCATATGGCTCCATTGGTCATTTTTACAACTTGTTGTTCCTAGGGTCTTACTAGGACTTCTAGGACTTTTGACTTGCAAAGAAAATTGATCATTACATAATGTCATTATTGGCTTTAATATGTCCCAATTGACACTCAAAGATGCCTTTGATCTTCTATCTTCACTTTGTTCTAAAGTTCTCTTAAATGACTGGATAGGTGTCCCTGCACTAGCCTAACATATGGCCGACATATGGCTAACATGTTTCAACCCTAAAGTGGCACAAAAATACTTGTATAAAAGGGCTTACGATTAGGGATTATTTTATTGTGGTGATGCAAAAATTGGTTCTTGTGATGGTACTAAGCTATAAGAGATTATGGATTGTAATCAGGTTGTAATCACTAGATCGTAATAATATCAAACTTATTGTTTGGTGGATATAGGCCAGGGATTGGGTGAACGATGTTAAATCTTGGTGTCTTGTGTTCTTTTCTATGTGATCTATTATTTTTTGATATTATTTATATTTGCATGTAATTTTTATTTATGTCTGTTGTTTAATCCTAATAAGTGGTATTAGAGCAAGATTATTTTTCAGTTATCCTCTGTAGGAAAGTCTCACAATTAAGCAAGAGTTTCATGGTTGAGTGGGAGTGATGGAAAATGAGGGTAAGCTACGGGTTGATAGGTTTAATAGGAATAAATTTCAATTATAGAAGATGCAAATGGAAGACTATCTTTACCAAAAGGATTAATGGAAGTTGTTAGAAGGAAAAACTAAGAATCAGGGATCTAAGTCAAATTACAACTAGGATCTTTTGGACAGAAAGGCACTTGGAAGCATTCAATTATGCCTGGCACCATTAGTGGAATTTAATATTATGAAAGCAAAGACAATAGAAGAGTTAATGAAAACCCTAACAAAACTCTATGAAAATCCCTCCACTTCAAACAAAGTATTTCTCATAAAGCACTTATTTAATATGAAAATGGAAGAAGGTGGATCTATTGTGGATCATTTAAATAAGTTTAATACTATTACGAGTCAATTATCTTCTATGGGTATTAATTTTGATGAAGAAATTAGGGCTCTCTTGATTTTGTGTTCTTTGCCTAAAAATTAGAATGGCCATGTAATGGATGTGAGTAATATTGTTTTTGGATCTAGTACCATAAAATATGATGATATGATTGGTGTTATTTTGAGTGAGAAAACTCATAGGAAATCTAGAAAATCTACATCTAGAAGTGCTTTGAATGCACAAAGTTGAGGTAGAACAACTAAGAGAGGAAATAATTCTAGAAATCATGGGAAATCAGGAGAAACGTCAAAAGGGAGGAGCTCTCAATCAAGAGGACCGAATGACTCGTGGTACTATGGGAAACTAGGGCATAAAAAGAAAAATTGTTGGACTCAAAATAAAAAATGAAGTAGATAAAATAGATGAAGACAAGTAGGCAAATGTGGTAAGTAACAAATCTAAAGAGGATGCTTGCTTCTATCTTTAGAAAGTGTTGATGATTCATGGGTTTTAGATTCTAGTGCTTCATTTCATGCTACACCTTATAGAGGTTATTTCATTGATTATGTCCAAGGAGATTTTGGGCTTGTTTATTTGGGGGATAATGAACCCTATTAGATTGTTGGAAAGGGAAAAATTAAGATTAAATTTCATAATGGGAATCATTGGCTACTACATGAGGTAAGACATGTTCCAAGGCTGGGTAGGAATTTAATTTTAGCAAGGCAACTTGGTGATGAGGGTTGTGTAGTTACTTTTAATGATAAAAATTTGAAATTTTCAAAAGGTTCCCTTGTAGTAGCAAAAGGTGTGAAAGTAGGCACCTTATATCTTTGTGCAATTCATATTTTTCCTTCTACTTTAATTGTTTCAGAGAAAAATGAATGTCTAGGAATAGTTGCTACAGTTGATCAGGGAGAGAAAATACCTGCTGTAAATTCTAATACAGTGCTATGGCAGAACAAACTTGGGCACATGAGTGAGAAAGATATGAAAGTACTTCATTAAAACAGTGTTTTACTAGTTCTAAAATGTGTTAATATGGATTTTTGTGATAATTGTGTGTATGGAAAACAAAAGAGAGTGAGTTTTGTGAAGACTGGGAAGAAAAATAAAAGAGAGAAATTAGAGCTTGTGCATATCAATGTATGGGGACCAGCTTAGGTATGTTCCCTTGGTGGCTCTCATTATTATGTTACATTCATTGATGATGCAACTAGAAAAGTATGGGTTTATTTTCTTAGACAAAAATTTGATGTATTTTAAACTTTTGAGAAATGGAAATGCTTGTTGAAAATGAGACTAGTAAAAAATTAAAATGTCTCAGGTTTGATAATGGTGGTGAGTATTATAGTCATGAATTTGAATATTATTGCTTCACTAATTTTGTTTGTAGATAGAAAACTATTCCAAGAACTCCATAGGAAAATGGAGTGGCTAAACACATGAACAAGACTATAATGGAGTGTACAAGGAGCATGATGTTGCATGTTGGGTTGCCCTTACACATGTTGTTGGAGGCTTTCAATACTACTATATATTTGATTAATAGAAGTCCCTCTACTCCTTTGGCTAGTGGTATTCCAAAGTAAGCATGGACTGGTAAGAAGGATAGCTCCTCTTTTCTCAAAACCTTCAATTGTGAAGCATTTCCTCATATAGATTTTGAAAATAGAACCAAGTTGGAAGCTAAGTCAAAGAAATATGTATTTTTTGGATATGCCATTAATAAATTTGGTTATAGGCTTTGGGATTTTGAAAATCATAAAATTTTATAAAGCGAAGATGTCATATTCAATGAGAAAGTGTTGTACAAAGATCTGTTGCAGCAACATGACAAGAAAGAAGATGATTATGTAGTGTTGAATGATACTCCAAGAGATGATGTTCCAAAAATTCCTCATGATGTGTAACAACTGCAACAAAAAATACCACACACACTAGTGAATGTTAGATGGTCAACAAGGCAAACTAGACCTCCACAAAGATTTTCTCTTTCTTTGTATTCTATTTTACTTACTAATGTTGGTGAAACTAAATGTTATGACAAAGTTATGCAAGTGGATACTAAGATTCAGTGGGAATTTGCAATGAAAGATGAAATGGACTCTTTGCTAAAAAATAACACTTAGGATTTATGCAAGTTTCCTGCAGGTAAAAGGGCTTTACAAAATAAATAGGTTTACAAGTTAAAAGAAGAGGACGGAGGTAAGAAAATATTTAAAGCCAAGTTAGTTGTCAAAATATTTGCACATAAATAGGGCATTGATTTTGATGAGATATTCTCTTCTATTGTTAAAATGACTTCTATCCATAATATTTTAAGTATTGTGGCTATTATAGACTTGCATTTAGAGTAGCTTGATGTTAAAATAGCCTTCCTTCATGGTGATTTAGATGAAGAGATATATATGGCTCAGCCACAAGGTTTTGAGGTCAAAGGTAAGGAGAACTTAGTGTGCAAATTGAAGAAAATTTTATATGGCTTGAAGCAAGCACCTCAAAAATGGTATCTGAAATTTGACAGTTTTATGCATGAGCATGGATATAGTAGATGTTCTTCATATCATTGTGTTTATTTTAAGAGGTTGGATGATGATAGCTACATTATTTTATTTTTATATGTTGATGATATGGTTGTAGCTAGGTCTAACATGGATCAGATTAAGGGGTTGAAATGCCAGTTAGCACATGCATTTTCTATGAAGGATTTGGTGGTAGAAAAACAAATCCTTGGTATGAAGATTTGCAAAGATATGAAGAATAAGAAATTGATGCTAACTTAGGCTGATTATGTTGAGAAGGTGTTGCAACATTTCTCTATGGACAATGTTAAAGCTATCAACACACCTTTACCTAGTCATTTGAAGTTGACTAAGGAGATGTGTCCCAAGACACAAGAAGAGGAGGAGAAGATTTCAAAAGCACCCTATGCTTTAGCTATAGGAAGCTTGATGTATGCTATGGTATGTACAAGGCCAAATATTGCACATGTAGTGGGAGTCATTAGCAAGTATATGAGTTATCCAAGAATTGAATATTGGAATACAGTCAAATAGATTCTCAGATATTTGAGAGGAACATCCAATAAGTGTTTACACTTTGGGGGCTCTACGACTAATTTACAAGGCTGTGTTGACTCAGATTTGGTAAGGGATATTGATATTGGGTAGATTACTATAGGTTATGTCTTTACTATTGGTAGGGTAATTGTGAGCTAGGTTTCTTGGTTACAAAAGGTTAACATTTTATCCACTATAGAGGCAAAGTAAGTTGTTGCGATAGAGGTAGCCAAGAAGATGATATGGCTTCAATTATTCTTGGAACAATTTGGACAACCTTAGAGGGATAATTATTTGTTTGCAGATAGTCACAGTGCCATTCATCTTGCAAAGAATTCAACTCTACATTCAAAGACAAAACACATTCAGTTGTAGTACCATTTCAATTAGTCAGTTTTGGAGTATGGACAGTTAAAGCTGGACAAGATACATACATATGACAATCCAATATATATGTTTGCAAGTAGTAATAAGGGATAATTTGAACTCCTCTTTAGCTTCGCTAAGAACAGAAAATCCTAGGGTGGCTTGATCTAGTGGGAGCCCCATCTGGTAATGGTATTGCTATAGGATCAGTCTCCAAGTGGGAGATTATTGTCTAGTGTGGAGTCTAATCAATCCCCAAGTGGGAGATTGTTAGTTTATGGTGATTTATTATGGAAGTACTAAACATACTTCATAAATTCTTTTGGGTTCAAGGAAACAACCCAAAAAAAAAAAATTGGTCCATGGTCGACATAAGGCTAACATATAGCTAACATGTTGTAACCCTAAAATAGCATAAAAATACTTATATTAAAGAGCTAAGGGTTAGGGATTTTTTTATTGTGGTGATGTAAAAATTGGTTCTTTTGGTGATATTCAGTTGTAAGGGATTATGGATTGTAATTAGGTTATAATCACTGGATCATAATAATATCAAACTTTTTGTTTGGTGGACATTGCCCAGGGATGGGGTGAACCATGTTAAATCTTGGTGTCTTGTGTTCTTATCTGTGTGATCTATTTTTTATATTGTTTATATTTTCATGTAATTTCTATTTCTATGCATGGTTTAATCCTAACAATAGTCCCTAAAAGTTTTGCCTCGCAATTATAAGAAATATTGTACAATACTGGACAATTATCACATGGTTGTATTAAAGTATCACCTAGCTATAGTGAGAAATATTGTATAGCTATAATAAAGAGTGGCGCATGGGTTTGTGAGAAAACTTGCTCACATGATGAGTAGGCACTTTTTCACTTGACTGAAACTTAAATTTCAGAGGTGACTTGGATAACCTTTATGGAGTTCTTGAACTCTAGTGTTTGACTTTTAAAATTTGGGGCCTTTCGAATTCGAATGTATTTGTGACCTTAGGAGTATTGTCATTTTTGGTTTTAGTGTCACTTGGAGATTTATTGGAAACCTAGATTGGTTTGTTAAGTCTCCAGTTGTGATATTATGATCAATTGAATGTTAATGTTATTTTTCTATTCTTTTGAAAAAATAGATATATAGAGTGTAATGAAATAACTTTCACAATAGAAGAAATAATATGAAATATTATATAAATACTTGATAATAAGTAAGAGTAATAGGCCACTTCGAGGGGAAAACCTCCAAATATCTCTAATGAGAACACACTTCACAATATGATGTTGAAATAAGACTCACAACCTCCCATATGTACCTAATTATACTTAGGTTGAATAGACACAACCCTAAATAACTTCTAGGTGGACCTACCTACCTAAATAATAATATAATAATGATAACATGAATTAGTTAAGGATTAAGATAGCCACAAGTTTATTATTCATAACCCTATATACACCAATATTAAGGGCATAGCATGGCCCCTCTCTTGAAAGAAGTATATTCCTTAATGCTAACCAAGTATGGATTCTTTTGAATGAACTCCTCATACTCCCATGTAGCCTCTTCAACTAGTAAGTTCTTCCATTGGATGAGATACTGAGTCAGGGTTTTTTTTCCTCAACTTCTTCATGCATGTTTTAAGAATGCACTCTAGTTCAAAAATTATTCTTCCTTCTTCATCAAGTTCTAGTAGTAGTATTTGAATAGGAATATTCTACCCAATTACCTTCTTCAAAAAAGAAACATGAAAAATTAGATGTATCTTTGTTGTTGGTGGAAACTCAAGCTTGTAGGAAACACTACCAATCTTTTGCATGATTTGGTATGGTCCATAATATCTTGGAGACAACTTATTATTCTTTTTTTGTAGCTTCGTTGAGATTTATTTATAAGGTCGCAATCTCAAGAAGACCCAATACTTGACTTCATTATTTATTTCACTATGATGTTGGTCCACCAATTGTTTCATTCAATTTTCTACCATAGCTAAATTCTCCTTGAGTCCTAAAAGTACCTATTGTTGATGAAGCAAGTGATCCTCTACTACCTAAACTCTTGGTAACACCTTTAATGATGATATGATGGAAGTAGGATGATATCCATAAACTGCCAAAAATGGAGACATTTTTTATGAGCTATGAAAAGAAATACTGTACCGCCATTCTGTAAGAGGTAGCCAATCTACCCATTGAGATTGTTTTTCTGAAGTGAAACAATGTAGATATCATTCAAAACATTTATTAGCAAACTTATTTTTCCCATTTGATTAAGGATGGTATGAAGAAATATGAGCTAATTGAGTACCCAAACATGAGAATAAATCTTTCCAAAAGTGGCTTGTAAAGATAGGATCGCAATCACTAACAATAACCTTAGGTGTACCATGTAGCTTGGATATTCTCCAAGAAAACTTTTGTGACTATAATTACTATAAAAGGATGTGATAATGCAATGAAATTTGCATATTTAGTGCGGCAATCAACTACTATCATGATGAAATTATGACCTTTAGATTTGGAAAGTGCTATGATGAATTCCAAGGATACCTCTTCCTAACATTGGTTGGGAATAGATAAGGGTTGCAAGATACTTGGAGTCTTAATTGTTTCTCCCTTATTTCTTTGACAAACCAAACATTCAGCCACAAATTTTTGAATATCACATTTTAGCCCTTCCTAAAAAGAATCTTTCTTGACCTACTGATATGTCTTCAAAAATCCTAAATGACCACCAATTCAGGACTCATGTAGTTCTTTGAGAATCTTGTGTTTAAGAGTCAAATTCTTTCAAAGATACAAGTGCTCTTTATACCAAAGAATTTCCCCCTTCAAAAAAAACTTATCTAAACTACTAAGGTCACTCTTTATTTGTTGGATGAGATTACTTGTTGCAACATCATTTTGCCACTCTTCTTTGGTTTCTACCACCCTATTTTCTTGTAATATTGAAAGGGAACACAATAAGGGTTCATCATTTTTATCCTTCTTGGAAAGTGCATTGGCCATAATATTTCCCTTCCCTTTCTTGTATGTTATTTCAAAGTCATATCCCAACATCATAGTGACCCATTCTTTCTACTCTTCTAACAATACTCTTTGTTCCAAAAAATATTTTAGGCTATCATGATCTATCTTAACCTTGAATTGTCAACCCATTGAATAGGGCTTCCATTTTTTAACTACATGAAGGATTTCTAGCATTTCCTTCTCATAAATAGGTTTTATTTTATTTTTACCTTTTAATTGACAACTCTCAAAAGAAATTGGTTGATCTTCTTCATGAGAACTACACCTATCTCATTTCCAAAGGCATCACATTCCACAATGAATTCCTTGGTGAAGTCTAGAGTGGCAAGCACTAGAGTTGTACACGTAGCCTTCTTCAATTTCTCAAATGATACATTAGCATATTCATTCCAATGAAAAGAATCCTTATTTAATAGAGTGGTAAGGGGTGCTACTATATAACCATAATTATTTAAAAATCTTCTATAGTATCCTATAAATCCTGAGAAAACCCTTACCTTCCTAATAGTTTTTGGAATAGGCCATTCCATGATAACCTTAATTTTATTAGAGTCCACCTTTACTCCTTCATGTGAAACTATGTGTCCCAAATACTCCACCTCCTTAAGACCAAAAGCACACTTAGATGGCTTAGCATAGAGTTGATGATCTTTGAGTAATTGTAATTCTTGATCTACATGCTACAAATGTTCTTACCATGTCTTGTTTTAAATTAATATATCATCAAAAAACACTAACATGGACTTTCTTGTGAATTTCTTAAAAATGGAATTCATCAAACTTTGGAATGTAAATTGTGCATTGGTAAGACTAAATGGCATCATCAAAAATTCATAATGACCCTCATGAGTTTGAAATGTTGTCTTACAAATATCTTCCTCCTTAATTTGAATTTGGTGATAACCCGATACAAGATCTAACTTGGTAAAATACATAGCTCCATTTAATTCTTCTAGAAGATCATCAATGACTAGAATAGGAAACTTATCTTTAATGGTGTACTTGTTGAGCACTTTATAATTTGGACACATGTGCCAAGTTTCATCCTTTTTATGCACCATCACAATAGGTGAGGAATAAGCACATTGGCTATGCCTGGTAATTATTGCCTCTAGCATTTCCTCAACATTTTTTTCTATCTCACCTTTTTGTATGTGTGGGCACCTATAAGGCCTTATGTTTGGTGGTTGGCTCCCTAGAACTAGTTGTATGGAATGGTCATGATCCCTTTTAGGAGGAAGTCCTTTAGGCATATCTCCAAGAATCAGTGAGTGACAATAAATTATTACTTGTAAATCTGGATGAGTAAGATAATTAGATTGAGAGACTTCTAATGAACATAGTTGGGCCTAAAATCCATCTGCACCTTTCTTAAGAAACTTTTGCATTTGATGAGAACTTACCATCTATGGGGATTTTTCCTTCAACCCCCTTAGCTCCACTACCTTTCCTTTAGATTGAATTCACATGAATATTTCTTGGAAGGTCATCTCAATTGTTCCTAATTTAGTAAGCCATTGTACTCCCAAAACAATATCCGCCACACCCATGGATATCGCATACATTGGGGTATCAGGTTGATAACCTCCCGTGGATAATTTTATGCTATGACACTTCCCTAAACAACTAATTATGCCCCCATCTGTAATCAATACTTGAAACTCTGGGGCTTGATATATGAAATAATTTAGAAGAGTTGCCAACTTTTTATAGATGAAATTATGAGTACTACTTGAGTTGATCAACATTGTTACTGCTTGCTTCTTTAATAAACCCACTACCTTGAGAGTTTGTGGTGCACTAAAACTTGAAAGTGCATAACAAGAAATGATTGTTTGAGAATCATGTGATTCCTCACCTAACTCCCTATCCTCCTCTGATATGGGCTTATCCTCTTCTTCCTCACTTGGACCTTCAATATAGAACAATTTTTTCACTACATTTATGTCCTTGACTATATTTGCTATCACAATTGAAACACAATCCTTTTGCTCTTTTCTCCTCAATTTTTTGTGAAGTCAACCTATTAGGTTGAGGAAGATAAGGTATTGAATAATATTTTTCTCTTTTCATGTTAGCCCCTTGGATTCTAGGAATCAAGAACTTCTCCTCTACCCTACATGCTAATATAAAAGACTCATTTGCTAAGCTAGGACTAAACATGTGTACCTCATGTTGAATGTGATCCTTGAGACCACCCAAGAATAAATCATTCAAGTTCTCCTCTATAATTATATCCATTTTTAAGGATAGATTTTGGAATTTTTGAATATAATCCTTAACTGATTTGGTTTGTTGAAGCTTAGCAAGTTGGATAAAAAAGTTTTTTGTCACACTATTGCGATATTGTGCTTGGAGTTCTTCTATAAAAAATGACCATCATATGGTGAGATCCTTTTTCCTCCTATGAGTACAAAGCCAATGATAGCAAATGAATTGATCTAGTTCTAGATATAAGGAAGACATTGTGACCTTTTGCCCATATGGGGTTTGATGTACCTCAAAAAAAATCTCCATTTGATTTATCCATATTAGAGTATCCTTGCTATCAAATTTGTGCATATCCACCTTTGGAAAAAAAATTTCCTAGATCCCATAGGAGTATTAATATTTGTGTCATTATTAGTTTACTTGAAGGTTTCACCTTGATTTCTTGACAACTCCTTCTTAGTTTCATTTATATAGGTGCTTAACATGCTTTGTATATCTAATATATCTCCTCATGGGTCACACATATTGTTAGGAATAAGGTGTCTCAACCTTTAGATAATTCTTATTCTTTTTTTTTTTTGTAATTGTATTTTTTGAAAATAATGTAATTAAGTGTGAGTGCACATGTCTAGTTGGCATTTTGATGTGTCACTCCACTTGCATGTGTCAGCATCTTGAATTATGTGTAAGGAGATCATGACTGAAATGGTTATGATAGATTCCTATGATGTATAAGAGCTATCTTTGGAAGAAATGATGATGGGTGAAGACATGAAGACATGTGGAAATTGATTATTGAGTACTATAAACTTGACTCTCCATCTAGCACATGGGGTTCAGGGCATCGACCCGAAAAAAAATTTTGGGTTCTCACATTTTTGAAGAATGGTAAAATCGTAATTTGGTTCTTCTTTGGAAGTTTCCCTAAAATGTAAAGTACATGATATAAGTGACTTTAGGGTTGTGTTACCTATTTTTCCTCCCACCAAAATTTGAATTCAACAACGATCATCTTCCATATTTTAGTATTATTTAATGGCATGAAAATATCAAAAAAATAAAATGATTAAAACCTTATGGTATTTCTTTATTTCCTAAATATGTTTCCGCTAGCCTGCAACTTTCCACACCGTTAGATCTTTGGCGATCTATGGTGGGAACTTTCTCACATTTTCAAAACAAATGACCTTTACATAATGTAGGGAAGCCCCTTTGTGATGCGTGGCAAGTGAGTCCATTTTCTTCTCGTGGGTCATAGAGGGGAGAGCTACTGGTGAGATGGCATTTTTATTAGCACCCGCTTTCTCACATTCTATCTTTTGTCAAACTTTCTGACAATGCAGGCAAGTGCCCTGGTGACACCTATCCCACGACATCACAGGTTCCTAGTTGTACCTTCCACTGTTAGATCTTCAAGAACTAATGCCCAGTGCATGCCTACAATAAGGAGTTGCAAGGAAATTTAAAAATGCAGGTATGCACCCTTGCCATGCATGGCATGGTGTGAAATCATGGGCCCGCTCTTCTCAAGAGAAATAATAAATTCTATCATGGCACTTTTCAAAACATGTGGTTTTGAAAAGGTGATATTCTATTGAGTATCAAGATCCACCATTTAATCTCCTAGGATCAAGGGCTAGCACTTCCCCACATTATGAAGTTACAAGGAATTAAAAAATGTAGGCAAGTGCCTCGCTGCCACATGTCTCTATGGGACCTATTTCTTGTGTGGGTCACCAAGGTGGTGCCAGTTAGATGCCAAGTTGTGCTGAGTGGTTTGTGGGCCCAATAATTTTGAGGGGCAAGCATAGTATGATAAGATCCTTCATGATTGTTGATCTCATGGAGATCAACAATCTGTGCTTCCTCACAATAT
This sequence comes from Cupressus sempervirens, assembly GCA_028749045.1. Taxonomy (NCBI): domain Eukaryota; kingdom Viridiplantae; phylum Streptophyta; class Pinopsida; order Cupressales; family Cupressaceae; genus Cupressus; species Cupressus sempervirens. The sequence continues at coordinate 676,576,828 of CM053793.1, read as the reverse complement.
GAAGATGTGAGGAAGTTAAACATTGTGGGGAAGCACCTGAAGGACACATGTCCTTGTGGGCTTAGGGAGATAATGCTATAGTTAGCATTGGCAGTGAAGACTGGAAGTTCTGTGATATCATGGCCAGGGAGTTGCAAGGTGGCTTAGTTAGTTGGTCAACCATGTGGAGACCTTGTGAGGTGGCAGAAAAATAAAAGGCTATTGGCCCACGTAGCTCATTCTGGTTGTAGTATTCTATTAACTGCTAATTTTTGTTGACTGATGAGCTAGAAACGAAGGAAATCAAATTTTCTTGCATGATCTGATCCTTGTGATCAATGCCAACCACTCTCAAATGAATGCTAAACTCAGTAAATAGTAGGAAAACACTCCACCACCTCAATTCATCCATCTACTTGGTCAAAATGGTTTAATGGCATCATTTTTGTCAGAGCCCTATTTCAACAAATATCAAGTTTCATTGTATCTGAATCCATAACCAGATCAAATTTTCTCTACATCCTTATCAAGACTTAATGGCAGTGGTTGTGGAATAACTTCAGAGAAAATATCTCAGTTATGCCTGAGCTATAAAGGAATTTTTTGTAAATTTTGTACTGGTCGACTCTTCTCTATTTTCTCTGATATTGGTCTACAACTTTAGTATAAATCCCCTTTTCCTTTGAACTGTATGACATTCTGTCTTATCTCCTCCAGCCATTGATGTAAAGTGCAAGAACTATTTGCCTCTCTTGGTGTATTGTAGAGATCTGCAATCTCACATGACTATATCTCTTTTGGCCTATGAATGTTATATAAGTGAATCCTCTCTTTCCTTGTGTCATTCATTTGGGTTTTCTAATCTGTATATGATTGTTAGATTAAAGCAAGTCTGGATGTGTATATATTTTGGTGTCATGATGGTTCAATAGTGCATGTATGGGTAGAGATTGGTTTGAACACTTTATTTTGGTGCATCACCTCCTTAGGTTAGAGTAGGTAGATTTTATTTCATGCATTCCTTCTCCCTTTTCCTCTCCAAGAGTAGTTAGGTGCACCCTGATAGTAAAGGAAGTTGGCCTTCTCCAGAATCTCAACCTCATAGTTCAAGTCCCACAACTTGGAGGTTGATTCCATGTTTCACAAGGTTGTCCTTAGGTAAAAACTTTGGACATAGATGCAAAATTTTGTGACAACAGGTTGCAAATAGGTGAGAATGAAAAGTGTATTGTTGGTAGTATTTTTTTGTGACTAGATTTGTCTTTCGTGTCCTAAAAGAACTTGCATTGCAAGTGTGTTGTAACCTTTCTGTTGAAGATAATACAATGTGTATGTTTTGGAGGGGTGGGTTTATTTTACCGAAAGGTTTATCCCCACTGGCATATCTTTGTGTTTGTGTTTTCTTTCTCTATCTATTTTATGTATTCATGGTTGACTATAATATTGTTGTTTACATAATATTGAATCTAAAATTGTAAGGATTTAAATAGAATTTGCACAATACTTTCCTTAAGGGATTAGTGTAGAAAGTTGTTTTCGCACCTGAGTTTCCTTACACATATCCCTCTTGATGTAGGGTGCTCCCCTTAATACCATAAACTCATGACAGGCATATAGAAACAACTAAAAATGCGAGAAAAAATATGGACTTCTTATTTGCACCACAAATGGGAAAATACAAAATTCATAAGTACAATATGTCAACCCACATGGGCATCTTCTATACAATAATTTGCAAGACAAGCCTGAACTATCACCTAGAGCTATCCTAGACAATGTTTAGGCCTTTGTTAAATAGGCAATTTTATGCTACTCAGGAAGGTTCTAGACATTGTAACTTAATACCTAGGGCTGACAGACCCTAACAATAAATATAGAGTTGACCAAATACATCTTTGACAATTATTTTAGATATTTTGGGTAGCCCAACTTTGAAAGGCCATAACTCACGAATCATTACTCTGATTGGCTATTATAACCACTTTTCAAAAATGCTAGCTGATGATCTATAGGCTCGAAATTGTGCTAGCACCCTCCTATCAAGTTTTTGGACCTCATATGGGCACTCTAAGGCCTCCAACGGTGAGCGTGAAGATTTTTCTACAAATTTTTCCATCAAAAATGCGCAATAACTTCTCCAATACTTATGCTTGAGAAATGAGATTTTTATGGTAGGTTTACAACTCTAAAACAAACCTTCTTATAGAAAATGAGAACATTCTAAGCTCATATGACAAACTTACTAAAAATAGTAAGTTTACATAAATAGTAACCACCCTATCTACTAGTCTTTATTAAAATAGAAAAGACTGAAAATAAAATATTTTTTGGGTGATGCAAAGATTGTCCTTGCAATTAGGATGCTCCTACATCAAACACCCGAGGTAATTTGAGAAGTGGCCCCATCACATCTCAAGTGTTTAGAGGAAAACCAAGATGGTTAACCTCCTCCTTTGCTAGCCATGATGAATCCTCAACTAGTCTCCCTTTCCATTTGACTAGATATTCCTCTTACATTTTGTTTCTAGTACTTTTTCCAACATGACTATCTAGTATCTCCTCAATCTCCTTTGAAGCCAAACTAGCTGCTAGAATCCTCCATTGTGCTTTTGCAACTTCATCTCCATCACCTCATTCATAATACTCTATCAAATCTAAAACATTAAATACTGATGAAATATCAATTTAGCAAAAAACTCTACTTCATATGCATTGCCAAAATCCTACCTCTTCACTATCTTGCATGGTCCAAACTTCTTCATCTTCAACTCATTATATGTACCCACTGGAAAACACTCCTTTCTCAAATGAACCATGACTTCATTTCCAATCTGAAATTCCATATATCTCCTTTTCACATTGAACTTAGCCTTATACTATGTGTTCATCTTTATGATGTGCTTCCTCACCTCCTCATGGATGTTCTTTAAATATTAAAAAAAAAAATTTGACTTATCACTACTTATCTCTCCTGTATCCAACTGCCTCAGTTTAGAAGCATTTCTGGGACTACTCCCATATAAAATATGGAATGGTGATTTACTATTACTCCTATTGATAGAACTATTATATGTAAATTCCACCTATGATAAAATCATATCCCATTCTTTTGATTTATCTCCAGCCAAGCAATGTTAGCAAATTTCCTAGACTACGATTCATAGCTTCTGTCTGTCCATATCTCTATTGATGATGTGATGAACTAAACTTCAAATCTATCTTCAACTTCTTCCATAATATATTCTAGAAATACCTAACAAATTTGGTATCTCAATATGAAATTATACTCTTTAGAAGACCATGTAATCTCACCACTTCTCTAAAAAACAACTCTGCTACATGAACAACATCACTAGTCTTCTTGCAAGGAATAAAATGTGCCATCTTTGAAAACCTGTCAACCACCACAAAAATAAAATCATGCATACATTTTTTCCTCGGTAATCCAAGAAAAAAATCAATGCTGATATCCTCCCACAACTTCTCTAGTATAGGCAATGGTTGATACAATCCTGTATTCTGCTTCACTCTTTTTGCCATCTAACATATTCTACAACTTTATACAAACTTCATCACATCTTTCTGCAACTATGGCCAGTAGTAATTTTTAGCAACCAAAGCTATAGTTTTATCTTTTCCAAAATGTGCATCCAATCCTCCACTAAGCTTCTTCTTGATGAGATTCTCTCTCATTAAACTTGTGAGAATGCACAACTACCTTCCTTTGAACAACATATTATCCTGGATCATGAAATCCAACCACTTTGTCCTGTCAAGTGTAATAGGTTCTATTCAAGCCTTCCATGCTTCACCAAAATCAAGGTCATTTGGATACAATGTATTGATTTCCTTGAATGCAACGACCTCAATCTAATTTTTTGTCAACAAAAATTGTCTTCTACTAAGAGCATCTACAACTTTGTTAGACTCCCCACTCCTGTGTTTAAAAAAAAAATGTATAACTCTTCAAAATCTCAACCCACTTTAAATGCCTTTAGTTCAATTTTCCTTGACTATTCAAATATTACAAAGCTTGATGATTATTATATAAAACAAACTCCTTAGGAAGAAGATAGTGTCTCCACTTCTTCAATGCTTGAACTAAAGCATAAGATTCTTGATCATAAATAGAATATTTTCTTTTTGCATCATTCAACTTCTCACTAAAATAAACAACAGGTCTACCTTCCTAGCTCAAAATAGCTCCTATTGTAGTACCACTAGCATCACATTCTACTTAAAACACCTTGTTAAAATTAGGAAGTGCTAAAACATGTTGTTGATTAACTTTCTATTTCAATATATTAAAACTCTTATCTACTCCTACAGTCCACTTAAACTCTTTCTTATCCCCTCTCATTGTTTCAGTCAAGGGTCCACAAATACTACTAAATTTTTTTATGAACTTTCTATAAAATGTAGCCAATCCATGAAAAGATCTTACCTCTGTCACACTCCTTAGAGTAGGCCATTCAAAGATAGCCTTCACTTTCTCTAGGTCCATTTTTAGACCTTCTCCTGAGACTACAAATCCAAGGTACACCAACTCTTTCTTTACAAAAAAGCACTTCTTCAAGTTTATCAACAACGTTTCTTCCCTCAATTTATCAAACACCTTGCGAATATGAATCAAATGCTCCTCTAATGTCTTACTAAAGATCAATATATCATCTAGGTAAATAATGACAAACTTACCTAGAAACTCCTTTAGTACCTCATTCATGAGCCTCATGAAAGTTCTTGGTATAGTAGTTAGCCCAAAAGGCATGACTAACCACTCATATAGTCCTTCCCTTGTCTTGAAAGTAGTCTTCACTCATCACCTTCTCTAATACAAATCCAATGGTACCTACTCTTAAAATCTATCTTTGTGAAATACTTAGCTCCACTCAAATAGTCCATAATATCATCCATCCTTGGCAATAGAAATCTATACTTTATTGTGATCTTGTTGATGGAACAAGAATTTGTACATATCCTCCATTATCCATTCTTCTTTGGTGCTAAGATTGATAGTACATCACATGGACTTAGACTCTCTCAAATCAACCCCTTCTGGAACAACTCATGAACTTTCCTATTCAACTCTTCACTTTCTATTGGTGTCATTCTATGCACTGCCTTGTTTGGAAAACTGGCTCCTAGAAAAAAATTTATTTGATGACTAATCTTCTTTACTGGGGAAAATCCTTCATGTACCTTATCTTATATTATATCAAAAAACTCTCACAACATATCTGCAACTTTTGGAGGTACCTCCTCTACTTCTTCTTTACTATCTTCAAAAATTATAGCAAAACACATATGCTCATTCTTCATACCTATAAGAAACTCTTTTTTGTCAACAAAACATATTCTGGAAATAGTACATACCTTTTATTCTTTATCCTTCAATGGTTTCAACTTATTTTTCACTCCATCCTTGGTTAGAGTGTAAGTATTTTCTCACCCATCATGTATTGTATGCTTGTCAAACTTCCATGGCCTATCGAACAATATATGACATATGTCCATAGGTATGATATCACATAGTACCTCATCCTAGTAGTTTCCAATCTTGAACTTCACTGAGCACTATTCATTGACCATAACCTTGTGGTCATCTTGCACCCAAGCAATATGGTATGGACATCAGTGTTTCTATCTCTTCATCTTCAACTTGGTGACCATCATTTCTAACACCAGATTGTCAGTACTTCCACCATCAATGATCACATCACAATACTTATCTTCACATCTACACCTTTTCTAAAACAAACTCCTTCTTTGATCAAGTTCATTCTCACCATCAGTAGGAATCTTCTATTAACTAGGATTTCTCCTCTTTTAGAGTCTTTAGAATGTGAGGATCTAGCATCTTCATCAACATGTGAAACTCTAGCTAGGCCTCTAGTTCTTCAATCTATCGTTTCTTGGTGTTGGGTACACTCAAATGCTCTATGCCCTTCTTCTCCATTGTGAAAACATTTCCCATAGAAGACTCCTCTACCAGATCCTTTTCCTCTACCTCTTCCTCTCTGATCTCTATTTTTATAATCATGGAAATGATTAGAATTGTTTCCCGTTTGGTTTTGATTGCTAGTTCTAGCCTCATCTTTTTTCTTATGATGATCATGATCATCATTACAACCTCCATAAGATCATTCACTAGATCTTCCACCACAACCTCTTCCACTATTCTTATTGTCAAACTTCTTGCTCAGTTTCTCCTTAACTCTTAGGGAAAATTGGTATGTCTCCTTAATACTGTTCATTCAAACTAGACTTAGCTCATCCTGAATGCTTGGCCTTAACCCATTAAGATAATAGATGAATTTCTCCTTATCAGCTTTCGCATGGCTGGTTCTAATGAGAACTTGGTAGAACTCTTCGATATACTCTTGAATAGATTTTCTCACTTGCTTCAACCCTTGCATTTTCTTCAACAGATCAAGCTCATAATCCATGAGAATGAATTGTCACTTTAGTTTATCTTTCATCTGACCCATTTGGTGATTTTGTCTTTTCCCTTTCTATTTTGCTCTAGCTGAACCTCCTACCACCAGATCTTTGTGCGTCCCTTTAGTTTTTCCTTTAAAAACTTGACCCTATTAGGATCATCAATATCTTCATACTCAAAGTACTCCTCTAGTTCATTGATCCAATTGATCAGCTCCTCTAGGTTAAGATTTCCTGAAAATGTGGGAACCTCAAACTTAGGTCCTTTTTCAATCTTGGAGATGGCCCTAAAAAGATTTTCTTCCTATGGGTTTATAACTACCTCTGCTCCAACAATTTCTTCTTCTTCATCCTCATCCTCACTTTTATCTCTCATAGGAAGATTTATTCCTCTTTGCTTTTGTTCTTTCAATGCTTGCATTTTCCTTTGGAGGGATTGGAAACCCTTAGGTGTAACACCTAAAACTCTTCTACCATGCTCTCTTCATGGAGGCATTTTTGCACTTCCACTAAAATCCTAATGCAAATTACCTCATAACTAGTGATCAATCTACACACTCAGCCCAAATCATGGTCCTAGTACAAACTGCCTCATAGTCGATGATCTATCCACACACTTAAGAACTCTAGCTCTAATACCACTTGATGTAGGGTGCTCCCCTTAATACCATAAAATCATAAGAGAAACAAAGAAACAATAGCAAATTTGAGAAAAAAAATGGACTTCTTATTTGCACCGCAAATGCAAAATTATAGAATTCATACAATATGCTAACCCACATGGCCATCTTCAATACAATAATTTGCAAGACAAGATGTGAACTATCACTCAAAGTTGTCCTATACAATGTTTGGGCAGTTCTTAAATAGGTAATTTTATGCCACCCAAGAAGGTTCTAGACATTGAAACTTAATACCTTGGATCGACAAACCCTAACAATACATATAGAGTTGGCCAAATACATCTTTGACAATTATTTTAGATATTTCAGGTAGCCCAACTTTAAAAGGCCATAACTTACAAACTATTGCTCCAATTGGCTATTATAACCAATTTATAGAAATGCTAGCTCCTAATCTATAGGCTTGAAACTATGTTAGTGCCCTTTTGTCAAGTTTTTGGACCTCATCTAGGCATTATAAGGCCTCCAATGGTATGCTTGAAGATTTTTTTACAATTTTTTCCACCAAAAATCTACAATAACTTCTCTGATACTTATACTTAAGAAATGAGATTTTTATGGTAGGCTTACAACTCTAAAATGAACCTTCCTATAGAAAATGAGAATATTCTCATCTCATATGACAAACTTACTAAAAATAGTAAGTTCCCATAAATAGTAACCACCCTATCTACTAGTCTTTACTTAAATAAAAAAGACTAAAAATAAAATATTTTTTGGGTGATGCAAGATTGCCCTTGCACCCAAGATGCTCCTGCATCACCTCTTAACCTCTTCCTTGAACTTACTTATTTCCTCATTAGGATTACTATCCTCTCTTGTTTCCCAATCAGCTTGATTAGATGATTTCCCTAGTGTGATAGCATTCTTTTTTCCTCTTGTTGGAGACCCCATCATGATGGAAACCAATATTTTTGACATAAATCACACATATAAAATTTAAATTCTCTAATTTTTTTATTTATTTTTTACTATAACTTATTAGGGCCAAGATACCATTACTGAGGAAAAATCCAAAAAATTGGCAATTTTTTTCATCTTGAAAGCTAATTTTCCTAATTTTATAATAACTTTCTTATTTTTTCTTCAATTTCTCCAAGATTTGAAATGTAGGCTCCTCTACTATGTATTCAAAAACCTAATACAATTTATACTCCAACTCAGTAGGATGTAAGAGATATGTAGATCTCAATATATTGTGTAGAAATAGTAATTTTGCAGTAATTTTCTCAAATTTACTCCAATTTGTCTAAAATTTGGACTATAGCTTCTTTGATATAGTCTTCAAAAACGCTTTAAAAATATTTGAAAAAATCACTTTAATCTAAAAGTTATGCTCTTCCCAAAATCGCCCCAATGTTGAGAAACAATCTTGCCTTTATGGTGCCAAGGTCATGCTCTAATACCACTTGTAATGAAATAACTTGTACAATAGAAAAAAAAATATGAAATATTATGTAAATACTTGATAATAACTAAGAGTAATAGGCCACTTCAAGGGGGAAGCCTCCAAATATCTCCAATGAGAACACACTTCATAATATGATGTTGAAATAAGACTCACAACCTCCTATATACACCTAATCATACTTAAGTTGAATAGACACAACCCTACATAACATCTCGGCTGACCTACTTAACTAAATAATAATATAATAATGATAACATGACTTAATTAAGGATTAAGATAGCCACAAGTTGACTATTCATAATCTTATATACATAAATATTAAGGGTGTGGCATATTGGCTTTTATTTATCCTTGTTCCAAGGATCTCTAAGAAAGGCATTATGCTTTCATTTTTTTTCATCATTTATATGCTTTGTATTTTGGAAGTTTATATTATAGATGTGCAAATTGATATTTGAATTTATACATTACGTGTTTGTACTGAACCACTCCCCTACTACCCCCTCCCCCCCCCCCCCAAAAAAAAAACCTGTCATGCCCTAAATTTAACAAGGCAAAACACAACCAATTTTTTTCTTTAAATTATTGTTATTATTTTCTTGAAATGTGAACTATAGAAAACATCTATATACCTTTGTATGTTATGAGTACTTCTATTGAACCATACAACATTTTGAAATATAGCAACTCTTGTTTCTTATGATATTATATTAATCTTGTCTTGAACAAACTCTTATTTTAATATTAACATTGATTAATATTTAAATATTTCACATTTTAACTTTCTAATACACAAAATAAACTTTAAATGTTTACAAGGGATGAATATATTCATCTACGAAAAATTCCTTCTTATAAAAGAAAACATGATGAATTCCTTCCATGCTTACATATGAAAATATACAATACTAGAAAATTTTCTTTATTCTTATTACATCAACCACATAACATGGAGATTTACAATAGTCTCACTCATCCTACCTTGAATAAATATTACGTTGACTCTCTCACATGAAGTTTCCACAAGGTTTAACTATGGATTAAATGCATAAATCTATATATGTGCAATAGTTTAATCACCTATCTACAACATGAATTCTAGAATGATGGATATCCCTTTTCATGAACTAATTTTTTCCTTCTTATGAAAAAATGAAAGTATTGCATTCTTTCTCCCACAATGCCAACTATATGCATAACATCTTTCTCATTTTACACATACACCATGGTGTACAATAGGAGCTAAATCCCTCCCACATTACAGGGAATGTAAAAATGGAGATCTTGTCTTCATAACCCATAAAAAATGACATGAAAAGATGATTCCTTCACAACACTTGGTTCTTCAACAATGTTAAGGGAAAAACCCTAACTTCTTCATGTGGTCCATTTTCACAAACCTATAAAACAACACAAAACCAAGAACCATGGAGGCTCACCTCCCATCCTAGGCTTCTAAGAAGCCACCCACCAAGTAGGGGAAACAAGGTTCAAATGGGATACACACACACATCACTTGCCATTGCATGAACACAACACATACCATAATACATATCCCTCCCATTTCTTTCACATTGATTCACCATTGGAATCATTTCACATTGGGTAAAGGTGGGCTCTACAAAGAGGAGATGTCATAACCAAACATACACATCATATTGCAATTGCATTTAACTCATAAGGCCATCATAAAAATATCCTCCTTCTTACACACAAAACCCCTTGTATCTCCCAAAACAACAAAGGTATATGGCTTAAATGGAGCCAATACTCCATGAAATAAAACAACTCCTTATCATGAGGTAAATCTTCTCAACTACAATGTTAAGCCCAACTAATCCATTCACCCAAGGATTCTCTTCCTTCCCAAGGGTGAGTGAAGCCTTCACACCCATGATCACATTCAACATCCAAAGCAAACAAGAAAAATTCAAGAAAGAAAACCAAGAGATTTACAAGAACACAATACACATTTACAACATCACAGCACAATGAAAAATCTTTCAATACAATATTCACAACAACATTGCATGAATCCACAACAATTCCTCCATACTTGTAAATTCTTTAGGCAATAAAAGAAAAGGAAAATAAAATGGTTTGAATCACCAACCTTGGACCAAGCTAAAGGAAATGATAGTTGTAGTAGAGCTCCCTTAATCTCCCTCCAAAAACCCTAACCATCTCTAAATTTAGAAATTGGGTGAAAAACCCACTAGTTTGTCCAAGACTCTCTAATAAGGCCTTCCCACTATCTATTTTAGTAAAGACACTAAGCCATTCCCTCTTACAAACTTGTCTCCCTCTAAATTTGCTATATATAACTTAGTGGTAACATGGAAGAGAACACATGTGACAACTCAAATTTCGAATTGGTAGAAGAATGCATGGGTAAAGGGGCCCCATAGGTTGTCTAGTCACTATCATGGTTAAAATTAGGTCCCTAACATGTTATACTATCACATGGGTAGCTCATTTTCACATTAAAGACAATTTGGGACCACCTAATGGCCCATCAAAACCCAAGTCAAGTCTAAATTCGAATTCCCTTTGATGGTGACCCATCTCACCCCTTGTCAAGTGGGTTTACATATTCATTAGCAAGGTAATTAGTTTTAGGGTAAAATGCCACCATAACCAAAACCTTAGATGAAATGCCATTGTACACAAAATCCACAAATGTCAAGTGACACATAAAAACACATTCCACATCACCATGACATGTCCCTAATACATCTTTATAATTAAACATTTCCAAATACAATCAAACTTACATTTACGAAATAAAATACATCAAAATGAGGCTCTTGAATCTTCCAAAGATTCACCTTGGTTAAACTATGTTTTCATAGGTTTGGATCTTGTTTCTCCATAAAATTTCTATGGTTCCTCTTCCTACACATTAAACTCAAGCATCAATAGTCCAAACAGATCAAATAAAATGCATATAATTTCAAATGTTACATAAATCCATCTTAACATAATTTGACTAAATTTCCTTTCCTAATCATTTCAAGAAACTCACCTAGAATGTTAAAATATCCAAAATCTACATATCAACATTAATATCTAACCAAAATCCATTCCCTATCATAGTGATGGAATGTTGAATCTACACTATTAAATCAGTCAACATGGAAATTAGTTCCAAATACATATTTTAGGTCTAACCATCAAAATAACAATATTCTACTAATATCCTTTGATTTAGTTAAATATCATTTGGTTGCTATCAATATCCCATTATCATTATGAGATAATTATAAAGTGTATCAATTATGTCAGGTAGATAGGATGTTTACTATTGACATTAAGTCAAGTTTGTTATTAGTGACAACACTCATTCAAATTCTATATGGCTACTGAGATCATTAAATAGTCTACATTCTTTGCCATGTAATTTAGTAGCCACTGAGCTTTACAATTCCTATTGAGTATCCCAGTGGTTACCAAGTGAAATTATGCAATGTGAAGTCTAGCAATTCAACCCAAGTAGTTCAGTGGTTACCAAGCTTCGTAATTCAAACCAAGCTACTAGTTCATGTGAAGTGAAGTTGGTGTTAACTGAGTTATGTGATGATCAATGTTTACCGAGTGTAGTCATGGTAAACAAGTAATTCAATTTCTACCAAGTTGCTAGTGTAGTCCAAGTTCAAGACTACTCTAAGATGATTAGTATGGACTAAGATTCTACTTCTACTAAATGCATGACGATGCTAACTAATGATAGTGGATGCCATGTATCAAAACTTTACCAAGTTAGTCTTCAGAACTCAAGTGTCTTCATTTGAGCCAACTTTGTAACATTGGTGTTAACTTGTATATTAGCTGACTTTGTAGTTTTGTAAATTGGATTTATATATATGTAATGTATTGTATCATATCCAAAAAGGTAGCATGTAGAATAGATGAATGAATGCATGTATGAAAATAAGTAAAAGTGAAGAATATGTAACAAGCATGCAAATGTGAATCAATAGCAAAGTATATTGTAAGGCCATATTAGAAAAGGAGTAGTAGAGTCATATCCATCACATAAAGGTGATCAATACTTCAAATAATCTCTATCATAAAATCAAGTTGTAAATCAGAGATCTACTATTTCATTCTAACAGGTGAAACAGCTCAAAACCTCTAACAAGCTAGACTTAACAATCTTTTGTCAAATCTCTTTATTGAGTGCATATTTCATTGTATGTTTGTAAATCCTCTAACAAGGTGGAACTAGTAGTCCTAATTGCTCCTAATAGGGAAGATCATCAAAAGTGATCATTGTAAGCCTTAACAGGCCAACTTTATGCTATAGTATTGAAGTTTTGTGGGTATCATTCTCACCCTAGTTTTACTTTCTATTTGGAAGGGTTCTAGGTCACCAAATTATTGTGTTCATGTGTAATGAATGTTTATTTTTTTAGTTTCTCATGTATGTAGTTAGATCTGATTTAATGAATTAAATGGTTATTGGATTGTTGCAAGTAAGATTTGAATTTACTAAATTTTTTGAGGTTACTGATTCACCCCTCCCCTCTTAGTAACCTAGCATAGTCTTGAATATTTCCAAAAATTAGTATCAGAGCATTTTTTATTCTTAGGATAAAGCTTGATAGCTTGAGCAAAGATCAAGGAAAATGGATATATTTAGACTTGATAAGGCAATTGACAATGAAAAGCTAGATCTAGAAATGACCATTGCACAACTTGAGAAAGCTAAGAAGTAACTTTCCCAATCCCTAAAAGGAAGGAAGGAACTTACAAATCAAATGAATGGTCATTAGTAAATTGAATAAAAGATTGAAGACCTTTTCACTTCAATTAGTTTAGATGAAGAAAATGATGCAATCAAAGAACTCTTAGAAAAGAATGGTTCCCTATAAGAAGAAATAAGAAAAATCAAAAGAGAACAAGAAATTTAGTTAATAAGGCTACGTGAAATCTTGGAACAAAGGAACAAGATCAAAGAAGGAATGGATGGAAGAAATGATGAAATCCAAAACCAATCCAGTTAGCATGAAGATCTTATAGATCAAATCTTCAATGCAAATGAAGAAATCATGAGTCAAAGATAGATCAATGAAAGATTAAGAAATGATCTAAATTTAGAAAGACAAATCAATGAAAGATTAAGAAGTGAGCTGAGATCTAAAAAGCAAATCAGTGAAAGATTGAAAAATGACCTAAACACTGAAAAGAAAGTCAATGAGAGAATGATGAAATCCCAAGCAGACATGAATCAAATCAATCAATTAAATGAGTAGAATCTGTATAGATAAAAAGGTAAAGTAAGAATTAGCTACAAAGAAGAAGGTGAATCCTCCAAACAAGGTGCTCAAAGGAATCAAAGACCTACTTGTAATCACTATGGTAAGATAGGTTATACATCAAACAAATGTTGGAATAATGGTAAAGCAAAATTCAATGGTAAATGTTACAATTGAAATCAGCATGGTCACAAGGCTAATGAATGTAAAGAGAAATTAAAATTTGAAGGCAAATGTCACAAATGCAAGAAACAAGGTCATAATGTATTAAAGTACAAAACCAAGTCATTTAATCTAGTAGAACAAATTGTGAAAGCAATATTTGGTTGGGACTATAACACCTGGTATAGATGTCATTATTATGGAGAGTATGGACACATTAGCATGAATTGTGTTAAACATTATACAAGAAAGAGAGATACCACCATAAGATGTTTGACTTGTACAAAACTTGGTCATCTAGCCAAGAATTGTATGAATACAGGTAGAATTGAAGATGAAAAGAAAGCTAATGCAGACAACATTAGAAAGAAAATGAGGTAGCAATATATTCCTAAATCCACTGAGGAAGCTAGTCCAAGCAATGATGGTCATGTCACTCAAGAAGTGGGTGACTCCATTCCAACTAAGTTCTTAAGTAAGAATTTGAACTGCATTATCATGATCACATCTAAATAGTTCCAAAATTGAAAGGAAGCAAAGATACAAAAGGATCATAGAAGATCAGTATTAATTATCACCAAATTACTTTTTCTACTAAGTAAGGTTGGGTCATGGACTCTACCAAGCAAGGTTAGGAGTAACTAGTCACACATGTTTGGCTACTGAGTTATGATGCATTCACCGAGTGATCTAAATAGATAGTGGATGACATCCTATCATGCATAATGATGTCATCACAACTACCTTTTTACCAAGCATTAATGGAAAAGTGTTATCAAAAAGGTAGGAAGTTGAATTTATTTTTCACCAAAAATTTTAAAGTATTATTGTGATCAATCAAATTGTAGAGCGACCAAGCAATTTTGAGCGAAATTTACAATTAAAAAATTTGAATTTTTCATAACCTACTTAGTAGCCATGGAAACATCAAGAAGTAGTAGCAAGGAAAAGAAAGGGTTAGAAATATTGATTTGAGGAGTCGAATGGAAACCATTAGATTTCAAACTTTTACCAGCAATTACGAAAACCCTAGATCCAAATGGAGCTCAATCGCAAATCCCTCCTAAGATACTACTCATTAAAAATATTTGAATTCATTTTAAATGTGCAATTCAAGAAATTGGAACCCTAGAGATGGATGATGCCCTAGGTGAACTGTGTGTGAATGGTGTTCTTAAACTAGAACATAAGCAATTGGAAGATAAGTGTTTAACCCACATTCCCCACCTACCCCAAAGTTTCCAAATCAAATGGATCAAATACATCCTAAGCCAAGTTCACAACAATTAGTTATGGCTTGAACAACTAGTTTTGATCACTAAGAAGATGATTCATCATATCACTAGCCTTCCCATGCTCTCCAAATCTAAAACTACTAAAACCCTAGGTCAGGCAGAGTTAGAAAAGAAAATCCTAGCCAAGTAGGATGATAGATGTATGAAGATTAGTAGTCTAATAGATGTAGAACTCAAATTTGGCATACATGTGATAGTGCACAAGATCTACAGTTCTAGTCATCTAAATAGTGTGTCATGTGAAGCAGTAGACTTGGCATTCAAAATCATGAAGAACAATCTGTCATATGATCTTGCAGACTTCTTGTTGAAATAGTTTAACAAAAACATGCAAAGTATTAAGACATCCAAGAATAATTCTTGCAAATTTGGTTCATTTTTGACATGTCTATTTTGCTACATTCAAAATTTTTTCCCTCCAAAAGGTATAGTTGTATGGAGAAAGGATGTGCCAGTTTTGTATTAGATTAACGAGTATATTACAGAAATGGGTGAGAATTTTGTTAGCATAATGGATAACTACTTTGATGTCTTCAAGAGAAAAATGAATAAAAGATTCAAGATTCCTAGGAAATTGGTTGAAGATTACAAAGATGATGTTTGTTTCATGGTAGACAGTGACAAAGTCTACATTCAAGCAGTAATTCCAAGAGTTGTATGGGTAAAACCTCTTCCCTATGAGGTAAAAATTGATGAAGCAAGAGACATAATTGAGGCCATGATAAAAAAAACCTATTGATCCAAAGGCACCACACTTTGGAACATATGATGAGGCCAAGGCAAGAATAGAGCTTGAAATCAAGCTTCTACAGGTGGTTAAAAAAGGCAAGAGGAGAATAGAAAAACTCAAATCCAAGACACCTCTTATATTGACTGAGGGTAAGGGAGAAGATGATGATGAAGCAGAGGATGAAGAAGAGTCAAAAAAGGAAGAAGAGCCAGTAAAGAAGAAAGGTAAGGTGATCATCACCAAGCCACCCAAGCCATCCATTGTAGTGTTTACCAAGAGATTCAGGAAGAAAGGTAGTGAAGTTGTGTTTAGCAAGTCTCCTCCCACCTTCTAGGAAAAACTAAAAAAATTGGAAGTAGGTGCAGGCATAACCAACTTCAAATCATTGAAGTATGAGACCAAGATAGAGGCTAAAAAGAAATAGATTGAAGAATTGGTGCTAACCAAGATGGGTAAATGGAAGTATTCCCATGATCAGATGGCCTCTCAAATCTCTAATGTGCTATTAGAGAAGTTGAAGCCAAGATGGGATTTAGCTATGAAAGACAAAAAATAGCAAAAGATATATATGAATAAATCCCGAGGCAATTGTTATAGAGCATCATAGATGCTAAGGTAAAAGAGTCTATGAAGAAAAATGAAGACAAGATGACTCTTAGATTCAACACTTGTTTAATTTTGTTAAAGAATATAGAGCATGTAGTCAAGAATGCTACAGGTATGTGGAAGAATATTTATCACTTGCATAAACAAAGTGACTTTCTAGTAGAAGTCAAGGATGATGATAGTGATGATGAGAAAGAAGGAACATACTTTGAAACAATAGAGTTTGACAATGAAGTAGTTGAAGAAGATAAAGAGGAAGAAGCTACTGAGGAAGACAAAGAAGATGATGAGGAGACTAATCCTATGGAGATAGCAACAACAGTCATTGCTTCACTTCCTCATTCTCCAAGAAAATTAGCAGCTACATCAAGTTCAGAGATAGCTTCATCAAGTTTGATTGCTACCACAATAGATACATCAAATGTCCAATCACTCTTCACTCCCTCATAGCTCAGCATGGCACTAATGGAAGTTTCTACCACTTCATCTACCAAGCTATAGCCTCTATCTTCTTTAGTTACTGAGTCAAAATCATTAGCAGTGAGTATAGCATGTTCTACAATTTTGTGTTCTTCAGCAATAAGTATAGTTTTTAGTTCTAGAATTTTGGATTTTATAGTTCTATTTTCTACAACTTTGGATACTTCTGTAACTATATCAATTTTTACAGCTAGTCCTACTATCTCTACTATTGTTTCCATTCCAAATTCTAAGGCATTATGTACAAAGGCAATTTAACCTAAGGCTCAACCAAGTCCAAGACTTTTGAGTGGAAAGGAGATAGAGGAGGACATTGACCTAGATGAGGAGAGTGAGATTCCAAAGTGGGATTTTAATAATGCCACTGTAGATCAAATGCAAATAGCTAGTTAGCTCCTCCAAAAGAAGGCAAAGAAAAAGAAATTGAGAGAGGAAAGAGATAGAGAATATAAATCATAGAAAGTGCTAAGAATATTTTGATTGAGGTAATAGGTGTTGAAGTTAATACTTCTCAATACATTTTGTTTCAATTAGAAGAAGAAGTCTAGAAGTTTAATGAGGACTCTAGTGGTCAAGACAAATTAATTGAGAAAGTAGAGAAGAAATTTGATAACAAAGTGCTTGAACACATTGCTCAACAAATTGCCATCCAACAAGTGGAGCTTTCCTCAATTTTGACCAATCTTGAAAACTCTTGCACAAATGTAACATCACTTTTTGAAAAATTATGTAATGTTACTGAGTTCACAAAGGAAATAAAGAGAAAATTGATAAAGATTGATGAAGATCTAAAAGCTAGTGCACAACAGTTACAACTTTAACCCTAGTTCAAGCTTTGAACATCATATGAAAATTAGATTCTTGTTAGATATGCAAGCAGAGTTGTTGAGAGAAGAAGCAATGATCTGGTCTTCACTGATAGATTTAGAATATGATCCTTCCCATCATGGACACACTGTAGAAGTACATTGTTTACTCTAAAACACTAATCCATGACAACAATTCTCAATTGCAAATCACAAGATAGAACTCTATGGAGAAGTCCAAGTTTCTCTACATATGTGCAAATTTTTGCAAGAGAATTGGGATAAGACTTTAGCACTCATACTTAAGGTGCATTCTGAGTTTCTTTCTTATATTGGTGTCTCTGTGTAAATAAGTTGTCAATAAATCTTTGGCATTATTGTCAAAAAGGGGGAGAAACATTATGTGTTATATGAAAAATAGTATATATATGAGAAACAATATATATATTGTATGGGGGAGAATCATGCAAAGGAAAGGAAATTATATTGTATATACTTACAAAGACAAATTGCAAAAAATCTCAAAAATAGTATACCATACTAAGCTAGTGTCACACTGTATATAAGTTTTGGTTGATAAGTGTTTTTGTCACTAATGCCAAACGGGGAGATTGTTGATATTAAGTCAAGTTTCTTATTTGTGCAAACACTTATTTAGATTATGTATGGCTATCGACCACATTGAATAGTCTACAGTGTTTTCCATGTAATTTAGTAGCCACAGAGCTTTACAGTTCCTACTGAGCATCCCAGCGGTTACCAAGTGAAATCAGGCAATATGAACTCCATAGTTCAACCCAAGTATTTTAGTGGTTACCAAGCTTCATAGTTCAAATTGAGCTAGTAGTTCATGTGAAGTGAAGTTAGTGTTAACCAAGCTATGTGATGATCATTTTTTATCGAGTGCAGTCATGGTAAATGAGTAATTTAGTTTCTACCAAGTTACACAATATTTATCCAGTCACTAGTGTAGACTGAGTTTGAGACTACTTTGAGATGATTACTATGGACCAAGCTTCTACTTCTATCAAATTCATGACAATGCCAAGTAATGATAGTGGATGTCATGTATCAGAACTTCACCAAGTCTATCTTCAAAACCGAAGTGTCTTCATTCAAGCCAACTTTGTAATATTGGTGTTAACATGTATATTGGCCAACTTTGTAGTTTTGTAAATTGGATTGATGTATATATATATATATATATATATATATATATATATATATATATATGTAATATATTGTATCATATCCAAAAAGGTAGCATGTATGAATAGATGAATGAATGCATGTATGAAAATAAGTGAAAGTGAAGAATATGTAAGAAGCATGTGAATGTGAATCAACAACAAAGTATATTGTAAGGCCATATCATTAAAGGAGCAATAGAGTCATATCCATCAGATAAAGGTGATCAGTACTTCAAAGAATCTCTATGAGAAAATCCAGTTGTAAGTTAAAGATCTACTATTTCATTCTAATAGGTGAACCAGTCCAAAAACTCTAACAAGGTAGACTTAATAGTCTTTTGTCAAATCTCTTTACCGAGTGCATACTTCATTGTATATTTGGAAATCCTCTAACAAGGTGGACCTAGTAGTCCTAATTGCTCCTAATAGGGTAGATCATTAGAAGTGATCATTGTAAGCCTTAGTAGGCCAACTTTATGCTGCAGTATTGAATTTTTGTGGGTATCATCCCCACCCCAATTTTACTTTCTATTTGGAAAGTTTTTGGGTCACCAAATTATTGTGTTCATGTGCAATGAATGTTTATGTTTTTTAGTTTCTCATGCATGTAGCTAGAACTAATTTAATGAATTAAATGGTTATTGGATTGTTGCAATTAAGATCTAAATTTGGTAAAGTTTTTGAGGTTACTAATTCACCCCTCCCCTCTCAGTAACCTAGCATAGTCTTGAATATTTTCAATAGTTTGCATAGTCATGTCACATGGTTTTAGGATCCAATCATAAAATAGATTGATTATATTTTATTGGTTCATAAAATATTTCATTACTAGCCATCTGATTTAATTATCTCAATAGGCCATCAAATAATAGGAACCCATCAACATAGTTTTCCAAGTTGAGCCATCTCAAGTCTTTATTCCATAGGGTCTTAGCTTACGAACCTAATGTAATTTAGACATGATACTTAGCACAAAAATAACTACAATATACATTAGTATCAATAAGATTTCAAGTTCATTATAATTCAAGGCATACTTAGATTTTGAGACCTTCTTACCCTCATTCTATCATTAGGTGTGCAGTAATAGTCTAACATTCACGAGTGACAGAGCATAACATCTTATCTCCTTTATTCCTCCTAGATCTAACCATATTCATGTTATTAAGATTTATAAAAGGGTTCTAGGGAAGGGGCCTTACAAAGCCCCTCTCCTAGTACCTAATAATTGTAACAAGCTCATCCCTATGATTAAGAACTATGGTTTTATCATGTTAGAATGTGTTACTTTTATGAACATTTTTTTCTTTTCTAAGAATTATTCATCTATTTTCTTCTAACCTCTACTCTTATTTATCTTTGGTAATTTAGGATCAAATTCTAGTTTGGGGAATTTAATATTGAATAATATTAAGAAAAAGTATTTTAAATAATTTTCTTAGTTAGTCTTAATAAAATCTTTTTATAACATATTTAGTAGGAAGGATTAGTCATTATTTGATAAGATATGTATTATAGTTTAGTAAAAGGAGGTATAATTATTTCATATTATATTATTTAATAAATATGGTAAATAGAATTAACTGAAATAATTTTCAAATAGTAACTTTAGGTTTATCATTCATTGATCCTAAATCTATTTTCTTAGGAATTAATACATACCACATACTACCATTATTCAAACCATCCAAGAATTTACTTCCTTCAACCAAAACAATTCTTACACTAGGGAAATTTGCACCTTGTGGATTCTGTATAAGAGGCAACAAAACTTACTTCACTCTATTTGCAAATATAAGACCATCTATTCCTTCTTCCATCATGCAAATATTGTCTCTTGTACTTTGATGGTAATCCAAAAATATATGACTTGCATGTGTATGCATAATTCAAAAAGAACTTTATCAAGATAAGATCATATTTTCAACTTTGCCAAGACTTGTTTACTCACCAATATATTATGATCATCTATTATCCATGAGATATTATAGGGCTTGGGATGTGTCAACCTATGCAATATAACTTACTCACTAATTTTTTTTATTGTATATTATTAGAACTACCACTCTTGATAATAACTTTGCAACATTTACCTTCAACTTTATATCTTGTCTTGAACAAACTCTTCCTTATCAAAAGTTCTTGATCTAATTATTCATGACACAATGATCTATAAATAATTAGGAATTTTGTAGATTCATTTGGCCCTTCTTCTACTACTACTACCAATCATCTTTCCTTGGCTACATTTAAAATTATGATGACCTTCCCCATTTCAAAATAGTTCCTCTAAAAAATACACTATCATCTCTCCTATGGTTCTTTAAACTATCATCTTGATGGTATCTTCCTTCATTCCTTCAATATGAGTCCTCTTCCTTATATTCTTCATTTCCTTTTTTTTATCTCCATAAGATCTTTCACATCCTATTAATGTTCTAACTTTCTACAAATTTTCAACTCTTCATATTTGTCTTTTATCTTGTCTTTTCTTCAAAAACAATTCTTCTACATTTAGGGAATATTGATAAGCCTCTTCTACATTCTACAATCTTATTAAACAAATTTCATCCTGATTGGAAATCCTTGAACCATTCAAAAATATTACAATCCTTTCTACCTCATCATTCATATGACCACATTTGATATCTAATCTATGAAATTCCTTAGTATACTCTTTTACAACAAGATATTTTTTCTTTAGGTTCTACAATTTTTAAAACATACTGACTTGGTAATCACTTGGAAAAAAACATAGTTTTTAGCTTGCCTACCATTATATCTCATGACTTGATTTTCTCTTTACCCCTTCATTTCCTATCAAATTTCAAATGTTCCCACCACAAATATGCATGACCTTTCAACTTTGTACAATCATACTTCACATTCTTGTCCTCATTTGTACCTTTCAAATGAATCTTCCATCTTTGTGATCTAATTGATAAAATCATCTGAATGAACCATTCCATCATAATCAAGTGGATTAAAATGAGTTTTTTTTCACTCACTTTGGTTATTTCTCTAAGAATTTTTAAATCACCATGATCAAGTTCTAATGTTTCTTCCTCCTTAATATCTTCTTCATCCTCACTCACGCATTCAATATGTCTACCCCTTCTCTAGGTAGTTTTTACAACTTTAAGTCAGGCTAAAATTTTATTCCAAAATTTTTTATCATAGTAGGATCTACATCTCTCCTTCCATACATCATCTTTGTGTAAGCCCACTTTATTTTTTTGTCAAATCTCAACTCTTACACTCTAAAAAAATCAATTAGGGCTTCAAAAATTGTCAACAATGATTCAACTCCATAAGGGAAAATTATTTTCTTTGACACCACCTAATGTAGTCATAATTAGA
Organism: Cupressus sempervirens; assembly: GCA_028749045.1. NCBI lineage: Eukaryota > Viridiplantae > Streptophyta > Pinopsida > Cupressales > Cupressaceae > Cupressus > Cupressus sempervirens. The sequence goes on along the minus strand of CM053793.1, from coordinate 676,554,430 downwards.
GAGATATTAAAGACACTAATATAATAGTGTGGCTGGTGTCAAGACAATTAACAGATATGTAAGGTCAACCTTCTATTTATCATAAAAGTGGATTACAATGGACCTACAACATGCAATCTTGGAAACATGCATCATTTATTATATAATTTTGAGATCCAAACTATAGATATTTTCTCTATCATTTCCTAACTTCCCAATAAGAATAATTACAAAATAATCTCATGATTGTAATCCATGAGTCAATCAACATGATTGAATCTTCCAAGATAGAAGAAAATATATTACATTAAATAGGGGAGAACTTAAATCCATAAAAAAAACTTTCTAGATAAGGATTAAATGTGTTCATATAGTACAAGGAGATCCATGTTAAATTAAGGAACATCAAACAATGTACCATTAACCTTTGTCAATAGTGGATAACTTTAAAAGATTACAAAACCCAATCCAACCATTAGAACATGAATGAAAAATTAAAGCATACCTAAAAAAAGGAAATATTTTTCATAAAAGAATAGATTGAGCTATGAATCTCAGCACAAAATCCAAGGGATTCCTACAAAAACTCTCCATTTATGCAAAGATAGAGAAATTGAAGGATTAGTCCTAGAAATATCTAGTCGAAAGAAACATGAAACATGGATATTTATTTGGTTGATGCAAGATTTTGAAGAACCCAAGATGCTCGTGTATTATACACCCAACTCATTTAAAAGTGAGTTTCTCACTTTGGTGTTATACAAAAATTTAATTTATTCCTCTTAGCTAGAGAAATCCATGAAGAATATTCAATTGGTCTTCTTTTCTATATTACCAAATATTATTTTTATTGTTTTCCTCATATACTCCTTCCAAATATTAGTCCAATTTCATCTTAGGATATCTTTGTTCAACCTTTGAATTATCATATGAATTAAAATCGACCTCATGATACTCATATAAGTCTACAACATTAAATATAGGTAATACTTCTATATCCTATAGTAACTCCACTTCAGAAGCATTTCCTAAAACAAACTTCCCCATCTTCAAGTTGTTATAAATACCAATAATAAATCTACCTTTCTTCAAACAAACCATTACTTCATTTCCAAATTAGTTCTCCTCATGTCTACTTCATGTTTCAACATTATTCTTATACTTCTTATTTGTTCTCTACAATTTTTGTTTCACCTCCTCATGTACTCACTCCATGAATTTAGAGAACTCCTTTCCTTTTTCACTTCTTTTTTCCTCATGAATAAGATCTATGAGTTCATTCATGCCCTTAGGATTTAAAATAGTAACTATCTCAAATGGTGTCTTATCTATTGTTCTAGTTATTGAATTATTATATTTATTAAAAAAATTCTTCTTCTAACATTAAGTCCCAATTTCTATGCTTATCTCCAACCAAACACCTCAATAAATTTCCTAAGCTTATGTTCACCACTTTGGTTTTTCCATCACTCTATAAATGAAATATAGAACTAAAATTCAAATAAATATTCAGTTTCATCCAAAATGTCCTTGAAAAATAACCAAAAAAAATTGGTGTCTATCAAAAACTATACATCTTGGTAGCCTATGCAATCTCTAAACTTCTCTAAAAAGTAACTTGGTTACATGCACTACATCTATAGTCTTCTTAGAAGGTATGAAATGTGTAATTTTGGAAAACCTACCCACTATGAAAAATATAGAATTATTACCTCATTTTGTTATAGGCAATCCAAATATGAAATACATGCTAATGTCCTCTCATGTTCTATCAGGAATAGGAAATGGTGCATACAATCCCACATTATAACTACTATCCTTAGCAACTTGATAAATTTTCCAACTATGAACAAATCTTTTAAAATCCTTATAAATATGAGGTTAATAATGCATTTCACTCACCAAGCTTATTGTGTTGTCAAGTCCAAAGTGTCATGATAATCCTCCAAATTATTTTTCCTTGATCATATTCTCCCTCATTAATATCCAAGATATGAACATTTAAAATTCCTTAAATAAAATATTGTCCCGAATGAAATAATCCAACCACTTACTATGCCTAGCCACCACTAGCTCTTTAGAAGCCTTTCATGGTTCTAAAAAATTAGTATATTTATCATAAAAAGTTTAACTTATCAATTCCAAGCACTTCCACTCTTGTCTCTATCAACAAGGTCCTTCTCCTACTTAAAATATTAACTACTTTATTTGATTTTCCACTCTTACACTTCAACACAAACATGTATCTCTACAAGAACTCAACCCATCTCATATGTCTCTAATTCAAATTCTCTTGAATATTCAATTATTTTAATACTTTATGGTCAATATACAACAAAAAAGTATTAGGTAACAATGTCTCCATTTCTACAAAATTTGAATTATGGAATAGATTTCCTAATCATAGATCAAATACCTTCTCTTAACATCATCTAATTTCTTACTAAAATAAGAAACAAGTCTACCTTCTTGACTCAATACTATACTAATTACATATCACATCATTTTACAATATAATTAAAATACTTTAGTAAATAAGGCAAAGCAAACACAATTTTTTTCATTACCTTCTTCTTCAATAATTCAAAACTATTATTTGATCCATGGATCCACTTGAAATCCTTTTGATCTCCTCTCTTTTTCTCTACTATAGGAATACAAAATGAACTTAATTTTTTACTAAACTTCTAGTAAAAACTAGTTAACCCATGAAATTATCTTACTTCTCCAACATTATAAGGTATAGGACATTAAGCAATTTCTTTAAATATCTTTGGTTTCATCTTTAATCCCTTTGTTGAAATCTCAAATCCTAACTACACTATCTCCTCTTTCATGAAAGAACACTTCTTGATGTTTATCAACAACTCTTCTTCTATTAATCTTTGTAGTACTTTTTAAAGTGGTAAGATATTGAAGCCAATTTTAATATTTATTATTATTATTATTTATAAATTTGAGTTGACTCAAACCCAAGACCTCTAGGAAAGAGGTTCACAATTTACCATTGTGTTGTAGGGTCTTTCCTTAATATTTTTTATACTTGTTTGAGATGCAACAAAGCTTTTTCTTTTCTCTTACTAAAATTCAAAATATTATCTAGGTAAACAATAACAAACTTACCCAATAATTTCCTTAACACTTCATTCATCAATATCATGAAAGTATTGGGTGCATTGGTAAGTCTAAAAGGCATCAGCAATCTATTGGAAATACAAAATAGATGGGATAATTTTCCTTTTACTCAGTTAATACTTCATTTTTTCTCACTATTACTTAGTTAACATTAGGCATATAACAGTTTTCTATATAGAAAATAAATCAACTAAATCAACTTCAACACATAAAATTATGGTAGTATAACACATAACACAATGAAGTTTGATATAGCAAAAATAATTGGTCAAGGGAAAAAGGGTAGTAGGGATGGCACCCTCAAATCCATTACTACGATAGTAAGAGGTTCTCTTGTTATGGCTACAATCTTTGTTACTTTTTGTGACTTACTTAGTTGGGGATATGCAATTATATCTATAAGCATATACATTTTACAAGGATTTAGAAACACTCATCAAGTGTGTTCTTATTTAAGATATTTGCATACAAGACTGTTAAGTCCATCTTTTCAAGGATTTAAGAAACTACTATAGTGGTTGAAGAGTAGCAACAACTACCTATATTAGAAACTTAATTTATTTGATTAAATCCTCTTCTTCTCTATAGTTATCACCTTCTTGTGGTAGACTACAACTCATTAAAACTATATATATGCCTTCTCTCACCTCTTATTATGACTTTGATGCCTTCCTTACTACAATACTTCCTTTAGAAATACTTCTTCACCAAATTTCTAACCAATAAAAACTCCAAATTGTTGATAACATCCCCTTTTATAGTATTATTTTTCTATTTTTTAAATTGACCTAATTAGGGTTTTAGAACCTTCTCAATTCGATCTTTGATTGTGACTAATGCTTCTGGAATCATCTTTCCTTTCCTTCCTTTCCAACTCTATTTTCATTAGTTTAATCTTTCTTGAAATTGTAAACAATTACTGCACATTCTTCAATAAAATCATTGCAAATATTTACCTCAATACATGTAAACCAATTCTCTTTTCTTAGTATTATCATGTAGCATTTGAATGAGTTCCAATTTAAATTCTGATGTCATTCTTGTGACACTTGGTAAATATATTGTTCTTTCTTTCTGACACTCAATAAATATTCACTCAGCATCCTCTATATAACTTGGTAAACTATATGCTCAGGGTTCACTTTATTCTTTTGTGCTTTGTGTGAACAGAATTACTCAATGTGTCTTGTAGCTTGACTTAGACTCAGTAGATAAACATAATCACTTGATTGTTATGTGCATTTTGACACTAATTGGCAATATGATTCAATAATTCTACCCTTTTGACATTAGTGTCAAAAAAATATATACACATAGAACTTGTCCTTTCTACAAAATTCTCTCCCTATACATATGCTTCTACTCAGTAAAGCTTGTGTTTTTCAAAATCTTTTTCAAAACTTAGTCTATTTGATTTATACTTATAATATCTCCTTATAGATCTTAAATACATACAAACAAACATATATACAAAGAAAAGAATATATTATTTCCCTTTTTTAACACTTATGTCAAAAATATTCTTCACATAGAAAAAGACTCACTCAAGAAGTAAACCAAAATTTTCCAAGAAATCTTTGTGATTATTTAATATAATTTCTAAGGTTTTTTCCCAATTGGACTTGGTCAACTCTAAGCTTTGTGTTTTAATATTCAGTATTGCTGCAAGATCAATCATATGATCAGCAATAGATAGGCTTGGGGTGGCTATGATATTCTTTGCATCTTTCATGTGGTTTTACATAACCTATAGATGAGGTGATAGAAAAACTTAAATTTCATTGATCTCGATTCTCAGATTATGCTCTTCTTGTATCAATTCATGTTGAAGTCCTTGAAGAAATCTTGCTCGAGTATATTGTTGTAAAGACATACTCAGATCTTTTCTTGATGCATTTTCACTTGACTTTATTTCTTCATCTACTTTCCTCAATTAATCATTTACTTCTTTAGTAATTAATGCAATATCAAATAACCTTTGAAATAATAATGAAACATTTTGAACAATAGTCATTATTGTTGTAAGAGAAATAGATAGACTCACTTGTTCAATAGCAATCTCTGAGGAGATTTTCTACAATACTTTATTTTTAAAATTCTTCTCATTTCTCTCAAGTAAAAATGATCTTGTATCAATATCTATATCATTCAACTTATATACAATTTGTACTAACTAATCCAAGATAGGTGCATTCTCATTCAAATCCATGTCAAGTGTAGCTTCTAAAAGTCTATCTTTGAGATCTTATAGAACCTATTTTTGTTCATGCTTTCTTCTTATCCTAGATTTCTCCTTCTTTCTTTCACATAACTCTAAATAAATAGAAATATTTTCATCATCAAGAGTGTCAAGATCCCAACTTGGTATAATGATCTTCTCCTCTAATATGACTAGGTTTGACTAAAATCCATGGGACTCCTTTCCCTTAATCTTTTTCCCTTTATCAGTGCTCAGTGAAAATGTCTATAGCTTTGGAACTTGAACTTCCTAATTTTTCAATGTAATTTTGGTTTCTATCTTTGGTTCATCTTCTAATTACAATGATTCATAATGTGGTGGAGTTTGAGTAGGTACAAATGGTACAAGTTCTAAGCTTGGTGTACTTCATTTTTCCTCTTGGTCCTAATTAGTAGTACTTAATGTCTTCAGTACTTTCATCTCTAGTAGTTGTAAAACTATAGTTTGCAAAAACACAAGATCAATTGATAATACTTCCAATGTAATGAAAAAATTATGTCTACCAGTGTTCTATTTTGGTGCAATAATAATTCATTCATGCCTAATTATTCCCTCACTCGAAGGTTTGTAGTCTAGTGCTAGATTACCTATTGTAGAAGTATCTACATTATTCTCCATGGATTCACCTCTAATTTGATCATGTTTAGTTAGTATAATTATTCTCATCTCTAGTATTGTACCTATGAAATGTTGGCCTCTAAACCTTACAGACACTTTGACATAGTCTTTACCTATGGAATCATCCTAGAATAAACATGGAATAGTTCATCCAAGAAGAACCAACAAAGTGACTTGTCACCTTCTATCTAGAAAGATTTTTCCTAATTAATGTCCTCAGGTTTGAGGTGTACGCAACTAGACCCTCTAAGAATGAAGGATTTAAATGCAATTAAGCCTATATGATATGTAAATAATCTAGATGAAGTGCAAGCAATTAATCTAAGAAATAAAAGGCATTAAGCTAAATGTATGCATTCTTATTTTAAATGAGAATTTAAAAGTAATAGCAATGTGAAAGCTAGAAAGTGAAATGAGTATTTAGTTCAACATCAATTCAATACTATTCAAATTCCAACCTCTGTAATGGGGAATTAGGAGTTTCTTAAATAGAACCCAGGAATCCATCAATAGTTGAGATCAATTCAGATGGATGAACAAGATTGAAGATAAAGTTCAGTTATGATGGAAGATTCCCAAATTAGAGGGAGTTAACTGGCTCATATCTAAGTGTGAGAGCAAGTGATCTGGGTCACTTCTAATTCGATCAATGGTTATCTAGGAATTTCCATTTTGAACTGAAGAGGAGAATTAGGAAGAATATTTAATTTAATAAAATGAGATATGCTCTCATAAATACCTTTTTTTTATTTAATTAAATAATATCGTTTAATTAATTAGAGGCACTTTTTCTATTTAATTAAATAACTTCATTTAATTAATTAGAAATAACTTTTCCATTTAATTAAACAATTTTGTTTAATTAATTAAAATAGGCATATTTTTTAAATTAAATAAATTTAACCCCATAGTACATTAGCCTTAGGATAATTTAATTTAATAAAGTATGAATACTTTAGATTAAATTAAATTTAAATCAAATAGGTTTAATGTGGCTAATATGAGTGAGTACTATAGGAATTAAATAGGAAAAATGATGAATACAAATTAGGGTTTTCTGCATTTGACAATTAAGTCAAGTAGTGAGTAGCAGAATGAGAATTTCCTAGTGACGTCGGATTTTAAAATTGATCAAAAATAGAGAAGAATTGGTTGAGATGGCAATGAGCCAATTTTGGGGTATTACATTTTGCCCCTCTTTGAATGAATGTGCAAGCAGCATGTTCAATTCAAAGAAAATCAGAAACCATGATGCGAAGATGAGATTGGTTCTGAAGTTGATGACATGGAGACCAATCGATAAGTTTTTAAGAACTATCTATAGAATAGAGCCTAATCCCAAGGAATCCAAGCAGAATACCTAGATACCTAAAATTGATAAGCATTTAAAAGATTATCTCCAGAATAGAGCTTAACCTTTAAGGATCCAGATAGAACACCTAGATACCTCAAATTGATAACATTTAAAATATTGTCTCCAGAACGGAGCTTAACCTTTAAGGATCCAGATAGAACACCTAGATACCTAAGATCAATAGCATTTAAAAGATTATCTCTAGAATGGAGCTTAATCTTTAAGGATCCAAACAGAATGTCTAGATACCTGAGAGCAATAGCATTTAAAAGATTGTCTCTAGAACAGAGCTTAATCTTTAAGGATCCAGATAGAACACCTAGATACTTGAAATTGATAAGCATTTAAAAGATTATCTCCAAAACAAAGCTTAATCTTTAAGGATCTAGATAGAACACCTAGATACTTGAATTGATAAGCATTTAAAAGATTATCTCCAAAATGGAGCTTAATCTTTAAGGATCCAAATAGAACACCTAGATACCTGAAATGGATAAGCATTTAAAAGATTATCTCCAGCATGGAGCTTAATCTTTAAGGATCTAGATAGAACACCTAGATACCTAAAATCAATAGCATTTAAAAGATTGTCTCCAAAATGGAGCTTAATCTTTAAGGATCCAAACAGAATTTCTAGATACCTAAGAGCAATAGCATTTAAAAGATTGTCTCCAGAATGGAGCTTAATCTTTAAGGATCCAAACAGAACATCTAGATACCTGAGAGCAATAACATTTAAAATATTGTCTTTAGAAGGGAGATTAACATTTAAGGATCTAGATAGAACACCTAGATACCTGAGATTGAAAGCATTTAAAATTTTATCTCCAGAATGGAGCTTAACCTTTAAGGATCTAGATAGAACACCTAGATACCTGAGATTGATAGCATTTAAAAGGTTATCTCCAGAATGAAGCTTAACCTTTAAGGATCAAGATTGAACATCTAGATACCTGATATTGATAAGCATTTAAAAGATTATCTCCAGAATAGAACTTAATCTTTAAGGATCCAAATAGAACACCTAGATACTTGAGATTGAAAGCATTTAAAAGATTGTCTCTAGAACAGAGCTTAATCTTCAAGGATCCAGATAGAACACCTAAATACCTGAAATTGATAAGAGATAGCAAGATCAAATTATAAGTCATAGAACCATCCCTAGAATGAGGCTTGATACTTAGGAATCAGGGTTTAGATTGTCTTGATACCTATAATCAAATGATGACAAGATGACAAAGATGCTAGAAATGGGGGAACAAGATGCCCCTAGTGGTAAGATGCCTCGAATGATGAGGACATAAGATGGGAATAAGATGCCCCGAGCAATAAGTATTCAATAATGTAATCATCCTACCCCCTCAAAAGAGAAATCAAAAGATGACACACCAGAAATGTGACATAAAGCAGTAGAAGAAATCTGAGATTCAACAGAATGTAGAAGAAATTAGAAGAAGATTTAGAGTTAATTTGGCATGGTTTTGAGGTCTAGAAGACCAAGTTTGACCAAAACCAAAATTGGCCATGATTGACCTGAGTTAGCTATTTCCAAAAAAATGGATTTTGAAATTATAAAGAATTTTGAGTTAAAAGGAATCCAATAATTAGAAATGTATCAAAAAAAATTGGATTGCACAAGCATTAGATCGCGTCAGTCCCCAAAATTTTAAAACGCATTTTTGAGGCTCTGAGGTGTGTCAGATTTAAAATTCGATCCTGAAAATGGATTCAAAGTAGCCAAAATATCCAAGAGGATGATTGATCGATTATTTGTGCAGTCATTAAGAAACATGATACTTTGAAGAGATCAGCAATCCCTCATCACAGAAGGTGAAAGTAGATTTGCAATTGAATCACATGTTTATGCAAGTGAAGTATGCAATGCAAGACTATATTAAATGCAACCCTAGGTCTGGTTACCAAGCCTCGACAATTTATCATCACTAGACATAGAACAAAGCTCATATGTTATACAATAACCACTAACATTGCAATCATGGGAATATGAATAGAACATACATTATAGGTTTGTCAGGATTAAATGTAAGCATTTGAGGCACAAGAAGCCAGAATGACCAAAACATTTGTCCCTTTTAATATAGCAAGTTAACATAAGCATCAAAGCATAAATGCTAGGATGACCAGAATGTTGCTTGCATGGCAAACACACTAGACACATGGGAGATCCATCTTATGCTAAGTATTTAGTATTTATTCTATCCACAATTACCCTTCCATTCGTAACCTGAGATAGAAGTGTGCTAGATATACTCACAGTGACCCATACATTCACTTTGCAGGATGAGTATCAGTATTTACTATAGCATGAAGAGTTCACTCTAACAAACAAGGAGAAGTACCAATGTTATTGATGTACTTGTATAAAAGGAGTCGAGGTACACATGGCCATCCAATACGAGATGGAGGCTCTTATAGTGGACACCCCTTTTATAGGAATAGATCAACTTATTGGAACTAAACCACAGATAGAAAGCAAATAAAAGATCATGCTCCCAGTCATTACTTCTCTAGTCAAAGATGACATGATCGAGTTGCTCAAGGAGATATGATAAATCAAAACAAAGAAAACAAAGAAAATGCTCAACATATCTAAATAAGTATATCATTTTTAAGTTCAATGTTTTTGGGATTGATGTCAAGTGTCAATGTCTAGAACATGTTTGAAAGAAATCTCTTCAGTAGGGTGACAATAGTTGGCAGATGCAGTTAGAACAACTGGTGACTGAGGTCAAAGAGGAAACTTCAAGATGAAGAACCTAAAGAGGACTAAGCGACAGTAGATGGACACAGTTAGAATGACTGGTGACTAACACAAGAGATTCTATGAGGAGAATCTTGAAAGGAGTGACACCTAAAGGGGAATGCCCTTGAGCTATAACAGGACTCAATCCATGGATACATGAATGGAAAGCAGGAAAAGTAGGAAAGCGAAAGCATGAAAGCAACTATAAAGAATAGCTAGAAGATGCGCTGCAAGATGGAGCATTGGGAACAAGAGGCACCTATTTACTAGGTTTTCACCTTCTTAGTAGGATTTTCCTTTTTTTGTTACCATGATCCCTGTTTCCAGGTTTTCATCAATGGCACTTTTTTTTGTTTTTTCAAGTTTTTTTTGTATTTTTCTCGTTTTGAATTTTTTATGTATTTTTCTCTTTTTGAATTTTTTTGTATTTTTGGTGTTACAAAGGCACCTATTTGTTAGGTTTTCACCAAGGTAACAATTCTTTTCAAGACTTTTTTTTATTTTTAAGATTTTTTTTAGGACATATAGATATGCACAAAGAGCTAAGTGACATTAGATCAATTGTAAAACCACTTCAGGTGGAGAGTGTTGACAGGTTCTTTAAGCACTTCTCCTTTGATTGTGGAAATTTGATAGGTGCCAGATCCATATATTGTAGTAATGATGCAAGGACCAAGCTAGTTTGGTTCAAACTTTCCTTTTTGGACTCGTTGTTGATTCTTAGGGTTCTCTCTTGGCACAAGATCCCCCAACTGGAAGTCATGTGGCTTGACCCTTCGATTGTAGCTTCATGCCATTCATTGTTGATATGCTCGTAGATGATCAATGATAATCCCCTTAATAGAGATTCTCAAGGTATGGATCTCAACCTCTATTGGAAGCACAAGATCCATCCAATACACCAACACAAAGGGAGTTGTGCCTGTTAGAGTTTTGATGCTTTTCTTATATGCCCAAAGGGCTAGATTGATCTAGAGATGCCAGTCTCTCCCTAATTTTTTGACTGTGTGATGAAGAATTTTGAGGATTGCCTTATCGGATGCCTTTTCTTGGCCATTACCTTGGGGGTAATAAATAGAAGACCAATGTTGTGTGATTTTGAATTTCTTGCATAGTTCCTTAAGGTCTTTATTCTTGAATTATCCTCCATTATCAGTAATGATTGAGGACAGCACACCATATCTACAAATGATGTAGTTTTTGATGAAAAGTGTTACAGTTTTGCCATCAGCAACTGTGAGAGGTACTGCCTCTACCCACTTTGTGAAATAATCTGTAGCCAGGATAATGAACTTATGTCCATTAGAGGAGGTTGGGTGGATCTGTCCCACCAAGTCAAAGGCCCATTGTTGGAATAGCCATGTTGTAGTAGAGGGAATCAGCTCTCTAGCTAGAGCGTGGATGAGATTCCCATGTAACTAACACTACTTTCAAGATCTAACATACTTGATAGGTTCTTGCTCCATTTTGTGCCAATAATAACCAGTGCGAAGGAGTTTGTGAGCTAGTGTCAGGCAATTGGAATGAGATCTGCAAATGCCCTCCTGAACATCAATTAGTGTACATTTGGACTCTTCGGGCTCTAAACATCTAAGGAGTGTTTCATCGAGACCTCTCCTATATAGATCATCAACAATAATGACATAATGTGAAGTAATAATGACATAATATGAAGAAATAATGACATAATGTGGAGCATTATGGATAAGGTAACATTTCTCATTTCTGGTCAAACCTTCTATAATGGTTTGATTGGGAAGGTAGAAATAAATGTGATGGTAGAAAGATGATTCTTGTCCTATAACAGAATAGGTCATCTTAGAATCAGGGGTGGAATAGGTTGGGTAGTGTAACGCTTCCACCAAGAACTCATGTCAGAGATCATTTTCAGGAATTTGTAGCAGGGAGGCCAGAGTGGCCATGGCATCAACCACTTTATTGTCTGCTCCTGGAATTTCTTGGAAGGTGATGTATGCAAAATACTTCTTTAAGTCATCAACCATGCACTTGTAAGGAATTAGTTTCTCATCATTTGTTTGGTACACATCATTAACCTAGTTGATGACAAGTTGAGAGTCACCAAAGATATCTAACTGATCCACTCTCCATTCAGCTGCAATTTTCATGCCATTGATCAAACCCTCATATTTAGCAATGTTGTTTATACAAGGAAAAAAAATCTTGTATGCTTTGAGTAGTGAGTATCTTTGTGGTGTAATGAAGAGTAATCTAGCACCTAATCCTTGTTGTGTGAAGGACCCATCAAAGAACATAACCCATGTGTGGTGTGTGATTTTTAGGATCGACTCATCTAGGAAATCAATGTTCATTGGAAGAAGACTTTGTATGGGTGCCTCGGCCAACTAGTCTACAATTACCTATCCCTTGATAGCCTTGTGTTCAATGTATTGGATGTCAAACTCACTGAGTATCATAACCCATTTGGCCAATCTTCCTATGAGAGTGACCTTACTGAGCAAGTACTTTAGTGGGTCTATCTTAGCCATGAGCCTTGTAGTGTGGGAAAGCATGTAGTGTCTCAACTTTTGGGAAGCAAAGACAACTACCAAGAAATCTTTCTCAATAATGTTGTAGTTCTTCTCATAATAGACCAGTGTTTGGCTCAAGTAATAAATAGCTCTTTCTTTGTTGTCATCATCTTCCTAAGCCAAAAGGATTCCCAAAGACATTTCAATTGCTGAGATGTATAAAAGCAAAGGCTTCCCATGGATGGGAGGCATCAGGATTGGTTGATTGATAAGATATTGTTTGATCTATGTTAAGCTTTGCTCAAAATCTAGGCTCTAATTGAATTTAACACCCTTATGTAAGGTCTTTGTGAAGAGTTGTGATCTATCTGCCAATTGTGAAATAAACCTACAAATAGATTGAAGCCTTCCCTATAGTCCTCTCATTTGACTAATGTTCTAAGGTGGTGGCATGTCCATTATTGCTTGTACTTTCTCTAGATCTACCTTAATCCCTTTTGCAAAAATAATGTATCCTAGCAACTTTCCTGATGTGACACCAAATGCGCATTTCTTAGGATTGAGTTGAAGACTGAATTTTTCCATACGATCTAGGATGGGCCCCAAATCTTACAAATGAGTATTGCATTTAGTACTTTTGACCAAGGTGTCATCAACATAGTCCTCCATAGTTCTATGCATCATGTCATGGAAAATTGTAGTAACAGCTTACTGATACGTAGCACCAATGATCTTCAAACCAAATGGCATCGCATTCCAAAAAAAGGTTCCCCATGCACATGTGAAAGCCATTTTCTCCTGGTCTTTTGGTGCAATTTTTATCTGATTTTATCCAAAAAAAACCATCCATAAGTGAGTACATCTCATAGCCAGTCGTCATGTCCATGTTCATATCAATTTTAGGGAGTGGAAAGTCATATTTAAGACATGCCAAGTTAAGATCATGGAAGTCTATACAAACCCTAATAGATTTATCATGCTTGGAAACTAGAAAAATATTGGATATCCATTCAGCATAATCAATTGCATGGATGAAACCAATGTTTAGAATTTTCTCCAATTCTACTTTGGCGAGCAATGCAACATAAGGATGCATTTTCTGAAGCTTTTGTTTAACTGGTTTGATGTCTGGTGCTATGGACAAGTGATCCATGATAAGATCAAGATCCAATCCTGGCATGTCAGAGTATGTCCAAGAAAAATTTATTTTCTTTTCTTTGAAAAAGGCAATGAATTCTTCCTTCTCTTCAGGTGACAGTGACTATGCCAAATGTATCATATGAGGATGTTCTTCTATGCCCAAGTTAATTGGTTGTATTAGTTTTATTAACACTGATGATCTCTCCTGAAAGTGACTAGGAAGTACATCAAATATCTCATCCGCAGGCACCTCAGAGAGGTTTTCACCCTTGCATACGTCTTTTGTTTTTACTTTTTTGGGTTCTGACACTGCCATAATGTGGTTTTCACCATCAAACCTTTTGCATTTTTTCATTTTAATTGTATGACTGGCATATTTAATGTCAGCTTTAGTCATGTTGATACCCTTCTCATTGGTGGAAGACGTTACAGGTTCGATAGCATTTAGGTAGTAGGCAAGAGCATAATCATTCTAGAATGTGGGGACTTCACTAGATGCATTAGGGTTCCAGTCTATAAGCTCAAGATGTGTGAGTGAGAGAGTAGTGGCTAGTTCAATTGTGTTCATAGTATAGTCATTAAGTGCTTGGACCAGCAATTCGAGGCCTATGGTGACCTCATCCATAGGTGTGTTCAAACACCTTAGAGTACAAACATTTGTAATTGATGACTCTAGGACACTAGTTGGATCAGACCCATGTGACCTAACCCTAGATGTTTCACCCACTTCGATTTGGTTTTCATAGACATGAACTTGGTCAATGTCTTTATCAGTAGTCACTTCTAAAAGAGAGTCAAACTCATATTCCTTAGAATCAGTGCTACATGGCAAAAGATTATAGAACTCCCCAACAGTGATAGGGACATACTCACCTTCATCCTTTGGGTTCTTACACAAATACTCAATACGGAATGACTGACTAGATTCTCCCTTTTCTGAATGATGTTTGAGTTGCTCAGTATTTTCCTTAGAAGAGTCACTAGTATCATCCACAGTGCTAACACGAAGCACAAAGTCATCTAGCTTAGAAAAGAATTTAGCGAGATCATAAGGAATTGGATGAGGATAGGAATCTTCATCATCATATTCTTCCTCTTGAGTATCTAACTCAATGCGTGACTCATTTTCAGATGAACTCTGAGGTGTTGGTATGAATTTATTTGGTCCCAAATGAAAAGGAACCTTCTTAAATCCTAGGCCAATTGTACAGTTGCTTCAAGCTCTTGCTTTGATAGGATCAATTAGGCCATTGTTATTGCACCCAATAGGGCTAGCTCCCTTGTAACCAAAACACTTCATAAGCCTAAGACCAGGCCCATATTTCTCAAGAGTGATTTCTTGAGCTTGCTCTATTAGGTCTACTGGAGCCTCTTCTCTATAAAGCCATGCTGCAATGGCTCTATTTTCACTTTCATCTTCTAAGGGCACTTTAGCCTTAACAAAAGTGCCATTATACTTGGTCTAAGGTGTCAGCACAAATGGCTTCTTTGCCTCTGAAGGTCTCCCATAATGTTGAGGAGACTCTAGGAGAGATGTTAATGATAGCACTAGTTCAATGTGGTACTCTCCTATGCCAGTTTCTTTCAATTTGAATGACTGTTCAATTTGTTTCAGCTTATTTTCATGATAATTCATCGATTCATGGTTAGCAGGGATGAAAGTTTCAACAGCCTTGAGCATATTGTAGGTATAGCTAGTAGTGGCAGGAATAGTAACTTCGAAACCATGAAATGGGAACTTGATGCATTGATGGTATGTGGATGGCAATGTGCACATCTTGAGTATCCATGGCCATCCTAACAAGATGTTGTAAGCCAAGGGAATGTCAAGCACCTGATAGGTGACATCCTTTTCTACAAGATCGACGAGAATGGGCAAAACCACAAGACCTAGAGACTTTTGTTCCACTTCATCATATGCTTTGATAGTGATCTTATGTTGAGGATCAATAGAATCCTCAGAATAATTCAATTTTCTAAGGAGAGCAATAGAGACAATATTTAGGCTAGTGCTATTATCAATGAATACCCGACAAACATGTGTCTAATGGATCATAACCTGGATATGTAGGGGTTGATTGTGTGGGTGACTCAGTGAGTTATCATCCTCCTTGGAGAAAGTCATGAGATAAGGTGAGGTTAGGTGACCTACCATGGATTGAAATTGCTCAAGATCAAGATCTTGAGGAACATTTGGCTCGGCGAGGGTTTTGTCTAGAATTTGCCTATGAGCAAGTGAGATTTTAAGTAGCTCAAAGATGGAAATTTGAGCATTAGTTTTTTTCAATTGATCAAGAACACTATAAGTGGTTGCTATCAAGTTTTTTGTGGGCTTTGCACCTTTGCCAGATGGACCAGCAAGGGCTTTATCTTTATGTTGTTCAGGATCTGAAGTAGGAGGCACAGGGCGTTTGAGCACCAACTTGGCATGAGAAATGTATGGCAGCATTAGTACAATGTTGCAAGGGTGTATTATCCATTGTGTTGAGAGTAGGGCCCCTTAAGACAAATGGTGTCTTGGGTTTATCATCATCTTGTTTTCCCTTGATGGTAATAACATCACAGTATTCAGAATCCACAAGTTCAACCATGTGAATGACATTGTCATCATTGGAATATGTACAGTTGACCTTGTTGTAGGGTTGTGGTTTCTAAGTCTCTTCTTTTTCATAAGCTAGGAAAGGTTATTTGAATGCCTTGTGATCCAAGTTTTTGTTATGTCCATCTACCACAAGATCACCAGCATCAATCATGTCCTCGACTTTATGGTGCAAGTTTATGCGATTGCTAGTTTTGTGTCCCTTAATTTGGTGATACTTACAGAATGAGGTTTCATTCCACCATGGTGGACATGGTTGTGGATCATAGGGACGAGGATTATCCATTGGTGAAATAAGCTTATGTTGTAGCAATGTTTTGTAAACCACATCCAAAGGTTCTCCCAAGGGTGTATACTCTCGCTCAAGGCATGTGGCCCAGGAATTTCTTGATTTTTTCCTGGATGTTTTGTTGTCAAGAGGAGGTTTCTCAACATTTTTGGCCACTTTGAGGCCATCTGTGAGATTAAATGTTTCTTTAGCAAGTTTGGGTGTGACATTGTCAACAACTTCATCATTTACAATTTCTCGATTCTTGTTGACATCTTTGGTTTGATCCTTGTTGGAAGTGGAACCTTGTTTTATGTCCCTCTAAAGAGTAAGTTCACCTTTCTTGACCATAAATTCCTCAATACAGATAGGCTATGTGATCATGTCTTCAAAGGTACGTGGACCTTAAAGTTGGACTTTATATTCGAAATCAGGTAGGAGGTTATCAGTGAAAATGTTAAGCTTCTCCATTTCTAGAATTTTGTGGGAATACTTAGTGTATAGTTGTCTCCACCATTGGAGGAATGTGAGAAAAGGTTCTCCAAATTTCTATTTAAGGTTGCATAGATCTTGAATATTGATAGGGTGTTGTATGTTATGAGAATACTGCTAAACAAATAGATTGGCAATTTTGTCAAACATCTTGATACCAGGAGGTAAATGTGAGAACCACTCCAAAGCCTGACCACCTAGGCTTCTAGGGAATAAATGCATGAGGTATGTTTGGTTGTGTATAAAATCCATAGACAAAGCACCAAATTCTTGTAAGTGATCTTGAGGATTTGTAGTACCAAAGTACTTGTCATACTTGGGTACCTCTATGCCTCATGGGAAAGGTGGCATGTTTATGCTTTTGTCAAATGTAAATGGACAAAGAGCATCCAATGTGTATGTCTTCATGGGTTTCTCCTTCTCATGCATCATCTGAGCTAGTTGATCTTCCATAATTTTCAATTGTTTTTGGAGTTTAGAAGTCTCAGTTTCTTCTTCAAGCATGATAATGGTTTCCACATCGAAATGAGAGGGTAGCTTAGCTCCCTCTTGGGCAAGTTTGAGAAAGTACTTTTCTTTTTCTTTGTTGAGTAGGATTCAAATGACCTTTTAAAAGTTTTTTTCTCTTTGACATTTTTCTGTGTTTAGGGAGTATTTCCACCTCTTCCTATTCCTCATCAGTGTCATAGTCTTTCTCTTTCTCTTTGTCATTCCTAGGTGGTTCTTGATGTCTACTATGACCACCATGTTTAGGTTCATGATTTGTAGGAATGTGTTCAGTTTTAGTGTGTTGTGTTTCAAAAGGTCCTTTGAAAAAGGAACTAGACATCGTATTTAGTGATGCAGGACCTCTACCTGTCTCAGTGTCCTCTAGTTACAAAGGATTCCTAATTTGTTGCAAGTTTATGGAAAATGTTTGCCAAATTCGAGGTGACCTGGTAGGTGAGGGAGATTGTGAAGATGCCTCACTAGTTGAACTAGATACAGATTGTGTAATGAAAGGTAAGTGACCTCTGCTATGATTACGACCCCTAGCATGACCACATCTAAGGTTATGGGGATAAAACACATTTCCACTCCTTGTTGCTATAGTCACAGATGAGGGCAAAGAGCAAAAACCTAGACAAGTACTACACTAGAACTAAGTCTCAAAAGGAGAAGATAATAGTAAGAATGTTGTCCACTAAGGCACAAATGGTTTGATTTAAAAGATCGAACAACGAAATATTATGACCAATGTGATACAAAGTGTGACAAGCATTTAAGAGATGAAGACAAAAGATAACTCAAGAGATGAGACCAGTCAAAGTACGAGACACAAGTATTAGCTAAGAAAAGTGTTGCTATTTTAGGACTTTACATAGATGAAAAAGGACAACTCAGTGTAAGAAACTGACTGGACTAAGGTCACATATTGATCAAACTGACTGATTTGATAGTTTTAGAGCAGGATTTTGTGCAAGGATTCTTTGCAAGCTGCATGAAGAAGTTCACCAGGTTGCGCAAAAACTCATTATAGTGGTTTAATTTCACATGAGAAAGTTTTATAGGTCATGCAAAGACTCATGACAATGGTTTAATTTTGTGCGGGTATATGCAAGATCTTGTGCGAAGACCTGAACGGGCTCACACAAAAATATGAATTCTCACGCAAAAAAGTACAAGTTTGCATGAAAATTAGGACCAGATTAACAACAGCGTTGGATTTCAAAGAGATTTTCAAATTGTTCAGATAGATTGGACAAATTTACCAGACAAATTTGATTTGACAGATAGTGAAGTTAACTCGGTAGGACATTTGGACAATGTTTAGGATTCAATTTAGGTAATGTGTTTAAACAAGACAATGGGAAGCAAGCAGTAGTCAAAAATAGTCCTGCCAAGGGCAAAGTAACTCGACAGGATAGGGGAATCTTGACCTTTGTTTGTTGTAGACAATTTAGGACTTGTTTATGATTCAAGAAAAAACACGCTTTTATCCATAAAAAAAAAATTGTTAGAGAAGGAAAAACCTTTGTCCCACATCTTATGCACATGTGTGTACCTCACGTAGCCATGTCACCCCCTAGAGGGTGCCTATGTTTTTGGTATATTCAAAGGACTCAATAGTATATGTTGAATGAGCACCCTTGTGGTAGGGGACAAGCATGTATACCACCTTCAAATGTCCAGTAGCATGCCTATGGTGAGTTTTATAAGAGAGATTTTTCCCCCTCCTTGCACAAAGATTATGCCTCCTTTCGAAGGTGAATCGAGTGGCTTCTAACTACAAGGTTTTTACTTGGCTTTCGTTAGTATTAATTCCTAGTGGCTCTACAAGTGGAGTTGAGACCAGCAGCCCACACTAACATCTAAAAGTCTACACTACTTTCTTAGCAAGCCAAGGGCTGGTGTTGGCCATTACACAAATAGAAATTCCCCTTGATATGTGATATCAAGAATCAAGGAGAAGAAATTAATTCGGCTTTGGAGTCTTTTTCTCTAAAAAGCATCTTGATTATAGTGAGTTGAAATATTTGGTGAAAAGAGTGTGCTCACTTTGTTCATTCCTTGAGGTTGGATCACTCTAGCAGGCCCTCTAAAGGATTGACTTGGACAAGTGGTTTGATCACAAGGGTCAAAGTTTTTGATTTCCCCCAAGGGGAAAGAGCATACTCCTCTACCTTACTTTCTCACCCAAACATGAAAAACAAGTTAATCACCAACTTAGCTTAATCAATCCCTCCCTGGCCTATTCCAAGACTGTGATTCCTTAAAAGGAAATCATCATCCCTTCATTAAAGGCTTCATTTGGGACAACTACTAAGTTGCTTGCCTCCCTCGAAATGTCATCTTTCGGAAGCATCTAGGTTTCTAATTCACCCTTGGTCATGACCTCAAAGTGGTGAAGAGAATAATCCCCTATTCTTCTATCTTGCACCCTAAGAAGTTCACAAGCCCCTAATTAATCTAGTTTGGAAAGCCAGAAAATAAGACACATTTTGTGGGTTTGAAAATTGGTCTTTGACAAACATATCTTTGACAGCGTCCTACAAGCAAATTGTTAGTCCATGTTTGAGTGGGTTGTATGAGGAATCTTTGACAAATGATCCTGTAGACAATAGTTAAGCTACAGAAAATTAGAGAAATAGAGAAACACAAATTCCAAGAAAAGTATGTTAAGAAGATTGAATAAATTACAAAATAAAAATGCTTGAAACAAAATTTTTTGTTACAAGATCTCACACGAAATCTCTAGCAGAGCCGTGCAAAATCTTTTTATGGCCTGTGCAAAGAAACAAGGTGCCATGCGAAAGTTCATGCACTTAGACACTTCCTCATGCAAATCAAAAGAATCTTTGAACAAAAATGGATTATCTCATGCGAAGATTGCTGAATCTACATGGAACTATATAGAACTATATGGACAAAGAGCTTGAAAACTAATTTAAAAAGTATAGAAAAGGCCTGAGAAATTGATTTTCTCAACCCCACAGTGGGTACCAGAAATGTACCTATGAAATGTGGGCCTCTGAACCTCGCAGACACTTTGGCATAGTCTTTACCTATGGAATCATCCTAGAATAAACATGGAATAGTTTATCCAAGAAGAATCAATAGAATGACTTGTTGCCTTCTATCTAGAAGGATTTTTCCTAATTAATGTCCTTAGATTTGAGCTATAGGAAAACAGACCCTCTAAGAACAAAGGATTTAAATGCAATTAAGCCGATATGATATGTAAATAATCTAGATGAAGTGCAAGCAATTAATCTAAGAAATAAAAGACATTGAGCTAA
The DNA here is from genome assembly GCA_028749045.1 of Cupressus sempervirens. NCBI lineage: Eukaryota > Viridiplantae > Streptophyta > Pinopsida > Cupressales > Cupressaceae > Cupressus > Cupressus sempervirens. The sequence goes on along the minus strand of CM053793.1, from coordinate 676,533,574 downwards.
ATGTATGCATTCTTATTTTAAATGAGAATTTAAAAGTAATAGCAATGTGAAAGCTAGAAAGAGAAATGAGTATTTAGTTTGACAACAATTCAATACTATTCAAATTCCAACCTCTGTAATGAGGAATTAGGAGTCTCTTAAATAGAACCTAGGGATCCATCAATGGTTGAGATCAATTTAGATGGACAAACAAGATTGAAGATAAAGTTCAGTTATGATGCAAGATTCCCAAATTAGAGGGAGTTAACTGGCTTAGATCTGAGTGTGAGAGTCAATCAGCTCAGATAGACTTCAGTGTGAGAGCAAGTGATCTAGGTCACTTCTAATTTGATCAATAGTTATCTAGGAATTTCCATTTTGAACTGAAGAGGAGAATTAGGAAGAATATTTAATTTAATAAAATGAGATATGCTCTCATAAATACCTTTTTTTTAAATTTAATTAAATAATATCATTTAATTAATTAGAGACACTTTTTCTATTTAATTAAATAACTTCATTTAATTAATTAGGAATGACTTCCTATTTAATTAAATAACTTCGTTTAATTAATTAGAAATAACTTTTCCATTTACTTAAATAATTTTGTTTAATTAATTAAAATAGGCATATTTATTAAATTAAATAAATTTAACCCCGTAGTACATTATGTTGGCATTATGATACATTTTTGTCATTAGTTACAACACTTATTGGATTCTGAATGCTTACCGAGCTCTCACCGGACATTCCTTTGTAAGCCAAGCTTTACCTAGTTCTCAGTGTTTACCGAGTGATTGAGGTGAACAAAGAAGTCAGTGTTTACCAAGTGATCGAGGTGAACACAGAAGTCAGTGTTTACCAAGTGATCGAGGTGAACAAAGCAGCCAATTTTTACCGAGTGTTCGAGGTAAAGAAAGGAATCAGTTTTGATCGAGTGAAGATGTACTTAGTATTGACTGAGAACTTCGTGATAACCGAGCTCCTGAGGTTATCAAGGAAATTAATTTTACCGAGCTCAGACAGTTATCAAGGAAACTAACTATCACCGAGTCACAAGGTTCTATCGAGTGTTTCCTTTGATCACCGAGCTATAGTTCAGATAGAAGTGTTCACCGAGTGACATCTCTTCTACCGAGTCTCCAGTGGTTACTGAGTTCAGAACTACTCAAAGTGTTTAGTATGGACCGTGCCTTCACTTCTACCGAGTGCATGACGATGCCAAGTAACGCAGTGGACGTCGAGTATCAGAAGGACACCGAGTCAGTTCAGTGAACCCGAGTTTTTACCTTGGGCCGACTTTGTATAGAGATTTTCACTTGTTGTTTTGGTCGACCTTGCATGTATTGTTTATTTGGATGGTATATATATGCAATGTATTGTATCATTCAAATGTAATGGTAATGAATGAAAATGTGAAAGTGTGAAAGAAATACATGTGTGCGAAAGTATGTGTGCTGAATTGTGAAGGTATTCAGCAAGGTCAAATTTTGGAGCAGAAAAGTTTTATCTATCACATCAAGGTGAATCAGAGCATAGCGGATCTTATCAGCAATCAATTGTAATCAGATCCACTGTTTCATTCTAACAGGTGAATCAGTTTTTGTAAATCCTTTAACAAGGTAGACTTAACAGTCTTTTGTAAATCTCCTAACAGAGTGCATACTTTATTGTATGTTTTTAAATCCTCTAACAAGGTGGATCTAGCAATCCTTTGTGCTCCTAACAGGGCAGATCACCAGAAGTGGTCATTGTAAGCCTTAACCGGCCAACTTCATACTACAGTAACGAAGCTTTGTGGGTTTCATCCCCACCCTAGTTTTACTTTCTATTTGGAAGGTTTATGGGTCACCAAATCTGTGTGTTCAAGTGTTGCAAATGATTTTTTTTCATGCTTACAGTAGGTTACTTGGATGAATGGTGAATATATCAGTATGTAGTTTTATTGTTTGAAATTTTAAAAGTTACTAATTCACCCCTCCCCTCTCAGTAACTTGTCATATCTTGAATATTTCCAACAATTGGCATCAGAGCAATAAGGTTCTCAAAATAAAAGTTTCAAAGCTTGAGCAAAGATTAAGGACAATGGAGATATTCAGACTTGACAAAACTATTGAGAATGAAAAGCTAGATCTGAAAATGGCCATGGCTCAACTCAATGAAGCAAAAGAGCATCTTTCACAATCCTTGAAAAGAAGAAAAGAACTTGCAAGGCAAATGAATGACCATCAGTATGTTGAAGAAAAGATTGAAGATCTCTCACCATCAAGTAGTTCAGATGAAGCTGACAAAGCAATCAAAGAACTTTTAGAAAAGAATGGATCTCTGCAGGAAGAAGTAAGAAAGCTCAAAAGGGAACAAGAAATCCAGTCCATCAGGCTATATGAAATCTTGGAGCAAAGGAACAAGGCAGCTGAAGACTTAGAGGTAAGGAATAATCAATCCTCTCAGCTTGAAAATCTTGTAACTCAATTATCTAATGCAAATGAAGAAATTATGAATCTAAGATCTGAGAATGAGAATTTGAGAACTGACTTAATTACTGAAAGGCAAATCAATGCAAGCTTACAAAGTGATCTAATCTCTGAAAAACAAGTCAATGAGAGAATGGTAAAATCTCAAAAGGACATGGATCAATTGAATCTGCAAAATGAAGAAAACTTTCATAAACAAAATGGTAAAGCAGGCCTTAGATACAAGGAAGAAGGTGAATCCTCCAAACAGGGTACTCAAAAGAATCAAAGACCTACTTGTAGCCACTATGGTAAGTTAGGTCATACATCTAACAGATGTTGGAGCAATGGAAAAGGCAAATTTAATGGAAAGTGCTACAATTGCAATCAGCATGGACACAAAGCCAATGAATGCAAAGAGAAACCGAAATTTGAAGGTAAATGTCACAAATGCCAAAAGCAAGGTCATAAGGCATTACAATGCAAATCCAAATCATTTAATCTAGCTGAACAACTTGTCAAAGAAATATTTGGTTGAGACTACAACACTTGGTGCAGATGTCATTATTGTGGAGAATATGGTCATACTAGCATAAACTGTGCAAGGCATCACCTAAGAAAAAGGGATACCACTGTAAGATGTTATACATGTACAGAACTTGGTCATATATCTAAAAACTGCATGAACATAAAGAAAGTCGAGGACGAGAAGAAAATCAAAGTAGACAATATTCGGAAGCAAATGAAGCAGCAATGGATTCCTAAGTCTACCGAGCCAGATAATTCAAGTGATGGAATGGTCACTCAAGAAGTGACTCTACCATTTCCAATTAAGACTCATCAGGATAAGACCAGGACTGTATCTACAAAGCAATATCCTAAGCAGTCCTAGAATGAAAATATGATCAAATCAATATTTTAGATACATCAGGATCATGGTCGGTACATGACCTTACCGAGCTCAGTCGGGTGCAATAAGGCTTCTTTCACCAAGTTGCACTTACCGAGCATGGTTGGTTCTTCTCTTACCGAGTTAAGGTCGGTTTAACCTATTTTCTTTTGGTCACCGAGTTGCAAAGTTTAAGTCGAGCTAGTGGATGACAGTCTGTCGATCGCAGCTACCTCCGTATTGAACATTAATGGCGAATTTTTCATCAAAAGGGCAGATTTCGACCTCATTTTTCACCGTGAATTCAAGATTTACACAAAAAAAGGCTTTCAAGTGAGTTCAAGCAATTTGAAGAGATTTTCCAGCAAAGTATTCTTATGAAACCTTTTCACTCACCGAGCAGCAATGGCATCCGCAAGTACCAACAGCAGCAAGGCGAAGAAGGGTTCTGAAATGCTTGTGAAGGGAACGGAATGGAAGGCACCTACGTTCAAGCTCGTTCCTGCCATCGCTGAATCACTCGATCCCAATGGAGCTCAATCACAGATTCCACCCAAGGTACTCCTCGTGAACAACATTCGCACTCATTTTAAGTGTGCTATTCAAGAAATAGGGACATTGGACATGGATAATGCCCTAGCAGAGTTATGTGTAAATGGTTCTCTCAAAATCGAGCACAAGCATTTGGAAACTAAAGGTTTGACTCACATCACGCATATGCCTAGAAACTTCCAAACCAAATGGATTAGGTATATCTTGAGTCGAGTGCATAATGGTCAGTTGTGGTTGGAACAACCCATTTTGATAACCAAGAAGATGATTCACAAAATCACGGGTCTCTCGATGCTCAGCAAAGCCAAAACCACCAAAACCCTAGGACGGGATGAGTTACAGAGGCAAACCCTAGCCGAGTGGGACGGTAGAGGTTTGAAGGTTAACACTATAACGGATCCAGAACTAAGATTTGGCATACATATTATTGCATATAAGTTATATAGTTCCAGCAGGTTAAATAGTGTACCGTGTGAAGCTGTGGATTTGGCCCTGAAAATTGTAAAGAAGAATCTTGAGTTTGATCTGTCAGAAGTAATGTTGAAGCAGTTAAACAAGAACATGGACAGTATAAGGACATCGAAGAATAACCCCTGTAAATTTGGATCTCTATTAATATGTTTACTATTTTATGTACAAAAATTCTTTCCATCAAAGGGAACCGTAGAATGGAGAAAAGATGTCCCAATTTTGTATCAGATTAAAGAGTTTATAGCAGAGGTGGGAGAAAATTTTGATAGTATCATGGATAACTATTTTGAAGACTTTAAGGAGAGGATGAATAACCGATTCAGAATTTCTCCTAGGCTTGTTGAAGAATATAAATATGACGTATGTTTTATGGTTGACTGTGACAAGGTGTACATACAGGCAGTTAGACCCCGAGTTGCATGGGTGAAACCTCTTCCATATGAGGTAAATATTGATGAAATAAGGGATATCATTGAAGCACTGGTAAATGAGCCAGTAGACCCAAGGCAATAGATTTTTGGTACTTATGATGAAGCAAAGGCCAGAATTGAACTGGAAATCAAAATTCCACAGGCCATCAGCAAAGGTAAGAGGAAAGTGGCCAAACTGAAAACTGCAATGGGTCCTCTTATGCTCACCGAGGGAAAAGGTGAAGATAAAGAAAGTGAAGAAGAAGAAGAAGGAGAAGAAGAATCAGAAGAAGAGCAACCAGCAAAGAAGAAAGGCAAGGTAATCATTACCAAGCCCAAGAAGCAACCTACTGCAGTATTTACTCGGAGGACAAGAAAAGGTATTCAGGAACCTGTATTGGTCAAGCCTGCACCTACATTTGAGCAAAGGCTGAAATCATTGGAAGAAGGAGCTGGCATCACAAATTTCAAGGCATTGAAATTTGAGACAAGGACTGATGCAGAGAAAATGCAGATTGAGGAACTGGTACTTAACAAAATGGGAAAATGGAAATACTCCCCGGACCAGATTGCTCCTCATATCTCTAAAGAACTACAGGAGAGAGTACAGTCAAGATGGGAGTTAGCCACCAAGACGGTAAAAGATATATATGAGCAATCCCTGAAGAATCTTTGGCCCAGTCTCACTGAGAGTAGAGGTAAAATCTGAATTGAAAACCTATGAAGGTAAAATGATGATCAGATTCCACACTTGTTTGATTTTGATCAAAGATATAGAGCATGTTGTGTATTGCTATGAGTTCTCCAATTTTGACTACTCCAATTTGTTCTACAATTTTGTCGCCATCTACTTCAGGCACAGTGAGCTTAGATACTATATTACCGAGTGTATCACCATTTTTGGCCAGTACTCAAATTTTTGACCCTGTACATACTCCTATTGGCACTCAACCCTCAAGCATCCCAGTTTTTACTACTAGTCCTTCTGTCTCTACTGTTGTGTCTATTCCAAAGGTCAAACTAGTCATCTCAGAAGTCAAACAAAAGCAACCATTAAGACTTATGATCACTGGAAAGGAAATTCCTAAAGACATTGACTTGGACACAGAGATAGTAATTCTAAAGATTGACTTTGATAATGCTACCATTGAAGAAATGAGGTATGCTAGTCAACTTATTGAGAAAAAGGCTACTCAGATGTAGTTAAGATCAGAAACAGATAAGGAATACAGGATAATTGAGGATGCTTGGAACATAATTACTGAGGCTATAGGTGTTGATGTTGATACTTCTCAACACATTTTGATTCAATTGGAAGAGGCAGTTAATAAATTCAATGAAGATGCCTCCGGACAAGAAAAGTTGATTGAGCATGCAGCAAAGAAATTTGATAATAAGGTGTTGGGGCACATTGCCCAGAACATTGCAATAAATCAGGTTGCATTAACCTCAGTTTTGGTAGATATGGAAAATTCTTTTAATAATGTAACATCTCTTTTTGCTAAGCTTTGTGATGTTACCGAGTACACTAAGGGAATAAGAGAGAAACTAAATAAAATTGATGAGGATCTGAAGGTGAGCACACAGAACTTGAAGCTTGACCCCAGTTCAAGCTCATCTCATCACCTCAGGATCAAATTTTTGTCAGAGAAGCAGGCAGAGCTGTTGAGAGAAGAGGCAAGGATCCGATCTACATTGATAGATATCCCAAACATGATCCTTCCCATCATGGATTCAATGCAGAAGCACATTGCACATTCAAAGACATTAATCCATGATAATAACTTCTCCATTGCAGACCATGTGATTGAACTTTCGGTTGAAGTTCAAGTAGCTCTTTCCACCTACAAAATTTTGCAAGAGAATTGGGATAAGACTCTCTAGCTTATTCTTCAGGTACATTCAGAGTTCATCTCTCATTTTGGTGTTTCTATATAAGTATATATATTCTTTTATTCTTTGGCATTATTGTCAAAAAGGGGGAGATTATTGTTGGATATGTATACTATGGGTGAATAAGTATTTTCGGAAAAATTGTACAAAGGAAGAGATATACAGCTCATGTAAATACTGTATGTACATTCTATGGGGGAGTTGTATATAACGAAGCTATGTATATTCAGAATTAGTCATCAGCATGTCAGATAAATTTTGTCTCACAAGTGTTTTTGTCACTAATGCCAAAGGGGAAGATTGTTGGCATTATGATACATTTTTGTCATTAGTTACAACACTTATTGGATTCTGAATGCTTATCGAGCTCTCACCGGACATTCCTTTGTAAGCCAAACTTTACCTAGTTCTCAGTGTTTACCGAGTGATCGAGGTGAACAAAGAAGTTAGTGTTTACCGAGTGATCGAGGTGAACAAAGAAGCCAGTGTTTACCGAGTGTTCGAGGTGAACAAAGCAGCCAGTGTTTACCGAGTGTTCAAGGTAAAGAAAGGAATCATTTTTGACCGAGTGAAGATGTACTTAGTATTGATCGAGAACTTCATGATAACCGAGCTCCTGAGGTTATCAAGGAAATTAATTTTACCGAGCTCAGACGGTTATCAAGGAAACTAACTATCACCAAGTCACAAGGTTCTATCGAGTGTTTCCTTTGATCACTGAGCTATAGTTCAAATAGAAGTGTTCACTGAGTGACATCTCTTCTACCGAGTCTTTAGTGGTTACCAAGTTCAGAACTACTCGAAGTATTTAGTATGGACCGTGTCTTCACTTCTACCGAGTGCATGACAATGCCGAGTAACGCAGTGGATGCCGAGTATTAGAAGGACACCAAGTCAGTTTAGTGAACCCGAGTTTTTACCTTGGGCCGACTTTGTATAGAGATTTGCACTTGTTGTTTTGGCTGACCTTGCATGTATTGTTTATTTGGATGGTATATATATGCAATGTATTGTATCATTCAAATGTAATGGTAATGAATGAAAATGTGAAAGTGTGAAAGAAATACATGTGTGCGAAAGTATGTGTGTTGAATTGTGAAGGTATTCAGCAAGGTCAAGTTTTGGAGCAGAAAAGTTTTATCTATCACATCAAGGTGAATCAGAGCATAGTGGATCTTATCAGTAATCAGTTGTAATCAGATCCACTATTTCATTCTAACAGGTGAATCAGTTTTTGTAAATCTTTTAACAAGGTAGACTTAACAGTCTTTTTTAAATCTCCTAACAGAGTGCATACTTTATTGTATGTTTGTAAATCCTCTAACAAGGTGGATCTAGCAATCCTTTGTGCTCCTAATAGGGTAGATCACCAGAAGTGGTCATTGTAAGCCTTAACCGGCCAACTTCATACTGCAGTAACGAAGCTTTGTGGGTTTCATCCCCACCCCAGTTTTACTTTCTATTTGGAAGGTTTCTGGGTCACCAAATCTGTGTGTTCAAGTGTTGCAAATGATTTTGTTTCATGCTTACAGTAGGTTACTTGGATGAATGGTGAATATATCAGTATGTAGTTTTATTGTTTGAAATTTTAAAAGTTACTGATTCACCCCTCCCCTCTCAGTAACTTGTCATATCTTGAATATTTCCAACACATTAGCCTTAGGAGAATTTAATTTAATAAAGTATGAATACTTTAGATTAAATTAAATTTAAATCAAATATGTTTAATGTGGCTAATATGAGTGAGTACTACAGGAATTAAATAGGAAAAATGATGAATGTAGATTAGGGTTTTCTACATTTGACAATTAAGTCAAGTAGTGAGTAGCAAAATGAGAATTGCCTAGTGATGTAAGATTTTAGAATCAATTAGAAATAGACCAGAATTGGTTGAGATGGCAATGAGCCAATTTTGGGGTATTACAAGTATTACCTATTTTGTTTCCCACTTGTTCCTATTGATCATGTTGCTTAGTTCCATCTTCTTGTTGCTTACCCTCAGTGTTCACAGTAGTATCTTCTAACTTGTACAAGGATCCAATAGGTGTATCATTTTCATTTTGATCCTAGGGTTTGGGTAAATCTTTTATTCTTTGAATGAATGGATCAATCCATGTATTTTTGCATGTGTAGATTCATCTAATGTTTTTCCCTCTATGTTGTTAGTGTAGTTTTTTATTTTTCCTATTTTGCTAGGTTTTTCCTACACTTTTAATAATCTCACTTAGGTTAATAAAGCATGTCTAATTAGGTGAATGGTTGTGAGGTGTCACCTTCCTACATGTGAGCATCCATTAGCTATCTTGGGAAGATACTTTTCTATCTTTAGTCTGATAGATGGTTGCTCCTCATTGGTTGGTGTTGCCACCTCCTCCCTCTTCCTAGCCTATATAAGCATGCTACGTGGCTTGTATTTGCATCTCTTGTTTTTGCACCCTCTTAATGCTATTTTGCTTCCAGAATTTGCATTAGTCTCTTGGAGACTAACTCTATGATGCTATTTTGATTTTGTATCATTTGCATTCATAGTTTAGATATTTACTCTTTGCACTAGTTTTTTGGGTTATTAATCTTATCAGATTCTAACATATGTCTAGCTAGAATATAGACACTATAATATCCTCATCTATCCTTATCTTCTCGGTAGGGTCCTCACAAAAAAATATCCAATCATAATTTCATCCTTTTTCTAGTAATATCTTCAACCATTTCATGTACATTATCAGCAAAACCTTTTAGGAAAATAATGTCAAATTCATCCTCTTGATTAAAAATTTCAAATTTTTGCTTTGTATGAGTATCATCAATGTTCGTTATTACATTTGGATCTCTAATGTTGTAAATTTGCTTCCATATCATATCAAAATCTTCATCCACTAAATTCAAATGACCAAATAAAACATAAAGAGATCTTCACTTATGAAAAAACCTTTTCTCATGTCTCTTTAGAGCTTTGGGAGAAAATTTAGGCATAATATTTGCCAAGGATCTACTCCTCATTTCCTTCTCGATATTCAAGGAATAATTCCATACACTAAAAATCTTCTAATATAGCTCATTAGGTATTTGATTTCCAATTTCCAATGGTTCATATTTGACTTGAGTCATCATTACTATCACTACTTCTTCCACCTTTCTCTTATACTCTTCACTCATTGATTTATATGTATAGTACTTGAAATCATTAAATCTTTTACCATGCATTATAGTATCAGTTATTTCATCTATTGTCTTTGGTATTTTGGGAATAGGAGCTTTAGATTCTCATTTTTATTAGATAACATATTATTACTATCTTTCTCTTCCTCTTCATCATCATCTTTGAAAATCAACTTTCTTCTCTTATGAGTTGGTTGCTTAACCTATTTGCTGAGGACTCAAAAGCTATCTTTCTTTTTTGGGAATTGTTGTTTGTTGTGCATCAAGCTTAGTAATTTTTACAATACCTTTCTTTTCTTTGGCCTCATGAGTTTCTCAGGTTCTAGACTATGTGATCTTGGGACTTGTAGAGGTAGCAACAATAGTCCTCTTCTTGCCTTTGGATGACTGTGACTAGACTATTCATTTCCCCTCTTTTTTAGCTACCTCTTCACCTTTCTCATTAGTGATCATCAACAGTTCATTTCCTTCTTCACCAAATGCATATTATAGCTTTCTTAATTATTTTCTTATCCTTTCTCTCCATCTTTGGTATGACCAAATTCATAATTATATTTTTCTTCATAACTTCATAAGTCCCAAACTTGGGAGATCTAGGATTTATGGATTCATTTAGTAATAGCTCAATTGATGTCATTGCTTTGTCAATATTGACTTCATATTCTAAGGGTTCCAACCATGAGACCATAGGCTTAACAAATGTTACAATAACATGATTAGTATCAACTAGGAAATAAATCTCATCATGGTATTTTTCAACTATGGCAGGGAGTGTCATGTATTTTTAGTTAATCCTCTACTTGAAGTTATCAAAATACTCATAACACTCTTAGAATAATTTCCTAGTGTTTAATAATACTCATTAATTTGATAGATGGTAGGAGCATCAATTTTCTAATTTACTTCACCAATGCCAAGAATGTAGGTTTGCATGTAAAAGAATATACATACCAAAAGAGAACAAAAATTTCACATGTTAGACTTGATAACTGTTGTGGTTTCACAATGCATACCCCATTTCTCTTAGAAATAGGGACCCTCTAGTATATTTTTTTAGCTTTCCAAATCCCTAGTCTAGGATCTAATATTTTCATTGTTTTACCTGGTGTTTTTTTCTTAGTCTAGCTCTTTGTCGAAGAACCCAATTGTCAGAAGCTAGAGAATTTAAAGAGAAAAATGAGTTTGCAATGCAAAGGTGCACACTAGTGCACCTAGCACAACTTGAAAGGTACACTACTAAACTAAGGGCACTAGTGTGGGAGAGCTTCCCTTTGGAAGTGTGTGCACCTACACATATGCACACCTCTAAAGGTGCACTCCATCCTAAGCCTATAAAATCTTGGGATCCCTTCCTCCTCCTAACTCATTTCCACATTGAAGTCTTTGGTAAGCACACCTTTGCACATTGTGAGGTGCACCTCATTCACTTCATACCTACACACACAAAGAAAAACATGTTAAAATGACTAAGGAAAAAGTGTGCACCTTGCACACCTATCCAAGGTGCGCAAGGTGCACACCTTTTTTTTGCATAAACTTAACCAAAAGTTTAAAACATAAAAAACTAATCTAATTTCACCTAAGTGAAAGTTGCACATGTACGCACTTATCCAAGGTGCACACATGCAAAACTTTCAAAGACAACATTCTCCTTTTGCACATACTAAAGGGTGCGTACATAGCACACCCCACAAGGTGCACTATGTGTGCACCCTTTGTAATGGAGACCACCTTTGAACATAGTTAAGGGTGTGCACTAAGTGCAACTCATAAGGTGTTCCATGTGTGCACCCTCTTTTTTTAAGGTATTTTTTGGGAGAGGAACACCTAGCACACCTTCAAGGTGCATAAGGTGTGCCATTTTTTTTTCCATGAGAGGTTTTTTAAAGGGTTTTTTTGTGTTTTGTCTCAAGTTTTCAAGATTTGGGGTTTTTGGGTTTATTTTTTGTCATAATTAGGGTTTATTTTAATTTATTTTTTTAACCTTCTAGACTAATGGATTTCTACTATTGGTAGATTAAATGGTTTCCTCCTCGTTCTCCCTCACAACAAAGATGGCTCTAAAACTAATGGTTTACAAATTTCAAGGTGTTCCAACAAAGTCACACTTCTAGAATGTATATTCAGAGATTTGAGATACTAAGTGAGGTCATATTGACTAGAACACATTCTTAGTCCTATGTAAAAAACTAACTGAGAGGTCTCCAATGGTATCTTCACTCATCATATTGGGGCTAGTAAATGCAGCATCACACCCAGTTTTAGTACAATCTTCTAAGTTGATTATGACAATAGCAAAAAACTATGCTTTAGAGTAAAGAGTTGTAAAAAGCATATCTAGAGAGATCATCCTGGATTTGAGGCCTAAGAACATTGAGAATTTTTTCCATCTTCCAATAGTAGATTGTTGATCTTAGAATAGTTTTGACATTTGAGTGTCAATACACTTAACCACTTTCTATGTTGAAGTCGAGCCACAGCATGTGTTGAGTCAGAATTCCAATAGGTGTTGAGTGACTTTAGGTGCTGATCCTTATATAAGTGTTGAGTGATACATAGGTGTCGAGTCACAGTTGATGCCGAGCAAGTTAGAGTTCTTCATATGCCAAGTAACACAAAATGTAATAGGTGCCAAGCAATCTAGAATCAAACATGTATCGAGCACCAGTAGTCCAATATGTGTCGAGTAATACAAAATCAACATATGAGTTTCTATCCTCACAAACTCAAATGTAAACCATTTTTGGAGCTGACATAGAAGGATTTCGAAGGAAAACAAGGATAAGATTGAATCTTTTACATTTCCTATACAATCAGCATGCAACCAATTAGAAAAATGGAGAAGGCATGCAACCAATGAAAAAATACAAAGAATGAGTAGGAACATAAAGACTTAATATGGATCATAGATCCATACCTAACCCTAAGTCTTCACAATCTTTAATACAAGGTCAAAAACCCCATTGCATGTGTGGATAGAATAGTGTATGGGGAGAATATAGTGAAATTTAGAGTGACATAAGAAAGACTTAGAGGAACAAAGCAACAATTATATATCTAGTTGACCAAAATAGTACAAGGAACAAAGAACACAATCAGATATCAGATCTTACAAGATCAAGATCATAAGGAGTAGATCAAGTTCCTAAAAATCAATAATTAGAGATTGTGAACAATCAAGTCAAAGGTTTCTAAAACCTTCTTGCTATTATATTAGATGTTGGAAATCTTATATTGATAGGTTAGCTTAATAGATAGGTGGGAGAACCTTTGGAGAAGGTGATTGAAAATACTATTGTATTAGGTGGGTTTAACAGCCTATTGTAAATCCTTTAACAGGGTGACACTTCATGTAAAGTGTTTGTAAATCCTCTAACCAGGTCACTCTTGACATAGTGTAAAGCCTTTAACAAGGTAGGCCTTTCACAGGGTAGACCATCAAAAGTGGTCAAAAATTTATTACTATAGTGATTTTTGTGGGTATCATCCCCACCCCAGTTTTATCTTCTTATTCTTGGAGGGTTTTTAGGTTACCAAAATTTGGTTTTATGTGTGTTATGTGCATGTGTTTACTTTATGTTCATATGTATACATGCATGTAGTTTACTTTTCAATTATATGTTTAAAGGATTAGAAAAGGTTAAAAGTGTGATACTTCTTATTCACCCCCCCTCTCAGAAGTACTCTTCCCATTTTGAACATTCCAACAATTGGTATTAGAGTACTGGTTCTCACAAGGAGAAGCATAACAACTTAGAGAAAATATCTATATATGGAAGTCTTCAAACTTGGGAAGATCGTAGACAATCAGGTGATTAATGTGCACCTCACTCTACACAAAGTGGAAGAAGCCAGAGAAGAATTGAGAAAGTCCTTAAAAAGAAGAAAGGAGATAGCCATAGTTGAAAATGACATACACTACAAGGAGATTGATACCACACAAGTATTTTCCAATGGAGATTCCAAGGAGTTTAATGAAGCAATAGTAGAACTAATGGAGAAAAATAGAGCACAAACTGAAGAAATTATAATACTCAAGCTTGAACAAGAATCACAAGCCATAATGCTTTGTGAAGTGACTAAACAAAAGAAGAGAGCCATTGAAGACAAGGCAGTGATAGAAGATGACAAGAGAAATCTTACCAATAGACCAAAGGTGAAGACAATTGAGTTTGAAACAATCTCAAACATGCAGCTAGACACCTTAAGCTAGATGATGAATGCTCATCATGAGCTAAACATGAAATACATTGAGATTAGTACATTGAAAATACAAAATGATCAACTAAAAAATGAATTGAAAAGAGAGAAGGAGATAGAAGAAAGCTTCAACAAACCCAATGAGGCTATCAAGTACTTTGAGCAACTATTGAAATCACCAAGAACTAGTAATGATAATTTAGGACTTGGTTACACTAGTACTAAGCAAGGAGAATCATCCAAGACTGTAGAAGAAAGGAGCAACAAAGGTAAGAATACTAAACCTAATTTTCATTTATGTGAAAAAAAGGGACATACCTCTAATGTATGTGGGAGCAAGAATAGTCATCAGCATGATAAGCTTACCAATGCAATATTTTTTCATAAGTGCAAGAAACAAGGACATCAAGTACATGAATGTAGAATCAAGACCATGAAGACACCAAGATTTGAAGGTCATTGCTACAATTGCAAAAAATATGGACATGGAGCATTTGAATGTAGATCAAAGCTTATGTGGACACCTAATCAATCAGCAAGAGGAAACAACCATGGTCATCACTACAACTAGAATTATAATACTAGGTATAGCTGTCACTATTTTTAGGAGTATGGACACATTCCTAAAAATTGAATAAGGACACATTTTAGAGGGAATTATAGCAAATGGTTAAGTCAAACTACATGTTTTAGTTGCTTGAAGACTAAACACATCAGCAGGAACTTCCCAACAAAGTCAAAAGCACCCAAGACAAAAGTCAACAAAGGAAAAGAGAAGGTTGATGTTGAACAAATAACAGGGCAAATGAACAAGACTTGGAAAATGAAAGATGAGTGAAGCACATCAAATGGAGGGATTGCTTCACCCAAAACGTCAAGTGATCACACTTCATCTAACTAAGAAAAAGTAGAGTGTATGGGATTAATATACAAAGCCATATCATACATTAGTTCCAAAGAACAAAGGAATATTGCAAAGAAGAAATCAACATGAGAAAAGATTCCAACTAAAATTTTGAAGAACCCACCTAGTTACCCTTGGATGCTGAGTAAAGCTCCAATGGATGTCAAATTTCTAATAGTGACTGAGTTGATAGTTAGAGCCAAGTGAAGTGAAGAACTAGTGGAATCTGAGTAAATGAAATACAATGGGAGTTGAGTCATGGTGAAACCTTCAAGTGTCAAGTTTATAGCTATATGCATGAAGCATTTAATGCTAGCTCTTTGACAGGTATAAAGTCATCTTTTGTTCATTTTCATGCCATTTAAACACAGAGAAAAGACAAGAAGAGTGAAGGAGTGATCATACAACAACCTAACATCCATTCACATAGATTTCAATAGCAATTCAGCATAAATTCATCGATTCAAAGGTATTTATCAAGTGTCGAGCTACGCAGAAGTTAAAATTTTAATACATTTAAACCCTAGTTTGGTAAAATGGCCTCTAGTTCAAGAAACCCCAAAGGAAAGGAAGTTCATGAGGTTTATTTAGTTAGCAATGAGGTCAAACAACCTAAATTTAGGCCAATACCTAAAGTCACCTACAAAAATAGCCCAGCTAGTACATTGTCTATCATTCCACCTAAAGTTGTCATGGTTCAAGATGTAAGAAAATGTTAGAACTACAAGATAGGTGTAGTAGGTGATCTTGAAATCTTCCAAGCCTATGATAAATTATGTGAGAACAAGATTCTAAAGGAGAATTTCAAATAGGTGAGAAGAAGTGTTTGACCAATGCCCTAGTTTATCCTACAAGATTCAAAACTAAATGGATATGGATTGTTTTGAGTAGAATTCACAATGGATGTTTATGTCTAGAAACAAGACCAATAAAGATCACAAAAAGGATAGTGCATAGGGTTACAAGTTTCCCAATCCTAGATCAGCCCAAGACCCTATGCAATGGTTCCAAAGAGATCATTGAAAGAAATACTAGAGCCAAATGGAATAAGAGGGGTATGACTATTGATACTATCACTGATTCTCTTCTATATTTTTCTATGAGAATAATATCACAAATATTCTACCAATCTAGTAGACTGAATAGCATACCTTGTATAGTTGTTGATATGGCATACAAACTAGTGAAGAAAGATCACACATATGATCTGGTAGAACTTATGTTGTAGCAAATTAATGAAAACCTAGGAGCAATAAGGAGATCAAAAGGTGCTTAGTGTAAATTTGGTTCAATTCTCATGTGTATTTTTTTTATGTTATGGAAGAGTTTCCTTCTATAGGAAAGGTGAATTGGAACCCCAAAAAAACTATAATTACACAACTCAGTGGGTTCATTGATCAGATGGGTAACAATTTTGAGGCACAAATGACAAGTTACTTTGAAGATTTTAAGAAGTCCATGAAGTAGAGAATGAGAATACCAACTTCATTAGTAGAGCAACATGTCAATGAAATATGCTTCTTGGTTGACAACACCTATATCTAGGCAGCCATACCAAGAGTAATATGGCTAAGGCCATTTGGATATGAGCTTGATATTGATGAGGCCTCAGCAGTAATCACAGCATTTCTTGTAGAAGAGATAGACAAGAAGGCTCCCCATTTTTGCACATATGATGTTGTCAAATCAAAGTTTGAGACAAAATCAAAGACAATTTCTATTATCAAGAAGAAAGATAAAATAAAAAAAAATAAAAATAAAAAAATTGGAGTAAGCATTGAAGGAGAAGCAGGTGGTGAAGAAGAAGAAGAAGTAGAAGGAGAAAGTGAAGAAGAAGAAGAAGAGCAAGGGCAATGCCCAATAGAGTTGACCCAAGGTTTAAGAGAAGAAAAGGACGAAGGTACTGAGGAAGAAGAAGCCAAGGAAGCATCTACACTAGCCAAGAAAAAGAAAAGAAAGGCTAAAACTCAGCCTATAGCTCAACCAAAGGTCAAAAAAGAAGCAAAGCTCACTCAAGCCAAGCCAGCTCTAGCAACAAAGGCTACTACAAGGGCATCCACACAAAGGGAAAAGGAACAAACAAAAGAGAAGAAGAAGGCCACTGAATAGCTTGTTGAATAGCCAAAGAAGAGAAAAAAGTATGTGGCTCAACTAGATATAGATGATGAAGAGAGAACAGAGTCAGAGGGTATATGCCAATTTAGAGTGGTAAGTCATCCTCCTAAGTCTACAATTGACAAACTTTGTGAAAAGATTAGGAGTGCAAATTTAAATAATTTAAAGACTCTTGATTTCAATAAGCTCAATAAGGAAGATAAAAATAAAGAAGAGGAATCTGTGTATGCCATGATGGCAGAATTCAAAAACATACCTCTAGAGCTTGACAATACTATGCCCAAGGAACTGTATGAGATATTTGAGAATAAATGGCACTATTTTCTAAAAATGGAAAAGGAGATCAAAGAATCTACCTTGGCTCATGTTAATCCTAACATAACAAAGGGTCAAATAACAAAGGTAAACAAGAAACATGGTGGCAAATTTGCACCTAAGTATAGAGCCTTTCGCATACTTCAAAAAAATTTGAGGATGTAGTAAATAAATCCACACAATTGTGGAAAACAATTTATAAGATAATTGATGACAAGGTAGAGGAAGCAAATAAGGTAGAAACCAGTGCCAAGGAAAAGATAGTGGAAAAGAAAATAGAGGAAGAGAAGCAAGAGGAGGAGAAGGAAGGAACAACAAGAGCTAAAGAAGAAAAGAAGAAAGAAGATGAAGATAAGAAAGATGAGGAGGATAAAGAAAAAGGTGAGGAGAAAGAAACACAAAAGGAAAAAACTATGGCAATAGTTGAATAGTAGCAAGAAGAGGAACAGAGTGTGCAAGACACACTAATGCCACCTCCTAGTCCACCTCATGGAACCATCACACCTATAGAGGTAATAATTATAAAGGATGTTCTTGACAACTCAACTCAGAACATC
Source organism: Cupressus sempervirens (assembly GCA_028749045.1). Taxonomy (NCBI): domain Eukaryota; kingdom Viridiplantae; phylum Streptophyta; class Pinopsida; order Cupressales; family Cupressaceae; genus Cupressus; species Cupressus sempervirens. The sequence continues at coordinate 676,515,677 of CM053793.1, read as the reverse complement.
AACCCCCTAACTATTGAGGATCTCTCCAAGATCCTTTACCAATCTATAGTTATGTACAAGCCCTATATTGGTGAGTGTTGATGAACTAAAAAAGGTAATAGCAACACCACAAAGAGAAAATGTGAAACCACAAGAACCACCTTTTACCTACACAACTACTAGGACTAAAGTTTTGATGCTTCCACCACCTCTAACAGAAGGAGATACATTTTAGAAGCTAAGTGTAGTGGAAGGAAAGTCGGATGAGAAGAAGGATACCTCAAAAGAAAAGGAGTAGGCTGCCATTCAAACATTGGTAGAACTACCAAAAATTGGCACTCCTACAAAGACACTTCACAAGCTGAATACTAAAGTCACACCTTTACAAATCTCAACTCTAGGCTCAAGCTCAACCAGAGTGGCTAGGGTACTTCACTATGGAGACCCTGAATTAGATGAAGATATTGTAATACCCTCCTATGATTCCAAGACCATCACAATGGCACAAATCAATGAAATGAAAAAATCATTAGATAGAAGGATGAGGTAGGAAATACTCAAGAAAGAGTTCAAACACAAACAAGAACTACATGAGATTAAGGACATCTTTATGGATGCCTTCAGCTTGAAGTCATCAGATGAAGCAAAGCCAATAATAGAGCAACTATCAAATATAGTTGACCAGGTGACCAATGAAGACTAGGATACTAATGCTAAACTCATGGAATGGTTAGAGAGAAAATTTTAGGACAAAGTAAATGAGAAGATATCAAGTGGTATAGCACTTTAAAAAGTTGAATTGGCCAAGGAAATATACAAGGTCAAAGTTGTAATTGAGAACATTTTCTCATTGTATAGAAAACTATGTGATTTTTCTAATTTCACACAAGAAACAAATCAGAGAATAATGAACTTGGAAGAAATTTGAAAATTTTTAGCATGCAATTACCAAAGGACCCAGCTCAAAGTGAGAAGCATTTTGCGCAATTGCTTCACACTCAAAGAGAGTTAGCTATACTCATAGTAGAGGAAGCCAATATAAAGGCTAAATTAATGTAGATTCAATCCTCTATCATCACACACTTAGAAGTCCTCCATAAGGAACAAGCTTATGCAAAAATAGTTCTAAAGAAATATCCAAATCTTTCTACACTTGATGGACTTTTACACCTTACTACAGAGACTACCATCCAACACAAGTCACTTGACATTGCTTTGGATAATTGGGATGTAGCTCTGAAAATAATAATGGAGATAAATAGTAATTTTTTGGCTAAGTATAGTATTACTCCTTAGAACCCTTTGACATTAGTGTCAAAAAGGGGGAGATATATGTTTTAGGGGAGATATAAGGGAGATATAATATTTTGATGAAGATATAACTAAGGGGGAGAATACTATAAATTTTTGATAGTAAAAAGGGGGAGATACAAAATTTTATTTCGGCAATCATATGGAAGATACAAAACACAAGTACAAAATATAGGAACAAGGAAAAAGACAAAGAGTATCAGGCATTAAAAAAAATTGGAATGTTAAGATACAATTAGCTGAGGGGGAATAACAAGGTACTTTGAACAAGTTTTGAACAAATTTTGAAATTTTGTGGATAAGGTATTCATAAGGACAGATTAGTAATGCATAGTTAAGTGTTTTTTACACTCATGTCAAAGGGGGAGATTGTTGGTCTTAGAATAGTTTTGACATTTGAGTGTCAATACACTTAACCACTTTCTACATTGAAGCCAAGCCACAACATGTGCTGAGTCAAAATTCCAACAGGTGCCAAGTCACTTTAGGTATCGAGTCTTATATAATTGTCGAGTGATATATAGGTGCTAAGTCATAGTTGATGCCAAGCAAGTTAGAGTGCTTCATATGCCAAGTAAGATGGAATGTAATAGGTGTCGAGCAATCTAGAATCAAACATGTGTCAAGCTCCAGTAGTCCAATATGTGTTGAGTAACACAAAATTAGCATATGAGTTTGTGCCCTCACAAACTCAAATGTAAACCATTTTTGGAGCCGACATAGAAGGATTTTGAAGGAAAACAAGGATACAATCAAATCTTTTACATTTCTTATGCAATCAACATGTAGCCAATTAGAAAAATGGAGAAGGCATGCAACCAATGAAAAAAATACAAAGAATGAGTGAGAACTTAAAGACTTAATATGGATCATAGATCCATACCTAACCCTAAGTCTTCACAATATTTAATAGGAGGTTGAAAACCCCATTGCATGTGTGGATAGAATAGTTTATGGGGAGAATATAGCAAAATTTAGAGTGAAGTGAGAAAGACTTAGAGGAACAAAGTAGCAATTACATATCTAGTTGATTAGAATAGCACAAGGAACAAGGGACATGATCAAATATTAGATCTCAGAGGATCAAGATCAGAAGGAGTAGATCAAGTGCCTACAAATCAGCAATTGGAGATTGTGAACAATCAGGTCAAAGGTTTCTAATACTTTCTTGCTATTGTATTAGATGTTATAAATCCTATATTGATAGGTTAGCTTAACAACTAGGTGGGACAACCTTTGGAGAAGGTGATTGAAAATTCTATTATATTAGGTGGGTTTAATAGCCTATTGTAAATCCTTTAATAGGTTGACACTTCATGTAAAATGTTTGTAATTCCTCTAACCAAGTCACTATTGACATAGTGTAAAGCCTTTAACAAGGGAGGCCTTTCATAGGGTAGACCATCAAAAGTGGTCAAACATTTGTTGTTGTAGTGATTTTTGTGGGTATCATCCCCACCCCAGTTTTACCTTCTTATTCCTGGAGGATTTCTAGGTTACCAAAATTTGGTGTTATGTGTGCTATGTGCATGTGTTTACTTTATGTTCATATGTATACATGCATGTAGTTTACTTTTTAGTTATATTTTTAAAGGATTAGAAAAGGTTAAAAGTGTGATACTTCTAATTCACCCCCCTCTCAGAAGTAATCTTCCCATTTTGAACATTCCAACATAGATCAGAATATAAGACTAACATATCATCAAGTAGAAAGGTGGTATAGAGAGCATTAAGAGGAAATATCAAAAATTATTCAATCCTCATCTCATTGATAAGACTTCTCTTGGGTGAAAATCAGGCAAAGTAGATATGATGAGAGGTTATATGAAAGATGATATCAAACATTCTATAGTGCTCCTAAGTAGAGTCATGGGATTACTAGCAGAAAGACACTTGAATATATGGATGGTACATTTTATTGAAACTATTAGAATGATGAACATTCCAATTGATTGGGATTCAATTCTTAGTGAGAATTTAGATGAAAAATTGGTGGCACTAAAAAATAACCAAAGGTTCTATATGACATCTTATTTGGTGTACTTGTTAGCTTCAAGAGCAATAGATTATCTGGGGTTGTTCAAAAAGGGAAACATGCAATATGCTAATGCATGATCTTATGTGGTATACCCCCAGTTGGTGAGGAAAATCTTTCAGATCACAGCAAGGAATATAGAATAGTGAATGATGCCTTCTTTTTTGCAATCATCCAATTCATTGAGGGAGATTATATGAAAACGATGTCAGAAGAGGCAATGAGAAAGATTATAGAATTAGGTGCCTATTACATCTAATTCAAGACATTCACCTATTTGAGGGTAGTGAGCGTGACTTTGAATCCAATAAAGCTCCCTAGGTATCCCTATGATAGACTTATATTGCTGGAGATTGCACGACAACTCTTTTTCCCATATGAGAGAGTAAGAAAGCAACACAAGAAGACATAGGTATGGTCCATCACTATAGGTCTATTTAGTGTTAAGAAAAAGTATGATATCACAACTTTTGAGTCTAAGTGGGATTAGTATCCCTTGGAGGATTATAACTCTCCTCATGCAAATTTTAATAACATTAGTAGAGTTCAATACTTGGTAAGAAAACAATTCCAACATGAAGATGCCATAGAGGATCATTGGATGACTGCAGTGGATGACTACAAAATCTAAATAGGGGATCATTATAGGATGACTCTCTATTTGGTAGGAAGTTCCTTGAAAATGAAGGTCCCATTAAAGATTGCATAGTAAGACATTGAAGACATTTTAGATCCCTTATATAAGAGAGATAAGATATCTAATCAGCCTATCACGAATGCAAAGATTGATAGAGAAGAAAATGTAGATATCAATCATAGGGTGAGGCGTGTCATCTAATTAACTAAGGAATGGATCCAGAGACCATTCAAGCTAGATCTGATTCCAAAACTATATTTTTCCAAGCTATAGCTCACCCAATGAAAGGTAGAGGAGCCAAGGTGATAGTGCCAACACTCATAGTTCAGTCTCCAGTAAATTTAAAAATAGTGCATCATCTTCATAGAGAGGTTGGATACTTCAAGGCATAGAAGGATAAAAACAAAAAGAAAAGAACTTCCTCTCAACAAGTTGAGCCAAAAAAGAGGCAACTCAAGAACCAAAACACCAAGGGGAAAAAATGTAGAAGTCATCTAGACTTAGGATAATCCACTAGTGTCACTTCTAGAGCAAGGAAAAGGAGTTGAAGTAGAAGCATAGGAATTGTCTCCACCTACAAAAGAGGAAGAAGCCTCTCCATTGGCTCCCAAGAAAAGAAAGATGAAAACTCTAGTTAAAATGACAAGGAGACAAAAGGTGATAAGAAAAGTTATTCCTTTTCTATCAATCCCAGAAGTTATTCTAGAAGAGGAAGAAGAGGATGATGAAGATGAAGAAGATAACCTTTCCTTGAGTCAAAGAACTCATCTTACTAGGGCTACAGAGGTAGAATGGAGAAGAAGCTCCACTATAACCCCACCATTCATTCCTACAAAACCTACTCAAGTTATGACTTTGAAGGATAAGTTAAAACAATGGATTGATGAGAAAAAGGGCCAAGGGGTTGATTTTTTAAGATGTCATATTTTGATTTCATGCTTGTAGACACTGAGTTGGTAGGTGATAAGATAAGGGATACACCAAAAAATCAACCTCCTCAAGAGGATTGGAGTCAATTGCCACCTTAGCCACAAGGACCTTTAAGTGCCCCACCATCACCAAGTCAGGGTCTATCTTTCTTGGATAAAGGTTCATTTACTCCTCTTCCTCCAAGTAATGAAAAATAGGAGTAAGATGAATAGGTAGAAGAGCCACAAAAAATACATGTTGATGAAGTATCAGAAGAGGGGTAAATATATGAGGAACCTTAATAGACTTCTCAAGATACAAGGGTGAAGATAGTAGACTCAAAAAACATAGAGATGCCTAATGTAGATCTCTCACAAAAGAATAAGACTCTGGAGAGAAGCGATAAGAGAAAAAGCCTAGCAGTACAACCTCCTTCTTCATCTAAAGGTAAGTCTTTGATGGAAGATACTTGGAGATGGTTGAGAAAAGAGGTGATGGTTAGACACAAAAAGCAACTATATTGTACTAAAGAAGAGGAAATGACAGAATTAATTGAAGCACTTAAGAAGCCTGAGCTAGCCATGGGTGATGCATGACCATTGGCCTTCATTATGAGTGATCAAAATTAGGACTTGTTCACCCATGTTGCTATCACTCCTCCACATATAGATATTGATTATTTGACCCAAAAAGATTATCAAATCAAGGAATTATTTCTTGGAAAACCTAATATGGATACTCCCAAATTGATGGTTACTATGAGAATCAAAGAAGTGTCTAAGAACTTAGAACAGGAAAAATCTAAATTGCTAACCCTCCAAAAGTAGAATGAAATCCTAAGAGGGTATTTGAATGAAGTAGTTGGTCCATTGGAACCTAAAAATCCTAAGACTCTAAATGTGACACTTGATAAGAGGGATAAGGAGGTTGTACAATTAGATCCATTTTTGAAGACTTGTTAGCAATGGTGGGAAAGTTTCGAAGAGAAAGGTGTGCAAATTATACAAGGAAATATTAAGTTATTACACCACATATAGGATAATTTAAACAAGTTGGTTTCTATATTGAACCAATATTTTGGGTTGATGGATGAGATGCATACCTGTAGTAAAGACCTATAAGCATTACAATCAATAAAGGGTTATAGGTATTGGATGTTGATGGATGTATATACTATAGATGAGTTAGATAAGTAGATGATTAGATATAAAACATTTCATATGGTAATAAATTAATGGAAACATTACACATGGATATTCATAAGCTGAAGGATCAAGCCCAAGAGTAGATTTTGGAAGTAGAGAGACATTACAATAATACTTGCCTAGACATTTTTGAAGATGATTCAAGGGATAAACTGATGGTTGTGTAAGCAATTTTTCAAAAAAATTGGAAGACTTTTGAGGAAGCTTCCACTGATGAGGATATCAGATAGGCATTTAAGACCGAAGAGGCATTGCTAGAATTAGATGTGAAATTAGGAGATTTTGTAGAGACTTGCATAGAGGTGGGAAACTATGAATAAAAAGTTAAGGATAAATATGATGCTTTATATTTTCTAGATGCAACCCAAGTGAAAAATATTATAGGGAAATTCAAGAGAAAATACCCAGACATAGCTTTGGTATGAAGGGGAACAAAACCCAGAAGGTAGAATTTTAGTTTTGACACTTCGGTAAAATTTTGCATTTTCTGAACCTGTCTCCCAAGGTGCACTTATCCTAAGGTGTGCAAGGTAAACAAGGTAAAATTCTCCATAAACAAGGTAAAATTCTCCCAAGGTGCACTTCTCCAAATGGGTGTTGAAATTTTTTGAAGAGGTTAGAGGTGCACTGACAGTTAACTACTAGTTCCAAATTTAGAGCTTTACATGCATCAAAAATGCATTTTGACTACAGTTTAACTCCTACAAACATCTAGAGAAGGTGGAGCTTATATTTTTGGAATCTTTGGAGACACTTACATCATCTAATGGCCTAGAGAAAATACCCAAACATAGCTTTGTTATGAAGGGGAACAAAACCTAGAAGCTAGAATTTTAGTTTTGACACTTTGGTACAATTTTGCATTTTTTGAACCTATCTCCCAAGGTCTGCAAGGTACACAAGGTGCACTTATCCAAATTTTTACTTCTCCAAATGTCTGTTGGAAGTTTTTGAAAAGGTTAGAGGTGTGTTGATAATTAACTTTCAATTCCAAATTTAGAGCTTTGCATGCATCAAAAATGCATTCTAACTACAATTTAACTCCTACAAACATCTAGAGAAGGTGGAGCTTATATTTTTGGCATCTCTGGAGACAATTACATCATCTAATGGATTTCTTCTTCTTATTTTCTCATTCTTTCTTTGGTTTAATACATGTAAAGGCTCATGCACCCATTAAATGATATAAACAAGGGCAGAGTCCTACTTAGCACTAGTTAGAAATTTAGTTTGTACATAAATAGATTTCTTTTATTAGTATAGAAGCATATATTTGCATGAAAGAATCTCTCACTCTCAACACAAATTGAGAAGATTTCCTATAAATTGAGGAATGTAATATGTATTCTAGGCCATTATTTTGATGCAATAATATATGCTATTGGTGCTTTCATTCGGAGTGTAGTTATTCTTGCCTAATTGTATTATATTTTGTGAATGTATGTTCATGAAGTGTAATGGATCCAATAGTTTTATTATGTAATTTTTATTGAGTGATCTTTTAATTTTGGTATTTTCCATGTGTTTAGAAAATTCCATTAACATACTTAATTGGAAAAAAGATCGCCCTATTGTTCTTTCATAGCTTTTATCTCACATGAGAACAGTTTTTGTGGCCTTGTGACCTGATGAAAAGTGAAACATCTTATGGTTACTAAATTCCCATCAATGATTTCATTAGTAGAATTAAGGAAGCATTGCTCCTATTTTTATTAGTTACCTACTAATCTTTTCAAATGCTTAACTCATAAGCATATTGTTTCTATGGCTTATGTCTATTAGGGATTTACTTTTTAAGTCATTTACTTAAACTCCTTATTACCCTATCTTTGTTATTTTCTTTTACAAAAACTTGGTTAATTTAGAAATTTATATAGTTGCATAGTGAAAAGTACATTAATTATAAACAGAAAAATACAAAAATATATTTCTTTTTGTGTGGTTATTTTCTTTGAGATAGCAAGTAGATTCAACATCTTATTCAAAATTGGTCAAAACCAGCAAAGGCCTCCTCATGAGCACTCACATTTATATTCTACTGAGAAAATTCTAGTAGGTTATAAGATCACTTGGAACCTTAGAGTTGATCCCAAATTAGCTTTTTAAGGGAGGAGTTTGAAATGATTCCTGTCATTAAGCATCATACAAAATGATAGCTCAACAATAACTTGGATTATCTTCCAACTGCATAAGTTTTAAATTGGCAATGTCATATTTGTGTCCCTTCTTCACAATTTTGTAACCTAAGTCAACTGGCATGCATGGATCACTATTGTAACCACTAGATTGGAATATTTTAGATGCAATTTCATAGACATTAAATTTTGTCTTTAAATCTATGATTATGTCAACCTCCATTCCTCTATTGTCCCATTGTACTTTTGTGTTTTCTTTGTTTTCCATTGGGCACCATTCAAATAGATTTCACCTTGTCACTAATAGTGTATCTAGTGACCATATGGATTTCATCTTTGTTTATACTAGTGCATCCAACAACATGTGCATGTCATGAACTCAATTGAACACAAACCTAATTCAATTTGATTTGACATCCTTGGGAAAATGTAGGGTATGTTAGAATATAAAGTCCACCAATATAATTGAGAGGGTGTGAATTAGTTATCCAACTATTACAACAATCATCAACCTTATTAATCCTTTAACCATATGAGAAATACAATCAAAAACTATGACAAGATACTCATACACAACAATACTAGATATGTTAACAAGGGAAACCCTTGATCAAAGGGAAACTCAAATGAGGATGGTACCCAAAAGATTATATACTCATATAAATATTCCTTGTTGGAGGGTGGATGCTATTACGAGTCAATAAAAACATTTAGTACATAGCAGGCCCTATTAGGAGACTTTAAATCCTTGTTAGGAGATTCCAACCCTATTAGGAGTTATAGAAGGTAGATGGACCCACTATCCAAATAGCTTCAGGGGTAAGATCAATGAACCCACTATCCAAATGATCTATATATTATTCCTTGTAAAATAATAGAAATGAACTATACTTTTCTTTCCTCTTCCACTATCTTGTCAACCAGACTACTCTACTTCTTTTGATCTTGATACCAGATCACCAACTTCACCTCCAATAATCCCTTGGATTGCTTACTCACATTTACCAAATACTCTTCTCTTGTTCACACTCCTTGATAATAATTAAAATACAACATACACTTTACCAAAAATAAAATATCCTTCCTTTCTACCTTGTCCTCAAAATAATTCCTTAAGTCATTCTTGAGGCTTTTCCAATTAGTCATAATATGAACACATTGAGATAATCAATTATTTTGAAATCACACAATACTGTCAGCTCAGAATCTTTACAACTTCTCACACGTGCAACTCTAGAACTTGCATTTTTTCTAACATCATAATCAGACTATCCTCTATTATTGTATACATTTTCACATCATGATTCTATCTCTATTAGGAGATACAATCCAATCATCTTAAACATCTTATTAGGTACTCTTTCTCTATACTTCTCTCTTGTAAATTAAACATATCTTCTATACATCTTTGACTTACTTCATCTACACTTAGCCTCAACATTAGGACATAGTGTAGAAGATATCCTTAACTATGCTTCATCTAAACATTAAACCTCCATTAGTACGACCTCAATCTATGCCTACTACTATGCCAATTTTTATAGAAACTATACAATGTTGTCATCAATGACAAATACAATCATGAATGCAACATGTCAATCATGTCACATTCTCACTAATGCTTAAGATACTCCCTCAAAGGAATACCATCAACATTCATACTAACAATCTTCTCCTCTAGCATTGATTTCAACATAGATGAAAAATATCTAAGTTCCAAGAATACCAAAGAACACTATGTTGTAATGGTTACTGATGTTCTAATTTTTCAAATCCTCTTCATCAATAAAATTTGAAATCTATATCCAGTGAGTTTCCTCATTATTTCATGGATCAACATCAATTATTCACACACTAAACAACTCTCAACTTCTCCACCACTTAATCTAAATTTCTATTAACATCAATACTAGTTTTACTTACATAGTAGATCTCAATCTCTCCCCCATACATCAACATCTCCTCCATTAGAGGATCTTCTTCCCCATACATGGTGCTTCTCTATGCAATATCTCCCCATAGTACTAAGGAGATTTTTTTCATGCATTCTTATCTCCCCTATTGACATCAATGAAAAAGGATTCATTATGTCAATCATTTGTTCCAAGTCTTCAACTAGCTCAAGTGTCCAAAGACACTATTCAAGACCAATTACCAATTGTCCTAGATGATTCTACTCATCTCAGATACCCTCCCTTACAAGAAGCATTAGAATTTAGTTAACTCAAACAATAGTGCTATTTACCACTAAATTGATGCAATCTCTGCATTTTCCACTATGAAGTAGGTAGGGGCATAACCCCAAGCATACCTCTCAAGTACTCAAATGTATCTTTAGGTAAGGGCTTTGTAAAGATATCTACAATCTAATCTTTAGTATTTACATACTCTAATCTAATATCTTTCTCTATAACCTTCTCTCTCAAAACATGATAGTTAATAGATATCTGCTTAGTCTTAGAATGCAATACTAGATTATTAGACATACTCATTGTACTTATGTTATCACAATATATGATAATAGGTTCGAAAACTTCTATCCCAATATCCTTTAGCATCTACTTCATCCACATGACCTAATTACAATTATTTATTGTTGCTACATACTCTACATTAGTTGTACTCTATTAAATACAATCTTATTTCCTTCTTAGCCAAGAAACCAATCTTCCTGCTAAGAAAAATACTCTACCACTAGTTCTTTTTCTATCATCCATACTTCCTACCCAATCTACATTAGTATGATCACATAAAATGAAGTCACCTAATCTTTCATACCAAATCCCATAATTGGATGTTTCTTTCAAATATCTAAATATCCTCTTTACTTTTATATAATGATACTCCTTTGGATCAGCTTGAAATCTAGATACAATCCCAATTACATTTTCTATATCTAGTCTCATGTGAGTTAGGTATTGCAAACCTCCAATCATTGATCTGTACTTCTTCTAGTCAATTGTAGGTGTCTCATCTTTGCTAGATAATTTGTGACTAGTTATCATTGGTGTACCAATAGGATTACAACTATTCAAGCCAAATATTTTGAACAAGTCTTTTAGATACTTAGCTTGTGATATGAAAATTGTATCATTATTTTGCACACTCTGAAAACCTAGAAAGAGCTTCATCTCACCAATCATTCTCATCTAAAACTCATTCTTCATTTCTTCAGAAAAATTATAACTTTCTTCATCATTTCCTCCAAAGATTATGTCATTAGAAAATTTCACTATTATTAGAAAGATATTCTCATTTTATTTCAAATAAAATTTACTATCTATTGTACCTTTAGAAAATCCAAGCTTTTCCAAATGCTTGTCCAACCTTGCATACTATGTTCTACACTCTTTCTTTAGACTATACAATGTTTTCATCAATCTACATACCATATCCTTGTCATCTATCAAATTAAATCCTTTAGGTTTCTCAATATAAATTTCTTCTTCAAATTCTCCATTTAGAAAGGCTAATTTGACATCCATCTGATACACTTTGAACTTCTTATTTGTTACATAAGCCAAAAACACTCTTATTGCTTCCATTCTAGCTAAAGAGGCATATGTCTCTTCATAATCAATTCCTTCTTTTTGTAAATAACCTTTGCATACTAGTCTATCATTGTTTCTCACTACCTCACCTTGTTCATTCATATTGTTTCACAATACCCATTTAGTTCCTTTAACATTTTTGTCATTTGGTCTAGGAACCAATTCCCATGTGTCATTCTTCACAATCTAGTCTAGTTCTTCCTTCATTGCTTGAACCCAATGATCATCTTTATATGCCTCATTTGTGCTCTTAGGTTCAACTTGATAAATTAAACATAATTCTTCATTCACTCTATGTTTCTTTTCATTACTCCTTTGTCTTTTCTTTCAATTATCTGCTATGTAGGGTGATTCTTTATCAAGTCCTTATTAGGTGTGGGAGTTTCTATCTCTTCTCTCAGTTTAGAACTTTTTTCACCTCTTTTCTCAACAATTTATACATCATTCTACAAGACATTGTTAGTCTCAAAGAAAAATTCTACATTCTATCTAACAATTCTAGGATTTTCTTCTTCTTCATTAGAGTTATAGTCCAACATCCTCTCTTCAACTACAAATTTTTATTAACTTTCACATTTTCACATTCAACAATTGTCTTGGTTCTATGATTAAAACATCTATAAGATTTTGTTTGCAATAAATAACCAAGAAACACAACTTCATCACTTCTTGGATAAAACTTACCAACATCATCATCTCTCTTTATGTAACACTTACATCCAAAAATTTTGAAATACTTTACTAAAGGTGTATGACCAAACCATAATTCATGAGTCATATTCATACATTTTTTGATTTGTACTCTATTTATGGCATATACTACTGTATTGATTGCCTCTCTCCAAAATGTCTTTGATATATCATTTTTCTTTTCTACTATCCCATTCTACTCGGGAGTCTTAGGTGATGATAACTAACTCTTAATTGCATTTTCTTCAAAAAACATGTTAAACTCTTTATAAGTAAACTCTCCACATATGTCTTCTCTCAAACATTTAATCTTACACCAAATTTATTCTCAACTTTACTCTTAAGTATCTTGAACTTCTCAAATTCTTTAGATTTTACTCTAAGAAATGCTACCCACATCATTCTAGTGAAATCATCAACAAAAATCATAAAGTACCTTTTTTGGTAGAATCCTCTTGTTCTGGTAGGGGCATTCAAATCTATAGGAACAATCTTCAACTTCTCTATAGTAGTAACCTTATTGTTGGGAAATGATAACTTCTTTTTCTTGGTCATGATACACTCTTTGCAAACAACATTAGTAGGCTTCATGATCTTATAAAAATCTCTAACTATGAATGTACTACTAACCTTCACTATGCTAACATAGTTTATATGACAAAACCTTCTATGTCATAACCAATTTTTATCCACTTTTGTAACCAAACATGTCATCTTAGTAGGATTTAATTGAAACAATTACCTCTAGATCTTGTACCTATTCCAATTAGCTTTGCATCCTTATCTTTCATGATGTAAGTCTTCTCCATGAATTACACTTGATATCCTTTATCCACCAATTTTCCAACACTCAACAAGTTATGATTTAAATCATCAACAAAGTAAATATCATCAATGTTATTCTTTCCATCAAGAGTAATAGATCCTATCCCTATGATTTGATAGGCTGCATTGTTAACAACTCTAACAATACCTCCATTATGATTAATGAATTTAACAAACTTGTTCATATCACTAGTCATATGATGTGAACACCCACTATCTATAATCTAGTTAGATTTCTTTTCAACTTGGGAAACTAGAGCATTTTCTTCTCTAATTTATTTATCAATTTCATCTTCCTTTATGGCTAAAAATCCTAACTCATCATCACTTCAACTTTGAGCTCTTTCTTTAGATTCATCCATTGATCTTAGATTGATTTTGACAAATGAGTGTCAACACACTTAAGTTATTTACTTAGCTCATGTTGAACTAGTAGTACATGTCAAGCACAACATGTAAATATTAGACCAAGCTAATTCATAGTGAGTGTCAAGCCACTCATGTGCTAATTCACTCAAGTGTCAAGCATATAGACCACATTGGGTTATTAAGGAGCCAAGTAAATAGTGGATGTCAAGCAATATAGGTGCCAAGTCACAGTAGGAAGATTAGTACATGTAGAGCATCAAAGACTTCAGATGTCGAGTAAAATAGTTTTGACATATTTGTTTGTAATGGCACAAACAACTATGTAAACCATTTTTTAGCCAACTTAAGATTAAATTTTGATATTTTGGAGATAAGGATGGATCTCTAGTTAGATTCTCTATGCAATAACATATAGCCAATCAAAAAATAGGAAGGTTTAAATGACAAAATGGATGAATCTCAGCTGTAGATTCATACCTAACCCTAAGTGACTAAGTCTTCTTAAGGAGGATGAAACCCTAATTTCTTCATATAAGTATGTAATTAATTGAAGGAGAAAGGAGGATAGTTTGCATGTGTAAATAAAGCATTCAAGATGACTTAAAAGTTATGAAGTGGAACCACATTATAGAATCAGTTAGAGTAGAACAAAGAATAGAGAAAAGGATACAACAAAGAGACATCTAATCAAGAAGGATCAAGAAGACATTGTTTAGATTTGATCTATTATCAGGCAAGAAAGTGCCAACTATAGGATCTATGCTAAGACATTCTAATAGGTGATTTCAATCAAGTCTCTTAATAGAGTATTTCTAAAAGGTTGTATGAAATCCTTTAATAGGGTGCTTACTTAGTTGTAATTTAAAGTCCTTTAACTAGGCATACTTTTAACAGGGTGTTGAGATCCTCTAACAAGGTGAGCCCTAGCAACCTTTGTAAGCCTTTAATAGGGCAGATGTTTCATAGCGTAGATCATGTCTCATGATCAAAACATTGTAACCTTTGTTGGATACACTTTATTGCTGCAATAGTGAAGATTTTTGGGTGTCATCCCCACCCTAGTTTTACCTTCTCACTTGGAAGGTTTCTAGGTAATCATATCTAGTGTTATGTGTGTGAATGTTTACATTTTTACATGATTTAGATGTATATGCTTTACTTTTTAATTTTAGTTTACTCATTGAATGCATGAGATGGATGTGTGGCAAGAGTTTTATGGCTACAAGTTTAAACTATTATCACCTCCCCCTTAAAAGTTTACCTTTCCTATTATAATTCCAACATCTTTCATCTTCATTAGCATACAAACAATCTCTAGGTCTCCTAGGCTTAAAATTTCTTTTATACTTTTTCTCTCTTTTAGGACACTTAGATGCATAATGACCAAATTTATTACAAATCCAACATTTAAATATTTTCTTACCATCTAGTTCTCTTCTTACAAGAAGTGTTATACCTTCTTCAATCTTTCTATCCTTTTTTAGATTTGGTTCTACTACTGCTAGAAAAATCTCCATGGGTACTTACACTTCTAGATAGGCATGGATGAACAATTAAGGCACTAAAAGTTGTGTCCACTCTTGTCAATTCTCCATATTGTCTTAAACTTTCTTTTTTTGCTTCTATTCTTCCAAGAAAATTTTCCTTGGTAAACTTCTCAATACAAGGTATTAATAGTTCTATGCTACTTACTTGAACGGTGGTGTCAATATTTTCAAAATCTTCCATACAATCTCATCGCTTTCCTTGGATCCACAAAAGGATTTTATTTCTACAAAATCTTAGATATCCTACCAACATAGCTTCTCATAGATTCATCTTCCAACATTTTAGCATCTTGAAGAAACCATATCCAATTATGTAATCTTACTCTTTTGTATGTTTATCTCCTTCAAAAGTGGATTCTAAGGCTTTCAAAATCTTGTGAGATGTTTCTAATAATTTTACTTGACTATATTCATTCTCAGGAAAATCTATCACTAGAGCTTCTCTAGATCACATATTTAAATAAATAAATATCTCTCTACTTCATTGCATTCTTCAAGCTTTCCTTCTTCCATAATATTTGTGTTTTCCTTTGCCAAAATTTGATATCCTAGACCCATACATAGAAGACATGTCTTCATCTTTTCTTTCTAGCTATCATAGTTAACCCCATCAAACTTAGGACTATTATTTATGAAGTTACTCACCATTGAAATCCCAAAGCTATTAAGGATTCTCTTCAAAGACCTGATGCTCTGATACCAATTTTTAGAATATAAAGTCCACCAATATAACTAAGAGGGGGTGGGGGTGAATTAGTTATCCAACTATTACAACAATTATCAACCTTATTAATCCTTAACCATATAAGAAATATAATTAGAAAGCATAACAAGATACCCATACACAATAACACTAGATATGTTAACTAAGGAAACCCTTTATAAGATGAAAAACCCTGATGGGGATGGTACCTACAAGATGATGTACTAATATAAACATTCCTTGGTAAAGGATAGATCCTATTAGGATTCAATAAAAACATTCACTACATATTAGTCCTTGTTAGGAGACTTTGAATCCTAGTTAGGAGATTCCAACCCTATTAGGAGTTGTAGAAGGTAGATGGACCCATTGTCTAAATAGCTTCAGGGGCAAGGTCAATGAATCCACTATCCAAATGATCTTTGTAGTATTCATTATAGAATAATTAAAATGAACTATACTTTTCTTTCCTCTTCAACTATCCTATCAAATGGACTTCTCTAGTGCTTCTTATGATCTTGATACTAGATCACCAACTTCGCATTCAATAATCCCTTGGATTGCTTACTTGCACCTACCAAAAACTCATCTTTTTTTCACAATCTTTAATCACAATTCATATCCAACACACACTTTACCAAAAGGAAAATATCCTTCCTTTATACCTTGTCCTCAAAAAAAATCTTTAGGTCCTTGAGGCTTTCCTACTTAACTATAAATGTATGACATTAAGATAATTAATTAATTTACAATCACACAATATTGTCATCTCATATTCTTTACAACTTCTCACATGTATGACTCTAGAACTTGCATACTTGTTGACATCATCATTAGACTATCCTATAACACTATATAACTTCACACATCACAATTCTATATTTGTTAGGAGATACAATCCAATCATCAAAAAAAAATTATTAGGTACTTTGTCTCTATACTTATCTCTTGTAAATTAAACACATATTTTCTATGTCTTCAACTTACTTCATGTGCACTTAGTCTCAATATTAGGACACAAAGTAGAACATGTCCTTAACCACTCTTCATCTAAACATCAAACATCTATCTGTACAACCTTGATATTTGTCTTCTAGTATGTCAGTCTTCATAAAAACCATACTATGTTTTCATCAATGACAAACATAGTCAAGAATGCAACATGTCAATCATGCCACATGCTCACCAATGCTTAGGATACTCCCCTAAAGGAATACCATCGACATTCATACTAATAGGGTATGAATGAGTCCTTTCAAATTCAAGTGTTTAAACTATTCTTTCCATTTTCCATCCAAACACATTTGATCATAAGCTTCATATAGGTCAAGGTCTCCAAAATATTTGATTTTGTAATGATAAAAGTATTTCACATCACTCATTAGTAAAACCCCAGGTGGTATAACAAATAGGGCACCTATCTTATCAATGTGCTCAAAAACTTTGACGTATAATTTTAATTTTAGCTATTCATACACATCATTCCTTATCAATTATATTGTGTTTTCCTTCACCTTGGTCTTTCTCTTAACACTTTTCAAGATTGAAGCCATTTTTATGTAGTAGGGTTTTAACAAGTACTTAATCCTCACTATGTTGCTTCTAACTCGCTATGCTCTCGAATTCACTAATGGAATCTCACCTCAAATTTTCTAGAACATATTCTTTTCTCTAATTTCTCAAACTTTCTCTTATCACTTTTAATGTAGGGTAAATAATAAAAATTAAAATCTTTATTATATATGATTCAATCACCTTTATTGACCATTAGGAACATTAGATTTATCATACACCACTATCTAAAGTATTAAATCAGCTTAATCACCTTTAGTAGCTTAGTCACCACATGCTTCCATCACATCTTAGGTATAGCTAACTTGGTTACCACTGTTGGCACATGGTTACCAACCACCTCTATTAAGCTCAACTAATTTCAATATTCCACACTTCATAAATTATCCTAGTCCATCAAATGTAATGTAGATATGGACTTCCTTCCATTTCATTCTAGGAACTAGTGTTGGGTTTTTCAATGATAATATAGGTCAAAACCTCCTTATATATTTTAATTGGAGGTGGAGATTTCACCTAATCCATTGGATGAAGTGTCCTTGTTTATGGCACTTGATGTCTCACTTTCTTCTTTCTTCCTTATCTCTTTCTTGTCCATTTGTTCATGCATTTCATCTTGACCCATTTTTTCTTTACCAGTTGTTGAAAATACAAGATAGATGGGATGCTTGCGAGGTGGGAGTGGGGGGGGTTAATCAATATCCTCTAAATTTTTTCATGTTACTCAATAAACCCTTTATTTTTTCTTATTTTTACTTGGTTAACATTAAGCATATACACATTTTCTTGAAATTAAGAGTAAATCAACTAAATTAAATTCAACACTTAACTTATGAAAATGTAATACATAACACAATGAATTTTGGTATCATAAAAACCCTTGGTTAGAGGAAAAGTTGTAGTTGGGATGATAACCACAAATCCATCACTACTATAGTAAGAGGTTTCCTTGTTAGGGCTACAATATTTGTCACTTCTCATGACTTACTCGATTAGGAGTATACATGATATCTATAAGGATCTACCTTTTAAAAGGATTTAACAACACTCATCAAGTGTGTACTCAATTAATAAATTTACATACAACATTGTTAAGCCCACCTTTTTCAAGGATTTAAGAAACTACCACATTGGTTAAACAATAACAATAGTAGTGACCTATATTAGCAACTTTTCTTGATTATATCCTCTTATTCTTTGTAGTTATCACCTTCCTATGATATATCTACAACTCAATACAACGTTGTCTTTGTCCTCTTTGGCCTTTGATTGTGACCTTGATTCCTTCCTTACTATAGTACTTCCTTCAACAATACTTCTTCAACAAATTTATGACCAACAAAAACTTTAAATTTATTGACAACTACTCTTTTATAGTATTCTTTGGTCATTTCACAGATTAACCTAATTAGGTTTTTAGAACCTTCTCAATTTGATCTTTGATCATGATTAATGGTTCTAGAATCATCTTTCCTTTCCTTCCTTTCCAACTTTATTTTCATTGGTTTGATCTATCTTGAAATAATAAATAATCAATGCACATTCTTCAACAAAATCTTTACAAATCTTTACCTCAATTTATGTAAGCCATTTTTATTTTCTTAGTAGAATCCGGTAGCATTTGAATCAGTGCCAATTCAAATTTTGATGTCACTCCTATAACACTTGGTAAATACACTATTCTTTCTTTTTGAAACTTAGTAAACATTCACATTCCATCTTCTATTTAACTAAATAAAATTTGTGGTTAGGGTTCACTATATTCTTCTATGCTTGGTGTGAATAGAATTACTCATTGTGGCTTGTAGCATGACTTAGACTTTGTAGATAAAATATCACTTGAGTTGCACTAGATCTCATGTATAACTTTAATATTCTACCATTTCCTCCTCAATTACCCAAGAAACATAATGACTCATTTGTTATGTGCATTTTGATAATAATAGGAAATATTATTTAGCACAACCATTCATACAATCATTAATGTGTCTTGAGTGCAATTTCCCACTCACTGCCTTATCTAATTTCGATATGACAATAACTACTCTTCAAATAAATTATTGTAAAGTATTTAGCTCTGCTCAAGAAATTCATTATGCCATTCATTCTAGGTAATTATAATCCTATTTATTGATCTTGAATTAGTACAAATTATTCATACTACATTCTTTGTAAGTCCTAATATTGTAGGTACTAGATACAAGGGCCAAGATTTCTCTAATTAAACCTTTCCTATTTAATTCTTGCACTTATTTATTTAGTTCATCTTTCTCTACTAGTGGCATCTAATATTTTGTCTTTCTTGGTATACTTTCTCCTAGGATTAGATCCATATAATAGATTTTTCTTCTGGAAGGCGGTTATCCACCATTTACATAATATGAGATTATATCCTTATATTCTACCAAAATTTTATTTATCCCTTTAGTTTTCTAATCAACTGATCCTAAATTAGACTTCTTAGAAATCAATGGATAATATATATTATCATTCTTCAAACCATCCAAGGATCTTCATTCTTTAACTAACAAATTCTTACATGTGCAATTTTTTCCTATAGGGTTCTCTATCAAAAGAAAAAGTACTTACCTCATCCCATTTGCAAAGCTAGTATACATATTTTGTCTTCCATCATGCAAATAGTATCTATCATACTCTCATAGTCTATCCAATAATATATGACATGCATCTATAGGCATAAAATCTCAAAGAAATTCATTATGACAAGATCTCATTTTCAACTTTACTAAGCATTTTTCATTGATTAATATCTTACAATCACTTTTATACATGAAATATAATAGGGCTTGGGATGCTTTAACCTCTACAACTATAACTTTCTCAATAATTTGTACGATGCTAGATTATCAAAATTACCATGGTCAATAATCACTTTTCAAAAATCTCCTTCAAATTTTCATCTTGTCTTGAACAAACTCTTCCTTGTAGTAGGTTCATAATTTGGTTCTCCATGACAGAGCTCCTAATCACTAGGGATTCTCCTTCTTCCTATTGATTTTTAGATTTAGTTGTCTCTTCTTCCACCAAATAATTTATGCTACTACTACAAGCCTTCTAGCCTTAGCTATATTCAAAAGCATGGTGACCTTTTTACCCACATTTGAAACAAGATCCTCAAGATAATAATGAATTGTCTCTCCTACAATTGTTTGACCTATTGCATCGATGTTACCTTACTTCATTCCATTGGCATGAGTCATTTTCATTGTAATTTTTCTTTCTTTTGTTTTGGTATCTATAAGATCTTTCACCTCTTGTAAATGTTCTTCCTCTTTGCAATCTTCCACCTCTTCCTCATTTCCTTTACTATTGTCTTTTGTTCAATTTCTCTTCTTCCTTTAGGGAATACTAATTAGCCCCTTCTACATTCTATAATTCTATTAAACTAATCTCATCCTGAATGGAAATACTTAAACCATTAAAATATCTTGCAACCCTGTCTACCTCATTGATTGTGATGAATGGTACTTCCCTTAGTAACAAAACTAAATACAATAGAATAGAGAAATAACAACAAATTTCAAGAACAAGATTACAATATTAGCTTCTCAAAAATAAAATTACAATATTTAAAAATATGGCATGCAAAGCTACATGGGAATTTTTTGTTACAAGTTTTTATAAGCAAGAGCCAACATATACATCTCTAGAACTATCCTAGATGATCATATGAACCATCTTTATATAGGAAACTTTAACTACCCAAGAAGGTTCTAGAAAATTTAACGCTAAAATTTGAGACCAACCAACCCTAAGATATATTATTCATATTTTATTACATTAGAGTAGGCCTCAAAAAATTTCAAAACTCAAAAGAAATTTTGAAGGAATTTCATTTTCATCTATTTCCAGTTGCACAACTTCTTGAGACCATAACTCACTTCTAGTTGCTTTGATTGGCTATTATGACCCCATTTTAAAAAGATTACAAACTTATATGCAATAGATAACTAGTGTAAACTCTAGTCAATTGATGTTTGACCCCCTTTTTGGAGTCTCTAAAGCCTTCAAAACTAAGTTCAAAGATTTTATACCCTACTACTAATACCAAAAAATTCAATATCTTCAAAAATAGACTTAATGGTATAATAAAACTTTATTGGAATGATAATATATTTAGAGTAAACACTAAAGGAAGAATTATAAACATCATGAGTGCAAACAACCAACTTACACTCTACACTAAGATAGCCTTCTTGAAAAAGACAAACCAAGATTATTTTTGGTTTTTACACCAAGGATACTATTGTATCAATCTATATGAATAGACCTAATATCTAATATATAAAAATCCTAATACAATTATTTTACACTAAAATATTTTTTCTTTAGGTTTTGCAATTTTTGAAACAAACATAATTAGTAATCACTTGCAAAAACTTGGCCTTCATGTACTTAGAATTATATCCCATGACTTGATTTATCTTTAATACTTTGTTTCCTATCAATTTACAAAAGTTATGACCATAAAGATGCATGAACTTTCAACTTTGTGTGTCCATACTTCACTCTCTTGTCCTCATTTGTGCCTTCAAATTCAACATAATTTTCCATCTTTTTGATTTAATCAAGGAATTTATATGAATAACTCTTCCATCATAATCAAGTGGGATGAAATGAGATTTTCCATTTACTATAGTTATTTCTCTATCTAATCAGTCTTTCATCTCCATGATCAAATTCTACTATTTCTTCCTCTTTAATTTCCTCTCCATCCTCACTCAGGTCTTCAATATGTCTAACCCTTTTCTAGGAAGCTTCCATGGCTTCAACTTTGGCTCCAATATCTCTCAAAATATCCATCATGATTTGATATTCGTCTACTTCCATGAACCATCTTTATAAAAGTTCTCTATAATTATGGGTTAACTCTGCCACCCCACAAAAAATAAACTTTTTCTTCATGACTCACATGAAATGATTTAACTTTACAAACATCATAAACTTTTCTTTGATACCACCTAATTTAGTCATAGTCATGGTGACTCAAAGAGATTGGTCAAGTCATCCATTTAGAACTAATACAACATAAATAAATAAAACAATCAAGAGCTATGTAGGATCAACATTCTATTTATTAGACAATTGGATTACAATGGGCTTGCAACATCAGTCTTATATATCAAAAACATACCTAATTAATTATGGAATTATTGGACCCAAACTATTAATTTTTTTCCTATCATTCCCCAATTTCCCAACAAGAACAATAACATAACATAAATACATTTTCACAAGCCATAAGTTGGCCTAACTAATCACATCCTCCAAGATAGAAGAAAATGTATTATATCAAATAGTTAAGGACCTAAATCCATAAGAACTTCCTCAAATAAGGATGAAATGCTCTAACATGGAACAAGTTTGTAACATCAAAATACTCAATCTAACTACTAGAACATGAAGAAAAATTAGGACTAAACCCAAACACAAGAAATTTCCATCACACAAGAATGGATCAAGGTACAAACCTAGGCACAACATGAAAAGCATTCATAAAACAAATCCCCAACTATGCAATCCAAAGAGATAATAATAGAAGAATCACTTAGATGAAAAAAACAAGGAATAATTTATTTTTTGTTGATGCAATATTTCAAATAAGCCAAGATGCTCCTTGATCAAGGTATTGCTACAAGGAAGTTTCTTTTAGTTTGATCTCTTTACATGGGTGTGATCTTTGTCATAGTAGTTCTGATTGATTGGATTTTGTTTCAATGAATTATATCTAATCAACTTTATTTCTATATTTTCCAACCAATTTAGTATTTCATGTGATTTCTTAAACGAATCACCAAAGGATTATTGTCACAAAATCTTCATGTCAAAGATGGAGAAGTTTGGTAAATCTCATGGTAAATCTAGAGCAAGTTATAAGGCCTTTTTTATGGCCATGGTTCAAATAATTATCTTTCTTTATTGGGTTAGTTTTTCTGGGAGAAAACTTGTGGTGCCCTAATAATGGTTGAAGGTATCTCAAGCACTAGGAAGCATTGATAATGAGTCCATTTGAAGCTCCTTGGGGAATATTTTTTACATGTCTACAAATCATTGTGAAGCCAAGATGAAAGAGGCTTGTACCATATTCAAGTCTTGCATAATATAAAGACAAGATGAAAGAGGACTAGAAAATCTTCAAGTCTTGTATAATCTATGATAACTACACTACAATGAACATGTTATGCACCAATAATGAAAATCATTTTGTTTAGATGTATAAAGGAGAAAAATGCTTATTTGGTTTCACTGATTGCAAAAAAGATGTATTATTCTATCCTTCTAGTGATGTCTCATCTCCTACTTTGTTATGTTTTTTTGTCTCTAGTATCTTGATGTATGTTATTTTTATGGGTGTCTCTAGTAAGCCTGGTTAATTTTCAAGATTCTCTTAGTGGGCAATAGGTATTTCAAACTTTTAATATATGTTGGCTTAGTTGGGATAATTGTATGGTTTTCTCATATTTTTTATGGTTATGGTTGACCTCTTCTCCTTTTTTTTTAGCTTATCATCTATCATAATTTATTTGTGTTCTATGTTGTGGTCTTGGTTGTGAATTGCTCATATTTTTCTTTAGTCTCTTAGTATACACATCTCTATATTGTACTATCTTACTACTTTTACATTATAGTGCTCAACCCCCCAAAATTCAAAATTATTTCATCTAAATTGAGTATCTAGAACTATAAAATATTCCAATAATATTTTCATAGGTCAATACTAATTTAGTATAGGCTATTGCATTCATCATTTTCTTTCACATTAATTTAGGAATATAGATTGTTAACCTTATGGAAAGACATATTGTCAATTAGTGCCAAAACACTTAGTCACTATGGGAAGCTAGTAGTGACCAAGCTATTAGACAAAAGTGTTAACCGAGCTCATGAATGAACCAAGTTAGTTGTGTTAACCAAGCATATAAGAAGCAATGTCAACCGAGTTGACAGTACCCACTAAGGTGTAGTGTCAACCTAGTTGACAGTATCTACTGAGCTCTAGTGTAAACTGAATTAGTAAAGCATTCTTGTTTTATAATGATAACCAAGCGAGCATAGCAGTGTGAACTAAGCTAGTAGTATTTGTCGAGTAATTAGTATGAATTGAGCATCCAATATCAATTGAGTGCCAAAATTAGCCAAGGAAACAATGTTGTCCTAGTGTGTGCAATATCACCCAAGTAAGCCATTGGACCCAAATTACAAGACTAAATTAACTTGGTGACTGTTTTGGAACTATTTATGTTATAGCCAACCTAAAATGTAATTATTTGGATGGATATAACAAATTTTGATTGTGTATACACTTAAAATTTGTCAAGTCAATTAATTAAATATTTTAATATTTAATTAATAAAACATCACCCATTAAATTTAATAAATTATTTAATTTATTAAGTTAATTCAGTTTTTCCTTTATTAATTAAATATTTTATGTTTATTAATAAATGTTCCTCTAATAACATTAATAAATTATTCAATTTATTAAATTAATTCACTTGCTAATAATTAATTTTAAAAAATTATAGTTAATTAATATTATTCATCTATTACTAATAAATTATTTAATTTATTGAACTAATTCACCTAAGTCAATCACATTATCTTAAGTCTCTAAAATGATTTTATTAAGTAATTTATTTAAATTACCTAATTATATACTCACCCAAATGACTAAGTCTTTCAGCCCACTTAAGCAGTCCAAGTCATGTGTCACCTCATAGTTGCACCAGTAATTAATTTTAATTAATTACTAAAAATCCTATTTATCCTCACCCATGTGTCCTATTTTATAGGATTAAAAGAGGAGATGTTGCCTTGATTAATTCAACCTCTGAGACACATATCTCTGGGAGACCCCTTTACTAACTTAGAGTCAATCAAGCCACCTCATGCAATCAACAAGGGTTCATGAGACACTTGTCCTTGGATTTTTCTCTAGAGTTGGAGTCTTCTAAAAATTTCTTGATGAGATGATTGCTAAGTGTCTTTCTTTTTCCTAATTGTCCTCTCATAACTCAACTAAATCCTTGATTTCCTCCATCTCTTCAATCAAGTTAATCTCATCCACCTATGTGTCCTTAATTTTCTCTCTACCATCAGATGTTGCCACCTAGGCTAGGGTATGTCCAAAGTCTATAAAAGGAACATATGTCTACTTATTTTGACATCTAGATTCATACTCAAGTGCAGTATTTCAAATTAGCATTAGAAGCATTCTCAAGCAATCAATTATCCATTTTCATAACCCATTTGCATTATCATCCATCTTCATCATTTAGTTATTTTAGGATTATTCCATTTTATCTAGTATTGAAGTTCATAAATCATCAACATCTTGAAGCAATCTTGTAGAAGGGAGTTGATCAAAATTTGAGGGCTCAAAAATCAAGAAGACTCAAGACTAGGAGGACAATGGAGGCATGTTGCATATGGTAAAGAAAGGTAAAGATTTCATTTTTATTTGCAATCCTTCATTGTGTGTGTATTTATTAGCTTAAATTTGATATCTAGGCATTGACATATAAATTTGCATACATCTTTGACACCCACTGTGGGGCCCTGCCCCATTTTGACCAATATTTGTTTTTCTCTTTTTAGCAGGTTCTCATTTTTGGAAAGTTTACATTTTAGAAGGTTTCCATTTTTTGGAAAGTTTCCATTTTCAGCATGTTTCCATTTTGGAAAGTTTCTATTTTAGCATATTTCCATTTTAGCATGTTTCCATTTTTGGAAAGTTTCTATTTTTAACATGTTTATGTTTTGAGAAAGCTTCCATTTATAGTAGGTTTCCATTTTGGAAAGTTTCTATTTGTAGTAGGTTTCCATTTTCAAAAAGTTTCCAATTTTAGAAGGTTTCTATTTTAGGAAAGCTTCCATTTTCAGCAAGTTTCTATTTTTAGTAAGTTTCCATTTCTAGTAGGTTTTTGTTTTGGAAAAGTTTTCATTTGTAGTAGGTATTTATTTCAAAAAAGTTTCCATTTTTAGCAAGTTTCCATTTTTATTAAGTTTCCATTTTTAGAAGGTCTCCATTTCAAGAAAGTTTTTCCAAAGTTTCTTTTTTGTTTAGATTTCTAACATTTTAAATAGTTATTGTTTGTTCTTGTAATTTAATAGATTTCTTTTTTTAGGAAGTTGTGTCAAAGAACCCTCAAAAACATATTTGACTAACCCTTTGTTTGCAAGTTGCTATAAGGGGTTGTTAAATGAAAATCATAACCTTCATTTAGGCTTAAAGTATGACATGATTTTCATTTTTTGTGTGTCTTCTTTAAATTAGATCATCATGTCAATTATTTCTTGTGGGCTAGCCATATTCTATGTTTACCCATTTTTTGTATGAAGAAGTATCCTCTCCCCTTGCCCTTCATCGATCCTAGGTGTAAGAGAAAATGTGTAATAATATTTAGAGGGCCTACCTCCCAAGAATGGCTTTAGCATAGCCAATGAGAGGGAACGGCCCAAGTCATAATGGGCTAATGCCAAGCTCTTCTAATCCACTATACATAAAAACCCATTAGAACAAAAGTTTCATGGAGTGGTTGTAATATTTTTATGTCAAGATGTGATGCTCTTTTAGTACTTGTGTAGTGTCTTAAAATCTACTAAGTGTAACCTCTATATACTTAGTGATCCCCTTAATGGGTATAAAGTATCGAATGCATAAACTTCCAAATAAATGCACTTACTAAATAATGTGGTATAGATTCTCAAAAAACTTCTATCTGCTAGCACTAAGGGTTCCTAAAGATATCCCACACCTCTCATGGCTTTTTTGTGGGGTAGTGGCTCCTTGGGATTTCATCACCCTTGGAATTCATAGCTTGGTGTGCCTAAGAAGTGAGTACATTGTAGGGGGAGCCTACACCTCCAAGCTACCATTCTATCTACACTAAGTTAGCACAACTACGCCTAGTCCAAGTGGAAATTCAATAGATACTATCCTAGCCAACCTATGATTGTCAAAGATTAAAGAATGTTATACAAGACCTAGTGGAGAGTGGTGAAGTTAATGTTGATTATTATACCTAAAATGAGACACTTATCACATTCAAAGATCCACTTCTAGATCATGATAAAGAAAATGTCTCAATAATAAGACAAACAAACAAGCTAGTTACAATACCACATCCTATATATACATTAACAACCTATCTAAATGTTATCATTCTCAATACTATGCCAATTTCATTACCTTTCATTAGAAGGATGAATCCTTGAAAGCTAATGCTACCACTAGAAATCAAGAAAAGGTTACAATGCAAGGTGTTTCATCAAAACTATCTACATCTCAAACCAAAGTTGTGTATGTACTAAAGTCTATGTCTGAACATCAAAAAAAAAAAAAATCTTGGACTAATTGAAAAAAAACACTAGCTCAAATATCCATATTAGAGCTTCTAGAGTAATCCACATCCCATAGAGAAATTATTGAAAAAGCTCTAACAAAGACCATAGTAACTGCCAATCTAGATCAAAATCAATTCCAAGCTATGGTGGGACATTTTACTAGTCCACATTTCATATCCTTTATAGAAAATGATGACCTTTTCATACAGCAACCTTATAATGCACTACTCCATATTGAAGTCCTTCTACAAAGTCACAAGATCAAAAGAGTCCTAATAGATGGAGGAGTTGGATTGAATATATGTACTTTAAAATTTGTCCTTGTACTTGGATTTTTTGAAAATGTAGTAAATCCTAAAAAGAAATTAAAAATAAAATCTTATGATGAACAAGAAAGAGCATCCAAGGGATTAGTTGTATTACCTATAAGAGTTGGTCCCCTAGTCAAATACATACCTTGTCAGGTTGTGGATATTGAACTAGCCTACAATATTCTCTTAGGATTATTGAAAATACAATAGGAAAAGTAAACTTTGAGTGGGTGGGGGGTGGGGGGATGAATCAATCCTTCAAAACTTTAACAATAAACTCATTCACCACACATCCATCTCACATTTTGTATATAAACTGAAATACCAAATTAAGAATATACATCCATAGCATGAAAAAAACTAAACATTCATACATATGACAAAAGATATGATTACCTAGAAACTCTCCAGTGAGAAGGTAAAATTGGGCTAGGGATGTGATGCAAGAGCATCTTGCATCATAAAAAGGGGGTGTGATCAAAGTTATTTAAAAAAGAAAAATTGGAGGAGAGAGAAAGTAACAAAAATTAGAGGAAAAATAAAAAATAGAAAATAGAAAATAGAAAAAAAGGAGAAAAGAGGAATTCCTATTTTCAAGGTGCATAGGTGGCATATATAGAAAAATAATTGTCATTCTATTTATCGAAGTGTGTAGGGGGCATCATAGAAGTTTGTGGAAAGTTCCTTAAATCATACATTTAATATTTGTTGTGATCCACAAATGAAATGTAATTTTCTAATTGGTGCACATGGTGGTGCTTAGTTGTATTTGGGTGGGAATTTAATATTTGTTTTAAGATAGCCATATTTACCTTTTATCCCACATTGGTTGTGTTTGTGATGTCTTGGGTTGGAAGTACCTATTTAAGAAAGGCATATGAGCATTTGTAATCAAGCTCTTCAAGTAGAAGCTCTTCAAGTGTAAGCTCTTATAGTGAAGCTATCATGATGTAATCTCTTGTAAGAAAGCTTGGAGGTTAAAGTTCTCTTGGTGGAAGCTCTTGGTGAAGCTCTTGGTGTGAAGACTCTTCTTTTGAAAGCTCTTATTTGAAACTTCATATTTTGTTCTTGAATTTGTTGTTTTTCCTTTGTTTTATATTTCATTTTATGGTATTAAGCATAACATCCTTCATCAACGGTATCAGAGCATGAGTTCCTAAGTGTGTGGATAGATCATCAAATGTGAGGTAGTTTACATCAGGACCTTGGGTTGGGTGAATTTTTTCAAGAAGAATTTCTTGAGTGTATAGAGAGATTGCTGACTATAAGGTAGTTTGCACAAGTATTGTGATTTCAGCTAAATATGTAGATATATTACCGATTGTGAGGTAGTTTGCATGAGACTCTTGCATTGCAAGAAGTTTTTCTTATATAGACTTGAGTATGGAGAAGAGAAAGAAGAAGATGACTTTTGTGATTGGATGGATTCTGAGGATTCTTAGACTTGAGAAAATTAGAGCAAGACATCAAGAGGCACTACGAGTTGCATTCTTAGATTTGTAGAAGCAAGTGAATGAATTAGAAGAAGAATTGTGGAAGAGAAGAACATGTCACCAGGAAAGAGATGTTGAAAATTCCTTGGATGTAGAAAGGAAAGAAGATCCAATGGAGTATCACAAATGTGGTACAAAAGAAGAGCAAGAGGATGAAGATGAAGATATTTGTGAACTTGAAGTTAAAGAAGATGCAAGAGAGGAGTATCATGAAGATGAAAAGATTTGTGAGCTCGAAGCAGATGAAGATGATTTGAAGATTACAATAGTAGAGGAAGAGTACAATGCCTTAGTTGGAGGTCAAATAATTGAAGTGGTTGCTTGTCTTATTAAAGAGGTAGAAGAAGAAATCAAAGATGAAGATGTTAAAGAGGTAAATTTCTATGAATTATGGGATGCTGAATTTGAGAGGAATTTCAAAGATATTGATGATGGTTTACATGAGGATCTTGTTAGTGATGTTTGGCATGCAAAGGAAGATTGGTATGGTATTTTTAAGTTTATTACAAGTGCGATTAATTCAACAAGATTGGAGGAGGATAAGAGTTATACTTGGATAAAGCTAATTGCAGAGGACTATTTTCCAAAGCAGACTCTTGTTCCAGCTAGTTGTTGGAAAAGAAGAAAAAAAGAAATATATCGTCAGTAGCTAGGTGTTGGAAGAGGAGAAAAAAATTTCATTGTCAGCAACTTCATTTTGTGAATTCATATCCAGAAAATTTTTCCTACCATGGGTGTCTAATGCAGGAGCATCTTGCATCATAAAAAGGGAGTGTGATCAAAAAAAATTTTTTTTTTTAAATGGAGGAGAGAGAAAGTGACACAAATTAGAGGAATTTTTTTTTTTAAATAGAAAAAAAGGAGAAAAGAGGAATTTCTATTTTCAAGGTCGATAGGTGGCATAAATAGAAAAATAGTTTTCATTCCATTTATCAAAGTGTGTAGGTGGCATCTTAGGAGTTTGTGGAAAGTTCCTTAAATCATTCATTTAATATTTTTGGTGATTGATGAGACAAATTACTGTCTCAAATTTGATAGAGTTTTTATATAGTCTGAACTTACTCTTTGAGCCATGAGAAAAATATTTCAAAATACCTATTTTAAATGTCTTATGTTGAATGCAGCCAGAACCTATTAAACCTATGGATAGTGGATATGATGTACTTTTCTTAATATTATATATAAAGTGAAATATTTCATATAAATATTTTAAGCTATTTTTTAATATTTAAATCAAATTAGAAATGTTTTATATGTTTGAATATTTCTAATTTGCAAGAAATGAGGAAGTGGCATGAAGAGTGGAAAACATTGCATTAAAGAAGGAGTAATGAAGACCGACCATGGCATAAGAAGCATGGATCAACTATGGGTGATAAGTCACATCTATAAAAGGAGTTATTTCAGGGAACTAACTTGATTATTTATCTATGGGCCATTATTCTATTACTCAATCAATGTTCTAAAGTCATGGTTGACATCCTACTTTTTTTCTACTGATGATGTTTTGCTTACAAGTTTTATG
This sequence comes from Cupressus sempervirens, assembly GCA_028749045.1. Classification (NCBI taxonomy): domain Eukaryota; kingdom Viridiplantae; phylum Streptophyta; class Pinopsida; order Cupressales; family Cupressaceae; genus Cupressus; species Cupressus sempervirens. The sequence goes on along the minus strand of CM053793.1, from coordinate 676,484,512 downwards.
TTATGTTTTTGTAATAAGTTCCAATCCTCTATATATATGGAAAGTTAGAAGTAGTGAGGGGATTAAAAGATTATGAAATTGTTTTCTCTATTCCTTAAAAATTATTTAGTCATGTAACAAAAGTAGAATTCTAATGAGAAATTGATTTTGGATTACTTTTTGTGTTCTTAGTTAGTTGAAGCCAACCAAGGGGGCCCACTTGGGAGGTGGAATAGATTTAGGTAGAGTAGATTTTTTTCTTGTAATTTCCTATTTAAGATAGATTTATTGTATTAGTCCTACAGCATAGAAAGTTCCTACAGTAGTTGTGGATAACTGTCATAGTGAATATTTGAACTGTTAACTAGTTTAAAATTCCCTCTTTTGTAGTTTGTATAGTTCTTTGTTGATAATCCAAGTATGCTTACTATCTTGTATCAGTAGTATAGGTTCCTTTCATGCATTTTACTTTCCTATAGCATAGGTGTTAAGACTCTTTAAGGATCTCAGTGCACATACTGTACTAACTCATTTCAAGTTCTACATCCCTAGGTTGACACTTCAAATGTATTTTCATAGTAGAATAGATAGTTCTCAAGATGGATAGAGTACCCCTTGTTAGAGGAATAGTGGTGTGATTATCTTGATCTATTATGGAAACCTACATTTTTGGCACCATTGCCAGGGATGGTGTCAAACTAGGAACCTTCATGAGTCTTATGTTTCTAGATTGTTATGTTAATGAGAAACCATAAGATTGAGTGCTTGAAACACAAGTAACCAATTCAATTGCATGCATCAAAGAGAAAGACCACAAGATGAATATGGAAGATTTCTTCCATAGGAGCCTATTAATTTGAACAATGACATTAAAGAAGAATCTGAGTTTCCTTTTTCAAACGCAATCCCTATTTTTTCTATAGAATCATCCTCAAGAGCAAAACCTTTGGATACAAGTGGCCTTCAACCTTTTGCTAAAATTTTGTCTAGTATTCTTGATAGTACTACTTCAAATCCACTAGTTGTTAACAATCCAGTGACCAATATCCTTTTTCAACAAAAACCTCATAATCAAATACCTCTAGTAATGGCACAACCTCCTTTTCCATTTCCTCTCCCAAGCCTTGTAACCAATGCTAATCTCAAAAATATACCTCCAAATGCTCTTCCAAAGTTGTATAGCCTCATACCTAAAGATTCAAATACTTTTGTGTTTGAGTTTGACATACTTTGTCATAGTTTTGACTACAACACTAATGCCCAAAAGGTTAAATTATTTCCAACAACACTAAGAGAGTCAACTTTATGATGGTTCATGGGTTTAGGAGCCAATGTATTGGGCACTTGGGATGAAATGCAAACTCTGTTTCTAGACAAGTACAAAAAGTATTGCAAAGAAAATGATTCAAGAGGAGATGATATTTTTAGAATATCACAAAAAGAGGAAGAAACATTGGAAGACTATGTTTCATGTTTCTTGAATACATTGTAGAAGAACCCTCAGCATGTGTTGTCTAAGGATTCACAAAAGCTAGCCTTTTTGACAGGTGTGAATAATAGTTGTCTAGAAGCATTAGACTTGATGGTTGGAGGAAATGTGTATCAATCTTCTTGGGATGACCTCAAGAAAATTTGTCTTAATTACTCAAGATCAACCATGAAGAAAGGAAAAGGACACTGGACTACAGCTATTAAAGGAATTAGTCAAGGTATTTCAAAGCTCAAGATATCTAATCTACTCTCAAATTTCAAGCAACATATTATAAATGATGTCGCCACACATTTCAACACAATGACTACAAAGAAGAAACATGCAAAAGCTGAAGTACAACTAGCTAAGTACTACACCCATTGTCAAAAGTAGAAGAAAGATTGCCAATGTAAACTGGTTGCTAGTGTGGAAAACCAACATCTTCCAACTGACTATATCAAAATTGATGGAGATAATGAGCAAGTATTCTTTGTTGCTCAACACCGGCCATGGGCCCAACATCAAGGTATGCCTTAGGACCCTTTACAAAATTTAAATCTATATGGTAATCAATGGAAAAACTATAATACCCAAGGTCCTCCACAATATAGTCAACCTAATTGGAATAATGCTTGGCAACAAAATCCACAACAGCTCCAATGGCCTCAGAATTCCCAACCTTCTTGGCCAAAAAAATAGAATAATCAATGGCAGAACTAGTAGAACCAATGGCAACCACCCCATGGGAATTGGCAGTCTACAAATCAATGGTGAGGACCTCAATAGTGGCCTAACCAAAATACTAGTAGTCTACAATTACTACCCCCAGTCCAACAACTTACACTAATGCCACCACCTCTAATTCCTAAACCTCAAAAGAAGACCCAATTATTTGCACAACCTCAGCCAGATCCAAATAACTAGTAGTCACAACAACCCATGTAATCTGTTGATGCTTAGCAATATCTTGCTTATGCTCTAAATGTTGCAAATAAACATTTGAGATCTTGTACAACCATACCAATGCCTAAACTACCTCTTATAATAGAAATATTAGATACTCCTATAGCATCAGAACCCCCAATTTCTAAAGAGGTTGACCCAACTAATGTTACTATTTCAACTCAAGCCCAGCTAGTGGTCAAACCTCCTTTTCTAGAGAAACTCGTACAAAGTAAACCTATCCAAACAGAAGAATAGTCTTTTGATATTGTTGATCAACTAAAGAACATGCATGTCCGAATACCCCTATTCCAAGCTATTAAAGGTATTTCCATCTATGGTAAAGCCATTAGAGAAGCCTGCTTGAAGAAGCTTGGGAGGAAGAAAAAGGACCCAACTATAGTCCATTTTGTAGGACAATTAGCTGACATTATGTTAAGAAAATTGATCACTCCTAAATATTTTGATCTAGGTCTAGTTGGGAATGTGATTATAAATGGTCAGTCTGTTAAAAATTCTTTAATTGATCTTGGTGCCACTATAAACATCATGACCAAGGATACCATGAAGAACTTGAAAATGGAAGGATTAAGGCTACTCCAACAATTCTAAAAGTAATAGATAGTTCTATTGTCACTCTTGATGGGATGATAGAAAACATAGTTGTAACCCTAGACTCTCTAGGGTACCCTACATATTTTATGATTCTATCTCCCAAAGTCAATTTATCTTGTTACCCTATCATTCTAGGACAACCATGGTTAGCTATATCTGATGCAAATATAAGTTGTAGGTTAGAAAATATGACCATATCTAATGATCAAGCAATAAAGAAATTTGATTTATATCCTCTAGCCCAACTAAAACCATATTTAAGCACATCTATCTAGCTAGATTTAGGGGATGAAGAAGAGTTAAACTCTATAGCATGGCTTATGATGTTACATAGACAATATTTCCTAAACCTATAGGAAGAGGATTCAATAATTTAGAGTATCCTTACTAACACTTGGGTGGTAGAAAAAGATGTATCTGATAGTTTTGTGTTAGAGTTAACCACCTATGAGGAATATAATATGAATTGTATTCATGTCAAAGAACCACACATTATTCATCAACTCTTACCATGTGAATTAGATACAAGTCCAATCTTTGAAGCTACAACAATTGAGTCTACCACTACTATTGAGCTATCAAAAGGTCATAATCTTCATGTCAATCCTAAATTGTCTTTCACATGGATGAATCAATTAACAGAGCTGTTTTGAAAACATGAAAAGGCTTTTGCATGGGTCTATGGGGATATGAAAGGTTTGAGTCCTACATTATGTACCCATCAAATATACATCAATGAAGGTTGTTTTCCACTCCATCAACCCTAAAGGAGGACTAATCAAGCCCTTAGAGAAATAGTTAAAGATGAATTGCAAAAATTACTTGATGTTGGTTTTATTTATCCTATATCTGATAGTAGATGGGTGTCACCCCTAGTCATAGTGACTAAAAAGGGAGGAAAATGGTGAATTTTTGTATATTATAGAGAATTGAATAAAGCAACAAAAAAATGATCATTTTTCTTTACCATTCATAGATCAAGTTCTGGATGCTTTGGCTGGAAATAAGTATTTATCTTTTCTAGATGGATATAGTGGTTATAATAAAATAAGTATTGCTCCTAAAGACTAAGACAAAACCACATTTACATGCCTATAGGGTACTTTTGCATATTCTATTTTTCCATTTAGCCTATGTAATGCTCTTGCAACATTCCAGCGAGCTATCATTAGAATTTTGCTGATATATCACATGATTTTATGGAAATATATATGGATGATTTCACAACATTTGGAGTCACCTTTGAAGAATCCATGATGAATCTTGAAAAGGTTCTTATCCAATGTAAAGAGCATAATTTGACAGTTAATAGTGAAAAATGTTTCATGCTCATGTAGGAAGGAGTGGTACTTGGTCATTTCATATCAGCTACAAGAATACAAGTGGACCCAACTAAGATAGAGATAATTCTAACACTACCCGTACCTACAAAACCAAAAGATGTAAAATATTTTTTAGGTCATGCTAGATATTATAGAAATTTCATAAAAGATTTCAGTAAAATAGCTAGCCCCTTGTATACATTATTGACTAAGGAAGTTTAATTTATTTGGACCCTCGAATGCAATAAAACCTTCATATAGCTTAAGAAACTTCTCACCATGGCACTAGTTCTACAAGGACTAGATTGGTCAATTTCATTTCATATTCATACTAATGCATTAGACTATGTTGTAGGAGTTGTATTAGGACAAAAACCTATTAATCTTGAGAATACCATCTACTATATTAGTAAAAGCCTTCATGGACCCAAGTTGAATTACATAGTAACAAAAAAAGAACTTTTAGCCATAGTCTATGCATTGAAAAAATTTAGACACTATGTGATTGAATATCCTATTTTTGTTCATACTAATCACTCAGTTATAGGGTATTTAATGAGCAAACTAGTTGTCATTGGTAGATTAGCAAGATGGCTCTTGTTGTTACAAGAATTTGATATTACCATTATTGATAAGCTAGGAAAATCCAACATAGTTGGGGATTATTTGTCCAAATCGACCATTGTTGATGAAGATCCAACTCTAATTGAAGACAATTTTCCAGATGAGCACTTGTTCCATATAACAACTCATACACCATGGTATCTAGACATTTCAAATTATCTTGCTGCAAATAGACTACCCCCACACTTCTCTTATAAAGAAAAGAGAAATTTAGTAGAGAAAAGTTTTCAATTATCTTGGATAGGTAGCAATCTCTTATATGTAGGGCTAGATCAAGTCATGAGAAGGTTTGTTAGGGAAGATGAGATATATGATATACTGCATGCTTGTCATGATGAACCATGTGGAGGCCATTTTTCAAGATCACCTCTTTCCTAATGTGTACTTGATCCTCTTTGATTAGATGTATCACTTCTATCCTCTAACTTCTCTCCTCTATTCTCCTCTAACTTATTCTATAATGTATCTCAATTCATAATTCCTTAACTACCATGAATGCTCTATTTGCACATGTAAACTTCTCTCTTCATTCATACTATGTTTTAGGATTTGTCCTCCTTAAGAAGACCTAGGTGACTTAGGGTTAGGTATGAATCAATGATTGTAATTCATCCATCTGGATGCTTAGTTCATCCCTTTAACTAATTGGTTTCATGTACTACATAAGGATTCTTAATTAAGATTTGTTCTTATCATCTAGAATTACAAAACAATCCTTTAAGTCAACTCAAAAATAGTTTACATGGTAGTTTTTATCATTACAAACAACTATGTCAAAACTATTTTATGTGGCATCTAAAGTTCTTGATGCTTGGCATCAACTACAACTTCAATATTGTCACTTGGCATCTGAATTACTTAGCACATACTAACTACTCAACAATTGAGTGACTTGAAACTAACATTTTACTCGACATGCACTATCTGACATGTTATGCTTAGCATGCATTACTTTTTTGGCATGAACTAAGTTCTAACTTGTAAATGACTTAAGTGTATAGATACTCATATGTCAAAACCAATATGAGATCAGCAATCTCCCCCTTTGACATGAGTGGAAAAAACACTTGTTCATGCATGAATAATCTTAACTTATGAGCATAACTTAGATACTCACTATCTTTGTTTGGCATATATACAAAATTTCAAATTTTCAAAATTTTGCAAAACTTGACTTAACAATCATACCTCAAAATATTATAACTCCCCCAAATTTGATTGTGTTGTTCTAAATTTAACCCTATACTCGTATTGAGTAAATATGCATATGCTGAATTGTGCTATACTTTATTTTTGTCTTTCACCCGTTTTTCTTCTTCTTATTTCTCCCAAAAACTTATGTCTCCTCAAAACTTATGTCTCCCCCTTTTTGACACTTATGTCAAAGGGTTATACACATATAGTGTGTTTGTCCAAGATATTTTTATGGACCTCAAGTATTATCTTTAGAGATGCATCCCAGTTATCACATGCTACTTCCAATGATTTGATTTGGATAGATAACTTAGCAACAAGATGAACTAAGCCTTCATCTGTAGAAATATGGGAATCTTTCTTCATCACTATTTCTACAAAGGCTAGTTCTTTGTGAAGTATATCCATGTGTGGGGTCAACATGGATTGGATATTTACTAGTGTAACTTGAATTTTGGCATCTTGAGCATATAGGGCTGCCAACTAACCTTGGGATTTCATCAAATTCCAGAAGTGCTTTTGACTCTGAGCTAGAGAATTGGGTAGAGAAGTACCTATTACCTTCATATCTCCTTCTAGAAAGTCAATATGTCACTGCAATTCTTTTGTGAATAGATTGGTATCACACAACTTGGTGTAAAGAGAGAAAATATTCTCTAATACTTTCCTTACACTATCAATATTCATTTGTAATTCAACCTAAATAAGTGCAATGGCACTTGATATCTTTTCATTGAATTTGCTTTAAAATTTCCATTTAGATCATTCAAGTAGTTTAACATTTGAATCTAGGTCTATATCATTTATCTTCTCCACTATATTAGTCAACTTCTCCATAATTGGCTTTTCTTTTTTAGGTGCAAGTCGGCTAAATGCATCAAGAAATATATCCTTGATATCTTACAATGCTTGCTTCTTCATATGCTCCCTTTCTAAGAAGTTCTTGGTACTTTTTCCTTGCAAGAGCATCCTGAAGTATGCTCATCTATTCAATAGTGATTGTTGCAAGATCAAACTTTGACAACACAATCACCTCATCCAAGTTGACATCACCAAATGATGTGACTTCATCTACCTTGGATTTTCTAGGACTAGGCCTTGATGACTATAGTTGTGTAGCTTCTACACTTGGCCTATGAAGAGCTTGACTTGGAGGAGTAGAAATTTTTGGAAAAGTGACCAATGCTTGTATTTCTAATTACTCCTCAAGCTTGGTAGTCAATACTAACTCTTGGATAAGAGCACAAAGTTGGGTCAAAATTTTGTGAAAGTGATTTGTGTGAAATGAGACCTTTCGGAAATGGGTACCTAATTTCTTTAGAATCAGGTACTTGATTTTAAAAACATAGCTTGGGCACCTAATCTATATTCAAAAAATTGGGTACCCAATTTTTTAATATGGATTAGGTGCACGAACCATGTTTTTGGGGTTTTTTGTTCATTTTTACTATTTACAAAATGTGAGCTCGATTTTAGCATAGATACAGGAGCCCATTTTTATATTTTCACTGACCCCTTGTTGCTCTTTTTTGATGTACTAGGTATTTTACTTTGTTTTCTACTATTATATTTCATTGTTTTCAGTTTTATGCTTTATAATTCTATCAATTTATTATTTTTTTCACTTTTAATATGCAAAATTGTAAATTTCCATTGTTAATAGTATTATCTTTAGATTATTGTATCTATTCATTTAAATAGTTTCGTATATTTTAATTTTTAAAATTTGTAGATGATCATTTAAAAATTATTATTTTAGATGTTTCAATGTATTTAATAAAAATTACAATGTTGAATGATTAGATAGATGTAAATTAGATTGTTTAAACATGAAATTACATTCTATATCTTATATTTATTTCAACTAAATAGTAATTAATTATAAATTAGTTTGTAAACCATATGACCAAGAAAGTAAAACTAAGTATATTCCTAAGTCTAACCTCAACCTGACTAAAATCATACAATAATTTAATATAAACCCTAAACATAAAACTAAGTATTTAATGTGTAATGTCCTACCAAGGGATCCAAACACAAAACTAAGTATTTAATGATTTTACTTATTGTATTGTACTTTGTTTCATGGATTGGAAAGGGATGATGTAATATATTTTATAAATGTATATTCTTTCATCCTTTCATACCCTGTGACATGTACAGTGGATGATTGTGCATTTTGAATTAATGCCAAGTGGCATTTGGAACAAATATATATTATTTAAATGGATTGAACTTGTAGTTATTCTTTCATGTGGATGTGTTATTTATTTTACTTCTAGTATTATTTAAAAATCAAATGTGACTCAATGTCTAGGGATCCTTAAGGAATGTAATCTCTTATATTTTCTTATGTAGTATTGTGTGTTATTGCTTAGTAAAGCTTTATTCTTGGGATACCTTGGCAAGGCGTTACATAATGTTTTCCCTTACCTTAAAACCATATCTTTTTAAATAAAACTACACACTAACCATAAACATAGTATTAACCTTGATGTAAAATCTCACTCTCAACATAATTCTAAGCCTAACTCTAACACTGATTAAAATTTTAACCAAATTATATAATTAAAATTGTTAAACTTAACTATAAGCCTAACCCTAATCATTAATAAACTTAATCCATAATGTTAAACCCTAATTTTAATTGTAACTTCAAATCTTAAACTTAACACTTGATCCCTAGCTAGGTAACCATAATAGTAGGTCCATAATGGAAAGAAATCTTAATCTGGTTTGAAAACTTTATTTAATGATTTTAAATTGGGTTGAAGAAATATTGAAATCTTAAATGATAAACTATAAAATAGTACTTCAAGAATAACTTATTTTGTACATTTATAATCTAATTATATTAATTTTTAATATTTTTCTTGATAATGATATTTAAATATGATTTATATTCTTTTAATTTCTCCATACGATATGTAGGACTTAACTTTTCATCATAATTTATGTAGATAATACATTTCAATTGATATGGATTTTATCTTTAGATGTTTGTTTGATTCTTTTAGCATGAGGTTTGTTCACATTGGACATAGATAGAGTGTCATAAATTTGACAAAGAGTCCAATCTTCCACGAGAAAGAAAAACACATGGACATCCAATAATATCTTCCAACTAAGACATTGTTATCACTCTAACTATTACTATGACATTTACACAAACTATAATTGTGATCTAATACTCATACATGAAGTTGCCTATAAGTAAACACCACTTTTTGATACACATTCTTGGTTACACAAATCTTCATTGAGCATCGAAGGTCACGATCTACATGAGTCTCCAACTTAGCCTCTTTACTAAAATTTATACTAGAGGGAGAAACAATATTTTAGTTACTTTTGACTACATCCACCTCATGTTCACTAAAGAGACCTTTTGAAACCATTACTTTTGGGACTGCCTTCTTCTATCATCCATTAATAGGTCCAATAATTTATTAAAGAAAAGGGCACTAAATCTTACCACCATGGACACCTTTATTTACTACTTGAAACATCACCTATTTGAGAAGGGAAAAAAAAATTTGCCTCCTTTTATTTTCTACATATCACTTGATAGTTCTTTAGAAACCTCTTGAGAAACCCTTTTGAATAGTTTAACTCGCAGAACACATGTCATTTCCTTTGGTTTGTTAAGATACAATAGGACTACAAAAAATGTGGCAATGATAGTGTTCACATGCATTGTATGTAAATTACTAGGTCATGTCCAAAAATCAATCTTTTTAATGTACTCATTTTCCAAAGGAAGATAGGAAGACAGGGTACTCATTTTCCTTACCCACTTCAAGAATGCCTACTTCTCTTCTCGGTTTGCATGTTATGTAAACATAACACCATCTTTTGAATGCTTAAGTAGAAGAAACTACTAGAAAATCCAAGCATTTTGGTGGACATCTCATCATAAATAACCCTTATGGGTTTAATAAATAATACTTTTATTCTAAACAAGATTATTCGTTGCTTTTTAAAGGTAACATTTTCAATTATAGGTGGAATATATAATTTATTAAATTATTAATTAATATATTTAAATTATATCTTAATATGAAACATCTTTTATAATAATTAGTGTATGTGGAAATACTAATCTATAAGTTATATTATATCTTTGTTAATAATTAATATTAATTGATCAACATAAATTAAATTTAATAGCTTTTTAAAGGTAACTTTTTCAATTATAGGTGGAATATATAATTAATAAATTTATTAATTAATATATTTAAATTATATATTAATATGAAACATGTTTTATAATAATTAGTGTACGGGGAAATATTAATCTATAAGTTATATTATATCTTTATTAATAATTAATATTAACTAATTAATATAAATTTAATTTAATGTAAATAATATATTATACAATTATTCAATAAATTGATATCTAAATAATTTTTTTTTTTTATTAAAGTAGTTAAAATAAAGGGGCTTGGTGCATAACAATACAATGGTTAAACTATTGGGCACTTTCACATCCTGTTCCTTAATATTAAAAACATGTTTCCTTGAACTTGCATAGACAAAACAAGTTCATATCTAACATTAAAATCAGATTTCTAGTTCCTCCTTATAAAAGAGACACACAGATAAAGATGTACCATCTACATCTACTTGAAACATAACTATTTAAAGAGTTATTTAAGTCTACTTAAAGAGTTATTTATTCAATTCTTGGCAACCAACACATTTCCTTGTAGACATCACCATCTAAAAGGCTAATTATGTGTGATAATATAATATGTTCAACCCTAACCCAAACCACAATCTTATTTATATATTCAATCCTAATTGTTTTAATATTGATCCTTAATCGTAGAAATTTGCTAAGGCATAATCATAAACATATTTATATAAGATATTTATAGAATTCACATTTAAGTTGATTTATTAATATAGTTTTTTGGAGTATTATTTTATGATTAGGCTTAAATTTGGTATAATTTTCAATTAGCCTTAACATTAAAGTTTACTTAAGTGTTTAACTTTATTTATTTAATTGATATGGTTTTAAAGATTTGTGCATTTATATAATTTATATTTTAGATTTTTTTATTAAATAGTAATTTTGTGATTTTTTATGTTGTTTAAACATATATGCAGATTATATTTGATGGACTGACCCCCACCTCCTCCCCCTCCCCCACCCCTGCCTCTACCTCCAACCCCTCCATCTCCATCTCCACCTCCAACCTCACCTCCACAATCGCCTAGTCCATCTCCATTACCTATTATAGAGGATCTACGAAAGAGCATGAGGCATAATCTTAGCAATCTCATGTGAGATATTGAAACTATCAAGTGTGAGGCCCACCACTCATCACCTACTATGCCTTGTGGATAGCATGCAAGGTGTCATTCACTCTATACAAAATTTGGTTTTTTATATTAATAGCTTTAGATTATGGAGGTAAAACATGCATGCCTTTTATTTTGATGGACTATCCTATAGAGAGATGCATAAGCTCAAAATAGTTAAATGAAATTTTACAAGATATTTTGTAAACCCTAAGATGGGTGAGGAGATTGGTGAGAAGAAGCCTTGCATTTCTATTATATGGTGCATGCATCCACATATATCAACACACTTTTCTGAGCAATGGTGGATGGTATTTGACCATCCACAACATGCAAATCAAAGGTACCCATGTAATTCCTTAGGAAGCTATGAGCTAAATTTGAATTGGATTTGAAACCCAATTATTTTGATATTAAATCATTTTAGGGGGTTGGTGGAGGAATGCCTCATGATAGACCTAGGGAAAAGCTGAGCGATAGAATGAGAAATTGCATACAACCTCAACCTCTTGTACCTCTTCCTACACTAGTTGTGCCAACACCATACCATCATCAAGCAATGTCATCTGCTCTTACCTTATTGAGTGCCCTTTTGAGAAATTTAGCAGAGTAGTGGATGTAGGCAAGAAATATTCATCCACTTGGACACATTTGTACTAGTTGTGGAGATATATGTAGAGGTCCCCAGAGTGATTTTGATGTGGCACATGATGACCATTATAATTTTGATGATGATGCATAAGTTTCCCATGGTGATGGTAGTAATGATATTGATGTGCCATCATTTGTTGACCTCATGCAGGGAGAGCCCAAAGATAGTCAGGAGTAGCAAGTAAAATTTTAATTAAAATTTAAATATAATGTACATAATTATTTACTTTATACATACATGTGTGATTGTAGTAACCATATTAATGTATGTTGATTTTGAAATAACAAAGGATGGATGATATTGTTCCTCCTAGAAGGTAGTATAGTCTTTTTTTGAGACCTCCAGACATTGGCATCCCTCATACGGTATGCACTTTGAATTACACTATAAAAATGTACATTCAAACTCAATTCTAATAACATGTGCTCATATATTCTTTTTATCTAATTTTGTAAGGATTCTTAGCTACTACATAGTATGATGTTAGTAAAAGCCCTTATCCATTGACCAATGAGGCACAACCTCAAATACCTATGGTATGAACTTTTGACTCTAGATAAATAATTTGTACTATTTTTATGTATTTACATTTTTATTAACTTATAATCTTCAACTTTTATTCATGTGTATAATTTTATGTGTTTTGGTTTTATGAATAGGAGATGGATCATACTTATCCATATAGGCCTCAATATATTTTTTTTTGACTCCATCTTTTGACCATGTGAGACATGTCGATGATCATCATGGTAGCATATCTTTAGACACATTTGTGACATTGGCTACTACTCAAGTATGATATGTATACATTTTTTTTATAGCTTATAAAAAATGTAGTGTACAAAATATGTACTTTTTAGTTTACGTAAATTGTAATTCATGTACATATAATTTTGACTCAACATTTATGTATCCATAATTTTAGGACTGTCGCCATGAGTGTTGCTAAGAGTATGGGACTAAGCCAGATGGAAGTACCTACATCATCCTTTGAGGTTAGTATTGTGATTTATGTACATACATTGTTCATTATGCTCTTTATCAAATCTTTAATAGGAGCTCACCACTACCTCATTTGGTAGCTTTCATAGTGCACCTCCTCCTATTATAGAGGGACACCCATCTCATGTGGTATTATTTTTATTATGTAGTGAATATTTAATTTATTTGCAAGCTAGATTTTGAAACCCATTTCAATTAAGTATGTACATGATGAGACACCTCATGTTACACAAGATGATCCATCTACCTCACAAGGTGTCCCGCATGATGAGACAGCTTATGTTACACAAGATGATCCATCTGAGTCCTCTTTGTGTGGACTAAAGAGGACTAAAAATCAAATAGATTACATCTTTTGGCACCTTTAGATTGTATTTTTATGACACATATTGTTTATTTTGATACACTTTGTATTAGGACAGTTAACTATATTATATGTATTTTTTAACTTCATAGATCATGTTATGACATGTTAGACCATGGACTATTTTTTTATGACTTCTTATCATGCAAGTGTATGTAGTATATATTATTATGCTGTCATGTTGTAAGTATGAACTATTTTCTTTATTGTAACATATTTCATTCATGTTATGACAAATTTTGTAAGTATATGGTACATGAACAATAATTTTAACTATTTATATACAAACATTAATTTAAACATGTTTGAATGTAAAAGTAATGGAAAAAAATAGGACGTCATTACTTGAATTGACAATTAATTTATAATATCAAGTGCACACCTTTAACTTTCAAATAGAAGTAAACTCATGTTTTTAAATGTTTACAACATGTTTCATAATATATGTAAGACAATATCAATGACATATTTATAGAAGTGAACTCAAAACATAAAATTGGTTCAACACATTTCTTCAAGTGAGGTCCTATAAAATAACATTATAAAACAAAAACACATGTTAATAAAAGCATAAATTAATATGAGCTATTTGAACTATGTAAATGTGCAATTTGTATGTACTCACTATGTGTAATTGCACAAGATGTTGATGTTCGATCCACCTTAACATTTAAATTTGCATAAATTGTAATTGAGACCTAAATAAGAGGTATATATAAATTCTCTAATTTGTTATTGACAACGCATACATACACATAATTAAATTATATAAGTACATATATAAAAATAGCAAAATAAAGGAAAAACATACATGTGTTTGATTTAAATGTAGTCATCCCATTGTACCATCTGCATCCTCTCTCTTTTTCTATGCATCTATGATTATCTTGTACTCGTCCATTGAAATTGTCCATAATACCTTATCGGCAGGTCTCCCTTTGTATCTTTCTAATTTGATATGTTTTGCCACAACCAAATGAGAATAGTGTAAAATATTCTTTTTGGAATGGTAGTCTTCAAATGTTGGTAAACCATTTCTTCTTGTTAGGTATGTATGTAGCCAATTGCCAGCGACAATGAAAAACCCAATTGGATCAAAACCATCATCATATCAATTTTTTCTTAGGCTCCACACATCTAGCTAGCCAATACTCAATCTGTTCATCATTATCTGTAGGGGCAATAATGGCATAAACATGTCCTACAAGATAAGATAAAGTACATGAATACTTTAATCACATGTGTACATATATAAATAATATATTAAATACATTTACTTGAACTATATTAATCACATGTACATAAATAAATAATATAAATTGAAGCATGATCACAAAAAAATCTAATTTAAATGTGCGTACCAAGTTGTATGAGGTCTGAAATACAACCATAGTGTTCTGATGCAAAAGTAACATTCTGGCCTTCATTTACTATATCATATTGAAAATGTGTGTTAGTAGGTCCTAATATTTTTTTTGCCAATCTTCAACCCATTTTTGTATTCTCACATTCTTCCCATTCACCTACAAGATAAAACTGAAAAAAAACAAGCAAGCTCCCTAGTCCATATAGTCCAAATGTTAGAATCTAAACTCCTAAATGAATGTCATTTAGTTGACATTTAGTTGACCCTCTAATTGTATCATAGTCATATCTTGAAAGGATATTCTTCTCTTCAACTAGGTAGAAGAAACGTTTGATTGTAGAGTTCTGACTTGACCTTGTGTATAAATATTAGTTACACCATTCAACAATCTCATGCATATTTTTGAATTTGGATTTTTCCTCAAATTTTAATTGTTCTCTACTAAGGGCTCTCTTTATGCATGCACCAGCACCATCATGTTCTCCTTTACCATGTCTAGCCTCAAAAAAAACTCAACACATGTTGGATATTAGTTTGTCTATGTGTCCTTCTCAACCAATAGAACATTCTAGCATTCTTGAATTGTCCTATACAATTATCTAACCATATCCAATCTTGTGTCATTTGAATTTGTCTCTCTTTTAAATTATCATTAAAAACCTTGAAATAATATTGGACAAACTCAGATGAATGAAGTTTATTATCACTCATATAGAAATGGTGCTCTCTCAATATTTTTTGATCCTCCTATGTACTATTAGGTGCATGCCTATAAACTATATGAACATAAATTGTTACTTGCATTGAATTGTAATATTATGGTTGTACCTCATCTTGTGGTGAAAGTGTGTTGTTCTCTACAAAGTCAACAACTGAAAGTATAGTACCAATTGGAAATGTATTCTTACATATGCAAAATTGTCCATCAAGCCATCTAGCATATTGAGAGTGTTTAACATATTTTGGTATGATCGCACTCTTAAACTCATCCATAAATGCATGAAAAATAACTTTATATGTAACTAGATCACACCTTCTTCCAATCTTCCCATCCTTCAATGGATATTCAATACTTTTGGATATTTTTATATTAACTAATTTTTGTCCAAAAGTAGTCAAAGCATTTTCATGCAAACATTCATCTAGCAAAGAAAGATTGCCACACATATCACATGTACCAGAAAGACATGCATTGAAAAGAAAGTATTGATCATTAGGTGGCTTACAAGACAAACCTAGTATGAAATCCTTTATAGTTTGAGGTGGTATTTTTATACCACATTCTTGCAACATTTATTTACTATGCATGGTACCATGTATAGATTGGAATACATCATAATGGTAACAAAATTGAACATGAGTTTTACAACAACATGTGATCCTTTCCTTGTTAATCCTTACATACCATGGTTTACACTTTTCAAGAGATCTTTGACTAATGGTAATAGTTAACACCTTACCATCTACAAATTTTCTAAAAAATTTAGTTTGAGTCATGTCCAAAAGGTGTTTAGGATGTGGATCACATATTTTGGACCCAACTCTCAATTTAAGAACACATCTTGAATTAGGTGATACTCTTTTATTATCATGCCAAAGAATTTAAACCAAACTTTTGACTTCACTAGTAAATTTCATATCACATCTCAGGAGTCTACCACTAGAAGTCCACAAAATATTTGCTAGATCACATTCAATGTTAACCCTTCTCTTTACAACTCTTTCTAAAGTCTTATGATTCACATTAATAAATCCACTTATGTTGCTAATCAATCTTTTTTCGGTTGTTGATTTGTTAACTAAAGTTATTTTTATTGCTCGTTGTGTTGCATTCTTATCTTTAGAGTGACTTCTCTTTCCGATAACATTAAAGGTAGTAGCAATAGTGGATACAACTTGTTTTAAAGACTCATTTTTATTATTGAGTTTTACATATATTCCTAACCATTTCATTACTTTTTGCATTTTAGACATTTTAATTAGTTGCAATGTTAACTGACATTGAATCCCAAATTTCCTATTATAAAAAAAATCTATACAATCTATTAGAATGTGTCCTAATTTGTCTCCATGAAACCAATCCCTCGAGATTATCTAGCACGTCATTAGGAAAATAAAAATTATGTTCAGCCACTTTAGTATCATTCTGACATGTTTGTTTAGTAATTGGTGTTTCTATATCTATATTCATACTATTGTTATTTTCAATTGGCATTTTATTTTCACTATTATTTGGGATTTGAATCTCATTTTAATTTGTTCTTGGTATTTCATTCGGGGCATGCATTTCTATTAGAGTTTTTTGTGCATGATCATTTGACAATCTATTTTCATGAAGAAAATCTAAAACATCTAAATTGTAACCTACTTCTAAAAAATCACTAATTTTATCATGAGAAAAAAATTGAGGGTTTGGAGACACATCTGTATTGAATGTTTGATTAGAATGTGCACTTGAATCTCCTTATATTGAGTTCTCTTCTTCGGCCTCTTCATCCATCATGGTATCCCAATGTCTTTCTTGTTTGAAACATTGCTCAATTCTCTAATTCTTTGTCTTCTCTCTTGTTGACATTGTGCTTTATTCTCTTTATTTGTTGCAATTTCCTCATTTGTTAGAACTTTTATTTTCTTCTTTCTTCATTGTTTTGATCTCATGTTTGCACCAATTTTGAATTTGAATCAACAACTTGAAAATTGTAGAAGACAAGAAAATAGAATAACTATGATAGAATTTGATGTTGCAGATTGAAACTGCTATTCAATCATTGCAATCATTAAAATTGGTCTATGGGGCATCTTTTGTGGCCCAATAGGTAGATTAGAATTGAGCACCCAATTTTTTAAAAATTGAGTGCCCGATTTCTTATTATTTAAAACTTGGGCACCCAAATTTTAAATAATCAGGTACCCATTTCTATTAATGGCTAAAACCAACTCAAGCACCCAATTTTTGAATTACAAATCAGGTGCCCAATTCTAGTAACATAGGTGGAAATTTGGAATGGCCGCAAATTTGCATTGGGTTTTTCCTTGGAGAAAGGCATGGCATAGGCTTGGTACCACCAAGCCTATGCCTTCATGAACCATTTTTTTCTAAGGCATTTAATCAACAATTTTAGGGATTGTTGTAATTTTTATATGGTCATCCCCATTGAATTTTTTGACAAAACAAAATCTTATTATAGGTCTTACTATTCTGATTTCAAAAATGTAATTTTTTTAGTGTTACAAGTTCATTTACTATTTTTCCATTATTTATTAATTAGAAGTATCTCTTAAACATTAAATAATGACATTCACTAAAAATTTAATAACCTTTTAAATTTTTCATATTTTGTAAATTAATTTACATATCATCAATCCTCACACAATTATTTTAAAGTTTTAAAAAATCAAAAAAATGATTAAATTATGGCATTCATAAATGAGATGTTTTAGAATTAGCTTAATCGTCAATTAAAAATTAATTGAAAAATATTCATTAAAAAATTCAATAAAAATATGCTCATCAATCTTTGGTGTGTTAGGTAACTTTGTTTAAAAGGCTTCACAAAAATTCATTTAGTTGTGTCAAATTATGGTGCTTGTATATGAGCATAGCATGGTCCTGAAACAAGCATTTTAAAAAAGTGGTTTTTACAGATCGATACCAAAAAAATAATCTATCACATCAGTATACAAATAAATTAAATATTCAAAAAGAAGATCCCATGAACTACAATTTTCATTTTTAAATTTTTTTTATATTTAACATCTAAATGACTCAAATTTTGGCATCAATTGACAATATATTCAAAAATAGGAAAAACACTTCCATTTTTGGCCAAAAGTGAAACCCAACTTCTTGCACTAACCCTCTTCAATCCTATCATTTTCTTGATTGTCAATCTCAGTGGTACCTTGAGTTTTTGTTGTAGGTATAGAAATATCTTCTTGACTAGTTGAACTAGTGTCTCATCTTTATCTTTTGTAGCAACTTCTTGTATTGACACATTTTGCACCATTGTGCTGATATTTTTCATTGTTGTCTCTTTCCTTTGGTACACTAGAATGGGCTTTGTATGTTGTACCATAGTAAATTGAGGGGTCTTAGATATGTCTTGTGTTTCCTCCTCTGCAGATGTCTTTTCTATTGATCTAAGATTAGTTTTGATAATTGAGTGTCAACACACTTAAGTCATTTACTTAGTTCATGATGGACTAGTAATATATGCCAAGTACAACATGTAAATATTAGATCATGTCTAGTTGTAAATAAAGTCAAGTCACCCATGTGCCGAGTCACTCAAGTGATGAGAAGATAGATCATGCTGAGTGATTCAAGTGTTGAGTTAATAATATATGTCGAGTAGTTCAAGTGCTAAGTCAAAAGCAAAATTACAATATATGCCAAGCATTAGAAACTACATATGTTGAGCAACATAGATTGGACAAATTTATTTGTTATGATACAAACAACTAAGTAAACTATTTTTTAGCCAACCTAAGGATAGTTTTCAATCCTTTGGAGACAAGGACGAATCTATATGTGGAATCTCTATGCAATTACATGTAGAAAATCAGAAAATGGGAAGGATTGAGTAGAAAAATGGATGAATCTTAGTCATAGATTCATACCTAACCCTAAGCCACCTAAGACTTTATAAGGAATATGAAGCCCTAAATTTTTATATTAATTATAGAAAGGTAACAAGGGGTGAATGAAAAAATTGAAGAAGTGAGCAAGACAATTTGTAGAGCATTCAAGGTGACTTAGCAGTAAGAGCGAATTGCAGAATCAGTTAAGTGAAGAATAGAGGATAGAGGATATTGGATTAATACATCAAATAATGAAGGATTAATCATAGATTGGATAGAGGTGATCTATTATCAAGCAAGCAAGTGTCAATCACAAGATCTATGTTGAGACATTTTGACAGGTGATTTCAATTAAATCTCCTAGGCAAAGTAATCCTAATAGGCTTTACCAAATCCTTTAACAAGGTGGCATTCAAAGTGAGTGATCAAAATTTCTTTAACTAGGCACACTTCTAATAGAGTGTTGAAATTCTCTAACAAGGTGGGACTTCACAGTTGTTACAAGCCTTTAACAAGATAAGCCTTTCATAGGGTAGATGATGATTCATGGTCAAACCATTGTAACCTTAATTCACTACACTTTATAATTATAGTAGTAAAGATTTGTGAGTGTCATCCCCACCCCAATTTTACCTTCTCATTTGGAGGGTTTCTGGGTAACCATATCTAGTGCTATGTGTGTTTGATTACTTATATGTTTTAGATGCATTTACTTTAAATGTTATTTCAGTATGTTAATGCATGTGATGTATGAATGGTGAAAGTTTTAAAACTCTTGATTCACGCCCCCCCCCCCCCCCCCCCCCCACCCTGGCAACTTGGGAGTTTACTCCTTTCCTACTTATAATTCTAATAATTGGTATCAGAGCCAAGTTCTTAGAAAAATAAGCTTTGTAGCTTAGAGGAAAGATCTTGAAATAGAAGTCTACAAGTTGGGAAAGACTATTGAGAACTAGGAGATTGAAATATGACTTATACTATATCAACTAATGAAGTTAGACATGTTTTAAAGAGTTCCTTGAAGAGAACCAAAGAAATTGCCATTGCAGAGAATGACACACTATACAAAGAGATCAACACCACAAATCTATTTATAGATGGTAACTCTAGTGAATTTCATGCAACAGTTGTAGATCTAATGTAGAAGAATAGAGCAAAAGAAAAATAAATTAGAAATCTCAAGCTGGAGCAAGAATCACAAGCTATATTGCTATGTGAGCTGACTGAACAAAAGAAGAAAGCCATAGAAGACAAGACCATGATTGAAGAAGACAAAAGAATTTTGAATAGCAGACTAGAAGAGAAGTCAACAGAGCTAACCAGGATCTCAAACATATAATTGGATACCTTGATCCAAATGATGAATGCTCATCATGAGTTGAATGTCAAGGACATTGAGACAACTACATTGAAGTTGCAGAATGAACAACTGCAAAATGACCTGAAAAGAGAAAAAGAAATTGCTGAAAGTTTTAACAAGCCAAATGAAGCTATCAAACACTTGGAGCAATTACTAAAATCCCCTAGATCCAACAATGATGCATCAGGATTAGGATACACAAGCATTGAGGAAGGATAATCATCAAAAGTTGCTAAAGATAGGAACATCAAAAGTAAGAACTCCAAACCTACTTGTCACTTTTGTGGAAAGAAAGGACATACTACTAACGTGTGCAAGAGTAAGAATAAAAATCAAAATGTCAAGCCTAAGAACATGACTCATTGTCATAAGTACAACTAACAAGGTCATCAGCCACATGAATGTATAACCAAAACCACACATGCACCAAGATTTGAAGGATATTGCTACAACTATCAAAAGTATGGACATAGAGCCTTTGAATGTAGATCCAAGTCCAGGTGGTCATCACATAAGCTAAAAAAGATAAGAAGCTATGGAAACTCTTATAATTGAGATTACAATGCAAGATATAGCTGCCATTATTTTTAAGAATATGGACATATTCCTAAGAATTGTATTAGGACTCACTTTAGTGGTAACTACAAAAGGTGGTTGAGTCAAACCACATGCTTTAGTTGTTTGAAGACTGGTCATATTGGTAAGCATTGTCCAACTAGGTCAAAGGTACCAAGTTATGAATTTGATAAAAGTAAAGGCAAGGCAGATGTTGAACACATTAGGAATGAGATGAATAAGACATGGAATAAGAAAGGTGGTTGCAATACATCAAATGGAGAAGGGATCACTTCACCCAATGGATCAAGTGATCACACCTCATCAAATTTAACAATCAAGAGGTATGTGGGACTAATATTCAAAGTATTATATCATCATTAGTTTCAAAAGAACTTAGTACTAAAAGGACAACATTAGCATGAATGAAGATGCAAGATGTTGAAAATTTAAGGTTAAATTTTTTAGATTTCATGTTATTGCCGAGCATGAAAAGTTTTCAATGGATGTCAAGTGGTATGCTAGTTGATGCCTAGCTACCAAATTATCTAGTTGATGCCAAGTCTGTAGTAGTTTCCAAGTGATGATAATATCAATGGATGCCAAATGATTTTGAAATCAAGTTTGTGTTGAGTTTACGTTTGTACAAGCACTAAGCATTAATTGCAAAGGTTTTTGAAGGGTATATGGTCATTTTCACTCATTTTTCATCATTTCAAATTCAAGCAAGAGTAAATAGAGTAGAAGAAAATTCAAAAATTTGTTTGAAGTGACCACAAAGATTTCAGCAATGATTTCACACCAGTTCTACAAGATTTTAAAGGTATTTATCATAAGCTGAGCTATGTAGTTTGTATTTACAAAAACCCTAGTTTTTCACAATGGCATCTAGCTCAAGAAATTTAGAAGGGAAAGAGGTCTTGAATGTCCAATTAGTTATTAACAAGCTGAAATATCCAAATTTCAAAGTAATTCTAGATGTAGCCTACAAACAAGATCCTTCAGGTGCATTGTCCATGATTCCCCCAAATGTCATTATGGATCAAGATATCAAAAAATATTTCAATTGTAAGAGAGGAGGAATAGGTGACATGGAAATAAAGGAAGCCTATGATAGATTATGTGAAAATAGCATCTTGAAAGAAGAATTCAAAATTGTTGAAAGGATGGGTTTGATGAATGCCCTAGAATTTCCTAGCATATTCAAGATAGAATGGATAGGAATAGTATTGAGCCAAATATATGATGGAACCTTATGGTTGGAAGGTGGACCAATAATGATCACCAAATGAATAATTCATAGGGTTACTAGTTTCCCAACCCTAGATTGGCCAAAGACTCTAGAAAGTGATTCCAAAGAGGTAATAGAAAAGAATACAGGAGCAAAGTGGAACAAATGAGGAATGACAATAGACACTATAATAGATCCACTGATAAACCTTGTAGTAAGAGTTATCTCTCAAAAGTTTTATCAATCTAGTAGATTGAATAGTGTACCTATATTATAGTAGATGTTAGCTACAAAATTGTGAAGAAGGATCATACTTATGATCTAGTTGAACTTCAATTGCAACAATTAATGGAAAACCTTGGAGCAATAAGAAAGACTAAGAGTGCATAGTGAAATTTTGGATCAATTCTAGTTTTGCATATTTTTCTATGTACAAAATATATCCCCATCTTTTGGCACTGTAGGATGGAAGACAAATAGGTCAATTGTTGTTCAAATAAATGAGTACATTGAGAAGATGGGAGAAAATTTTGAAACTATCATGACTAGCTACTTTGAAGACTTTAAGAAGTCTATGAATAAAAGGATGAGGATACATGTTTCTTTGGTTGAACAATATTACAATGATATATATTTTCTTGTAGACATTAATTACACATATGTATAGGCAACCATGCCTAGGGTAAGATAACTAACACCTTAGGTTACGAGATCAATTTTGATGAAGCCTCAACATTCATCACTGCACTTTTAATAGAGGAAGTAGACAAAATAGAAAAAATCTTTGGAAACTATGATGTAATGAAGTCAAAGGTAGAAATGGAATTGAAGACAACCTTTACACTGAAGAAGAAGGACAAACTAGTGAGGAAACTTAAAGCTAAATTTGGTGAAGGTGTTGAAGAGGAAGAAGAGGAAGGATATGAAGAGGATGAAGAGGAAGAACAAGAACAAATTGATGCAAGAGCATCTTTGGTTTCCTTGTTATCCTACTCATTTTTGTTCATTTTACAAGTTGGTGCTAAGTTATTGTGGCACTTAGTTGGTGCCAAGTTACTGTAGCACTTAGTTGGTGTTGAGTTACTATAGCAATCTAGTGTTGGCCAAGTGTTCTTTCATGTGCCAAGTTACCCATTGTATGCCAAGTGACTCTTCATTTGTCGAGTTACCTAGTGTATGCTGAGTGACTCTTCATGTGCCAAGTTTTCCTACTTACGTTGAGTGTTAGCATTTGGACGTAATTTCTATGAGTTGACTTGCAAGATTTATTTTGATCATGATATTATCTTTTCTTCGGATGTGTCTAGACCATCGTTGATTCAACCTTCCTCTTATGTAATGTTCTAGAGTGATCTATAAGCCATTTTGGCAAGTATATATAGAGTGTTTAGGCTTAAAGTTAAGGAAGTTTTGGGAAGAGGATTGCAGAGAAGAACTAGAAAGTATGAATTTGCTATTGGATCTTTGGATGTGAATGTATTTGTATTTGGCCATAACCTAGAAGACCTTATAGTTGGGCATATATGAAGACATTTTGATGAATCAATAAAAGTATTTCACTCTTCTTCCTCCTTTGGTTATTGTTCTTTGTGTTTGCTTCTATTGTGTTAACTCTTGTACAGGGGTTTGGATAGTTGGTTGAGCCCTTGGCCCTAGTTATTTATTCCTTCCCTACGTCAAGTGGTATCAAAGCCTAAGGTTCATCCTTGTGGAGATTGGATCATGTAGAACCCTAATTTAGATTTGGTTGTAGGGTTGTAGATCTACAAATTTGACCTATATCTTGTAGAGGGTTACGATCTTGCAAGAACCTAATTTGTAAAGATGGTTTGGGGTAGAGGAAATAATGTTGATAATGCTATATTGGATCAATTGAGACAAATTGCAGCCAGATTAGATGTTGTAGAGACAACCTAGAGGAGAGGAGTGCATCTTGATGATGTAAGTGATGATGAAGTAGTAGCACCAAACCATAATCCAGAGCTTGGCCAAGATCAAGATGAGGAAATATTGTTGTGAGTGTTGTCTAGGGAAAATTCAAAGCCTACTATAGAAGTTGTTCCTTATGATGGAAATTTGGATACCAATGTTGTGTTAGATTGGATCTCTGATATGGAGAAGTTCTTTGAGTATGAAAACACTCCTGATAATAGAAAGATGAAGATTGCAGTAACTAGGTTGAAAGGTCATACATCACTATGGTGGGAACATTTGCAAACTAATAGACAAATGAGAGGAAAGAAGAAGATCAAAACTTGGCCAAAGATGGTGAACAAGGCAAAGAAAAAATTCATTCCTGTTGATTATCTAGTTATTTTATTGAGAAAAATGCAAAATTTGAAACAAAAGGACATGACTATGAAAGAGTATACTGAGGAATTCTATAGACTAGACATCAAATCTGGACATGTGGATGATGATGTTGAGAAAATTGCAAGGTACATAAATGGATTGAAATTTGAAATTCAAGATGAAATAAGTTTTGTGAAGTTGGAAAGTGTTGAAGAAGCATATCAATATGCTTTGAAAGCTGAGATCTTAGCAAAGAAGCATGAATAAAGACAAAGAGGTAGAGGTGGTAGATTCCAGAGGTGGAGGTCGATCTTATGGCGAAGGTGGTAGATCTAACAATTTTGTATAGGATAAAGGCAAATCTAAGTGGAAGAATGATGACAAAGGCAAAACCAAATGAAAAAGTGGTAATTCTTATCAAGGAGGTACTAATTCTTACCAAGGAAGAGGTAATTCTTATTCTAGAGGTGGATTTCATGGTAATTGTTTTAGATGTGGTAAAGAGAGACATGGATCTTTTGAATGTAGATCTTTTGAAAGTAAGCAAGGCAATAGAAATTTTTTGATTCAAGAAGATGATGAGGGTTCACCATGTGGACCTAAGGCTAGAGAAAATTTGATGTTGAGAAGAACATTATATAATAAGGGAAGTGATGAGGAACCTATTTTAAGGAGAATTCTTTTCAAGACAAGATGTAAGATAGCTAGAAAATGCTGCAAAGTGATCATTGATAGTGGAAGTTCTACAAATTTGGCATCAGAAGAGTTGGTTACAAAGTTGCAATTGTAGAGGCTGAAGTATCCTAAACCTTATCATGTTTCATGGATCAAAGATGAGCATAAGTTATTGGTAAGTGAGCAATGCCTTGTGAAGTTCAAAATTGGACATTACTTTGATGAAGCTCTCTATGACATCATGCCCATGGATCATTCTCATTTTTTTTGAGTAGACCTTGGCAATATGATAGATATGTTATACATGATGGAAGATTAAATCAATATACTCTTTGGGTAAATAGGAAGAAACAAACATTTTTGTCTTTGATTGAAAGTCCAGATGAGGTCAATTGTACTATAATAAAAATTTGCATGGTTAATGGAAAGCAATTTGAAAAGGAAGTGAAGAAGAATCAAATTTGTTTTGCCATAGTTCCTAGAGGACCAAGTGTTGGTAGTAATGATCGAGCAGCAAAAGCCAGTAATGATCGAGTGACAACAAATAGTGATAGCCAAGTACGAGTATAAATTACAGAATTGTTGAATTAGTATAAGAATATTGTTGCTAAGGATATTCCTAATGGTTTACCACCAATGAGAAGCATAAGTCATTGTATGGATCTAATTCTTGGAGCTAGTTTTCCAAACAAAGCACCATATAGATTGACACCTACAGAGAGTGAAGAACTTAATAAACAAGTGCATGAGTTGTTGCAAAAAGGTTTGATCAGAGAAAGTTTGAGTCCATGTACTGTACCTACTGTATTAGCACCTAAAAAGAATGGAGAATGGAGAATGTGTACTTATTCCAGAGCTATTAACAAGATAGCAGTGAAATATAGGTTTCCTATGCCAAGGATGTATGACATAATATATTGTTTGAGTGGAGCAAAGTATTTTACCAAGATTGATTTGAAGGGTGGCTATCATCGGATCAGAATTAGAGAAGGTGATAAATGGAAGATTGCTTTCAAGACAAAAGATGGTTTGTATGAATGGTTGATTATGCCTTTTGATTTTCACTAATGCACCTAGTACTTTCATGAGGTTGATGAATGAAGTTCTGAAAGATTCTTGGATAAGTTTGTGAGTGTTTATTTGGATGATATTTTGATATTCAGTAAGACTAAAGAAGAACATCTTAGGCATATTAGACAAGTATTGTAGAGGATGAAAGAGGAAAAGTTGCTAATTAATTTGAAAAAGTGTTCTTTTATGCAAGAGGAAATTGTGTATTTGGGATTTGTGATTTTAGCTGATGGATTGAAGATGGATCCTAAGAAGGTTAAAGCAATTTTGAAATGGCCTACACCTAAGAATGTGGGTGAGGTAAGACCATTTCATGATTTGACTAGTTTTTATAGAAAGTTTATAAAGAATTTTAGTGTTGTTTATAATGCTATGACTGGAACAATGAGCACAGATAAAAAGGAATTCAAGTGGACACATGGAGCTAATAAGAGTTTTGAGACTTTAAAAAAAAAGGTTATTGAATTACCTATATTGGCTTTTCCTAATTTCAACAAAGTATTTCAAGTTGAATGTGATGCAAGTGGTAATGCAATAGGAGTTGTGTTAAGTCAAGAAGGTAAACCTATTGCCTTCTTTAGTGAGAAGTTGAATGATGCTAAAAGGAATTATTTTATGTATGATCAAGAAGTTTATGCTATTATTCAAGCATTGAAGAAGTGGAGACATTATTTGATTCCTAATTAGTTTGTGTTGTATACTAATCATAAAGCTTTACAATACTTGGGAAGTCAACATAAATTGAATTAGAGACATATGAAGTGGGTTGAGTACTTACAGAGTTTCACATTTTTTTATTAAGCATAAGAGTGGAGTTACTAATAGAGTTGTTAATGCATTGAGTAGAAGACATTCTTTTTTGACTGAAATGAAGGTTGAAGTTCTTGGTTTTGATGAAATGGAAGAGTTGTATGATGTTAATCCTAATTTTTCTGAGGCATGGAGAGAGTGCAAAGCACCAAATTTGACAAATCACATAAGTAAGTATGATGAGTATTCATTCAAGAAGGTATGTCATTCAAAGGCATTCAGTTGTGTATTCCTAGAAGTTCTATGAGGTTGAATTTGATTAAGGAAAAGCTTAATGGTGGATTGGCTAGACATTTTGGAATTGATAAGACATGGAGTTTTTTTAAAGAGAAGTATTATTGGCCACAAATGTATAAATATTTTCAAAAATTTGTAAAGAGTTCTGGAGTTTGTCAAATTGCAAAAGGAGTGACTCAAAATACTAGTTTGTATACACCTATTATTGTTCCTTAGAAACCTTGGAGTGACATCAGTATGGATTTTATTCTTGGATTACCTAAGACAGTAAAGGTGTATGATTCCATATTTGTTGCAGTGGAAAAAATTTATAAAATGGCTCATTTTATACCATGTAAGAAGACATCAAATGCTAAGCATGTTGCTGAACTTTTTTTTAAAGAGATTGTGGGATTGTATAGATTACCAAGAAGCATTATTTCTAACAGAGGCAATAAGTTTGTTGGTCATTTTTGGAAGACTTTGTGGAAGAAGATGGGTACTAAATTAAATTTTAGTTCTACATCTCATCCACAAGCAGATGGACAGAAAAAGGTTGTGAATAGAAGCTTAGGTAATTTGCTGAGATGTTTACTTGGGAATAAGCCAAGTAATTGGGAGATAGTATTAGCACAAGTTGAATTTGTATATAACAATTCTATGAATAGGAGTACAGGGAATAAACCTTTTGAGATTGTTACTAGAATGCATCCTAGAGGTATATCAAATTTGAGAGATGCTGTTGGTGAAGAAAAGAGAAGCACTGCAAGAGGACATTTTTTTGATTTTATGGAGTCTTTACATAAGGAAGTGAAGTTGAGGTTGGAATAAATTAATCAAAAGTATAAGGAGAATGTTGATTAGTGTAGAACACACCATGATTTTCAAGTTGGTGATGAGGTGATGGTTCATCTAAAGAAAAGAAGATTCCCAGTTGGAACATACAGTAAGTTGAAGATGAAGAAATTTGGACCTTGTAAGATCTTGAAGAAGTTTGATAGTGGTAATGCTTATGAAATTGAGTTACTTGATGACATGGATATATCTCTTATATTTAATATTGCAAATTTGTATAAGTATTATGAGTCAGATGATGAAGTTTTTGTATCAGAAGATCATCCTATGAAGCAGATTGAAGAAATTGAACAGATATTAGATCAGAGAGTTGGCAAGAGCACAAGAGGAAAAGATTAGGATGAATATTTGATGAAGTGGAAAAATAGTCCTATTGAAGATTCTTTAGGGATTTCTCAATCTGATTTGGATTCAACTCATATTATTACATCTCAATGATTTAGGAGAATCATTTCTTTCAACTCCAGTTCTTTGATGTAGGAGCATCCTAGTTTGCCTTGTTATCTTGCTCATTTTTGTTCATTCTACAAGTTGGTGCCGAGTTATTGTAGCACTTGATGTCGAGTTACTATAGCACTTAGTTGGTGCCAAGTTACTATGGCACTTAGTTAGTGCTGAGTTACTATAGCACTTATTTGGTGCCAAGTTACTATAGCACTTGGTGTCAAGTTATTGTAGCACTTAGTTGGTGTCGAGCTACTGTAGCACTTAGTTGGTTCCAAGTTACTATAGCAATCTATTGTTGACTGAGTGTTCCTTCATGTGTTGAGTTACCCAGTGTATGCCAAGTGACTCTTCATGTGTCAAGTTACCTAGTGTATGTCAAGTGACTCTTCATGTGCTCAAAATTTGGATGTGATTTCTATGAGCCGACTTGTGAGATTTATTTTGATCACGATATTATCTTTTCTTGGAATGTGTCCAGAACATTTTTGGGTTGAGATTCCTCTTTTTGAATGTTCTACAATGATTTGTTAACCATTTTGGCAAGCATATATAGAGTGTTTAGGCTTAGAGTTAAGGATTTTTTGGGAAGAGGGTTGCAGAGCAGAACTGGAAAGTGTAAATTTGTTGTTGGATCTTTGAATGTGAATGTATTTGTATTTGGTCGTAACCCAGAAGGCCTTATAGCTAGACATGTATGAAGACACTTGATAAATCAATAAAAGTATGTCACTCTTCTTTCTCCTTTGGTTGCTATTCTTTATGTTTGCTTCCATTGTGTTCACTCTTGTAGGGTTGTTTGGATAGTTGGGTGATCCCCTAGCCCTAATTATGTATCCCTTCCCTACATCACAAACCTAAGAACCTCTTGCATTAACCCAAGGCATGGGTGAGGATAAAGAAGAAGAGGAAATAGAGGGTGTTGAGGAAGAAGAAGTAGAGGAAGAAGAGAAAGTGTTAGGATAAACCACAGACAAAAATAAAAACTACATGCAAATATAACCAATAACAGAAAAAAATAAAAAATAAAAATAAAAATAGATCACACAAAAATGAACACAAGGCACCAATATTTAACGTGGTTCACCCAATCCTTGGGCTATGTCCACCAAATAGTAATCTGATCTTATTACAATCCAGTGATTACAACCTAATTACAGTCTGTAATCTCTTACAGCTCAATACCACCGCAAAAAGCAATTTTGCATCACAACATAATGAAAATACCTAACCCTAAACCCTTTTATACAAGTATTTTGTCCATTTTAGGGTTACAACATGTCGACCATAGCATACATTAAGCTTCCTATAGTTGAAGCATAAGGTACCTTAGACATCTTACCCTCCTCTTCTTGTGTCTTAGGACACATTTCCTTAGTCAACTTCAAATGACCGGGTAAAGGTGTGTTGAAAACTTTAGCATTCTCCATAGAGAAACGTTGCAACACCTTCTCAACATAATCAGCCTGAGATAGCATCAATGTTCTGTTCTTCCTATCTCTACAAATCTTCATACCAAGGATTTGTTTTGTTGCCCCCAAATCCTTCATAGAAAATGCATGTGCTAATTGGCATTTTAGCCCCTTAATATGATCCATGTTAGACCCAGCTACAAGCATATCATCAACATATAAACATAAAATAATGTAGCTATCATCATCCAACCTCTTAAAATAAACATTGTAATCTAGATGACACCTATTATATCTGTGCTCATGCATAAAACTATCAAATTTTAGATACCATTGCCGAGGTGCTTGCTTCAAGCCATATAAACTTTTCTTCAATTTGCATACTAAGTTCTCCTTACCTTTGACCTCAAAACCCTATGGTTGAGCTATATATATTTCTTCATCCAAATCACCATGAAGAAACATTGTTTTAACATCCAACTGCTCTAAATGAAAATCTTTAGTAGCCACAAGACTTAAAATAGTACGAATAGACGTCATTTTAACAATAGGAGAAAATATCTCATCAAAATCAATTCCCTTTTTCTATGCAAATCCTTTTACAACTAACTTGGCCTTAAATCTTTTTTGACCTCCTTCCTCTTTTGTCAACCTATAAACCCACTTATTCTGTAAAGCCTTTTCACCTGCAGGCAACTTGCATAGATCCCATGTCTTATTCTTTAGCAAAGAGTCAATTTAATCTTTCATTGCAGACTCCCACTGAATCTTAGTATCCACTTGCACAACTTCATCATAACTTTTAGGTTCACCAACATCAGTAAGTAAAATAGAATACAAAGAGGGAGAAAATCTTTGTGGAGGTCTAATTTTCCTCGTTGACCATCTAACATTCACTTGTGTGTGGTATTTGTTGTTGCAGTTTTTGCACATCATGAAGAATGGCTAGAACATCAGCTTTTGGAGTATCATCCAACACTACATAATCATCTTCTTTCTTCTCATGTTGCTGCAATA
Source organism: Cupressus sempervirens (assembly GCA_028749045.1). Lineage (NCBI taxonomy): Eukaryota > Viridiplantae > Streptophyta > Pinopsida > Cupressales > Cupressaceae > Cupressus > Cupressus sempervirens. Next base: position 676,453,149 of record CM053793.1, on the reverse strand, counting down.
GATCTTTATACAACACTTTCTCATTGAATATGACATCTCGGCTTCTTACAATTTTATGATTTTTAAAATCCCAAAGCCTATAACCAAATTCATTAATGTCATATCCAAAAAAGACACATTTCTTTGATTTAGCTTCTAACTTGGTTCTATTTTCAAAGTCTATATGAGAAAAAGCTTCACAACCAAAGGTCTTGAAGAATAACTCACCTTCTTACCAGTCCATGCTTCCTCTGGAATACCACAGCCCAAAGGAGTAGAGGCACCTCTATTAATCAAATATACTATAGTATTGATAGCCTCCACCCACATATTTAAGGGCAACCTAGAATGCAACCTCATGCTCCTTGCGCACTCCATTATAGTCTTGTTCATGCGTTCAGCCACTCCATTTTCCTGCAGAGTCCTTGGAACAATTTTCTGTCTATGAATACCATTAGTGGAGCAATAATCTTCAAATTCATGACTGCAATACACACCACCATTATCAAATCTGAGACATTTTAATTTCTTACTAGTCTCATTTTCAACCAAGCATTTTCATTTCTTAAAAGTTTGAAATACATCAGATTTCTATCTAAGGAAATAAACCCATACTTTTTAAGTTGCATCATCAATAAATGTAACATAATAATGAGAGCCACCAAGCAAAGATACCTGAGCTGGTCCCCATACATCTATATGCACAAGCTCTAATTTCTCCTTTTTATTTTCCTTCCCAGTCTTTACAAAACTCACTCTCTTTTATTTTCCATACACACAACTTTCACAAAAATCCATATTAATACATTTCAGACTGATCAGGAAAGTATTGTACATACTTCATAAGTAGTGGGGTTCAAGGCAGCACCAATGTTGTAGCTGACATATTATGGCTGACATATGGCTAACATGTTGTAACCCTAAAATGGATAAAATACTTGTATAAAAGGGTTTAGGGTTAGGTATTTTCATACCTTTCTCACTCATGTGCCCAAGTCTATTGTGCCACAACACTGTATCAAAATCTACAGTAGCTATTTGTTCTCCCTTCTCAACTGTAGCAATTGTTCCTGAACATTCATTTTTCTCTGAAATAATCAAAGTAGAAGGAACAATACGACCCATACAAAGATATAAGATGCCTACTTTCACACCTTTGGCTACTACAAGGGAAACTTTTGAAACCTTCCAATTTTTATCATTAAAAGTAACTACACAACCCTCATCAATGAGTTGCCCCGCTGAAATTAAATTCCTACTCAGCCTTGGAACATGTCTTACCTCATGTAGTAGCCAATGATTCCCATTCTACAACTTAATCTTAATTTTTTCCCTTTCCAATAATCTAACAGGGTTCATTATCCCCCAAATAAAAAAGCCCAAAATCCCCTTGGACATAATCAATTAAATAACCTGTATGAGGTGTAACATGAAATGAAGCACCAGAATCTAAAACCCATGAATCATCAACACTTTCTAAAGATAGAAGCAAAGAATCCTCTTTGGATTTGTTACTTACCACATTTGCCTCCTTGTCTCCATCTGATTTATCTCATTCATTTTTCTTTTGATTCCAACAATCTTTCTTTTTGTGCCCTAGTTTCCCATAGTACCAGTAGTCATTCGATCCTTTTGATTAAGACCTCTTCCCTTCTGACTTTCCTCTTGATTTCCCATGATTTCTAAAGTTACTTCCTCTCTCGGTCCTTCTGCCCCTACTTTGTGCATTCAAATCACTTCCTAATGTATATCCACTTGAGAATTTCCTACGAGTTTCCTCACTCAAAAGAACACCAATCACATCATTATATTTTAGGGTACTAGATCTAGGAACAGAATTACTCACAGCCATTACCAAGCCATTCCAGCTTTTAGGCAAAGAACACAAAATCAAGAGAGCCCTAATTTCTTCATCAAAATTGATACCCACAGAAGATATCTGACTAGTAATTGTATTAAAGTCATTTAAATGATTTGCAACATATCCACCTTTTTCCATTTTCATATTAAATAATCACTTCATGAGAAATACCTTGTTTGAAGCAGAGGGCTTTTCATGCAGTGTCACTAGGGTTTTCATCAACTCTTCTATTGTCTTTTCTTATGTAATATTAAATTCCACTGATGGTGCCAAGCATAATTGAATTCTTTTGAGTGTCTTTCTATCCAAAAGATCCCATTCAGCATCTGACATAGTTCCATGATTCTTGGCTTTGCCTTCCAACGGCTTCCATAAATCCTTTTGATACATATAGTCTTCCATTTGCATCTTCCATAACTAGAAGTTCTGCCCATTAAACCTATCAACCCTCAGCTTACCCTCATCTTCCATTTCTCTCACTTAGCTGTGAGACTCCCACTCAACCGTGAAACTTTCCTATAGAGGATAACTAAAAAACAACTAGGCTTTGATACCGCTTGTTAGGATAAACCACAGACAGAAATAAAAATTACATGCAAATATAACCAATAATAGAAAAAAAAATACATCACACAGAAATAAACACAAGGCACCAAGATTTAACGTGGTTCACCAAATTCCTAGGCTACGTCCACCAAATAGCAAGTTTGATCTTATTACAATATAGTGATTACAACCTGATTACAGTCTGTAATCCCTTACAGCTCAATAGCACCGCAAGAAGAAATATTGCATCACAACATAATGAAAATACCTAACCCTAAACCCTTTTATACAAGTATTTTATCTATTTCAGGGTTACAACATGTCGGCCATAATATCTCAGCTACAACGTCGGCCACGGCCCAAACTCCACTACTTATGAAGTAGGTACAGTACTTTCTTGATCAGTCACCATAATCTAACATAAAGGTCAAGACATAACTTGTGGCTAAAGCAAAGAAAGTTGCTAAACCAAGACCAAAAAAGTTAATAGCACCTACCACCAGAGCAAGCACACAAGCTACCACACAAAAGACCAAGGAGAAAACCAAGCAAACAGAACAAGGAGACCAAATTCAAAAGAAATAGAGAATTAAATATATTGCACAACTTGACTCAGATGAAGAGAGAACTAAATCAAATGATCTTAGGCCAATTCAAAGTGGTATGTCATACACCACTTTTTGATCTTGAAAATTTGTGTCAAAATATCAAAAACAATGTAGATCTATCTGGCCTTGAATATGTAATTTTTGATGATTTGGGAAAAGAGGAAAAAAAGTTAGTAGAAGAAGCCCTATATGCAATGATGTCTAAATTTAAGACTACACCATTAGAATTCGCTAACTCAATACCCAAGAAATTATATGATTCAGTTGAGAAAAAATGGCACTAGTGCTTAAATTTGGAAAAAAAAAATAAGGGAAACTACTTTGGCCCAAGTAATGCTAGAATTGACAAAAGGGTAGATTGTTAAGGAAAACAAGAAATATGGAGGAAGGTTCACACCAAAGTATAGAGCCTTTAGCATTCTCCAAAGTAACATTGAAGATGTTGTCGATAAATCCACTCAAATATTGAAATTAATCTATGGTTTAACTACTATAAAACAAGGAGAAGGGGACCCCTTTAAGGGTGAAAATGATGATAAAGAAGAAGATGAAAAAGAAGATAGCAACGAAGAAAGAAATATAGTTGAGGAGGAGACTGAGAAGATGGATACTGACATGGAAACAACTAAATAATAGAAAGAGGAAAATAGTGTGCAAGACACACAAATGTTGAGTGCCAGTCCTCCTCATAACATTAGTACAACTGCAAAAACTATCATTGTCAAGGATATCTCTAATGCATCAGCTCAAAACATCAATCCATTAACAGTAGAAGATTCGAAAAAGATTCTAGATCAATCTACACTACAAACACAATTATGTGTAAATCCTATTTTGATTAGTGTAGAAGAACTTCAAAATGTAGTAACTAAAGTTACAAGGGATAAGGTGAATATATAAGAACCACCTTTTGTCATCCCTTTAGTTACTAGTGATCAACCTTTGACTCAAACAACTATAGACACATGTATTAAGGTTTATACGAGTGTTAAAGTAGACACAATTGAGTAGAGTCAAACTACCAAAGAAGAAAAAGAGACAACAACAGAACAAATAGGATAGATAGATTCATCTATGCCTAAAGCATAAACACAAGGTGCAAGACAAGTCATTGTCATAGATCAAGGTAAGCTAGAAGAGTAGGAGCAATCACCAAAGGTAAAAGAACAAGAGGTCATCCAAGTATTTGTAATCTTACCAACATCTGGTTGGTCATCCAAGCATTTGTTAACTTACCAACATATGGTTCTTCACGTACAAAATCTCTTTAGAAGTTGAGCATGGAAGCTATACAACTAAAAATATTAGTGCCAAGTTTATGCTCTTCTAAGGTTGAAAAGGTAATTCACTATAGAGATGTAACTCTAAATGAAGAGATAGTGATTCCTAAATTTGACTATGCATCAATGGCATTAGAGAAAATAAGCATTTTGCAACAAGCCTTAGAGAAAAAGAAGCATTAAGAAATGCTTGGGAGGGAATATAGGTAGAAGTAAGCTCTCTAAGAAATTAAAGACATCTTTTTAGATGCATTTAGCTTGCCACCTCCTAAAGAAACCAAGCCACTACTAGAACAACTATCAAAGATTGTGGAAAAGGTTAATAATGCAGACCTGGATACAAATGCCAAACTTTTAGAATGTTTTAAAAGAAAGTTTCGAGGAAAAGTAAATGAAAAGATATTTGGTGACATAGCACAAACTCAAGTTGCATTGGCAACCAAGGTTGAGGATGTGAAGAAGGTGCTTGAGAATATCTTCTCATTGTACACCAAATTGTGTGATTCCACACTCTACACCTAAGACACCAAACATAGAATTTTGAGCTTGGAGAGGAATCTAAACATATCAGGCACACAACTACCTAAGAACCCATTTTAGAGTGAGAAGCATTTCCATATATTGCTTCAATCACAGAGTCAATTAGCTATGTTAATAGTAGAAAGGCTAACATAAGAGCCAAATTGACAAATATTCAAGCCTCCCTCACCCCACACATGGAAATCCTCCATAAAGAACTAGGTTATGTAGAAACTCTACTAAAGAAAGACCCCAATCTTTCTACTCTAGATGGCCTAGTACACCTTGCAATAGAGCTCTCTATCCAAGTCAAGTCATTAGATGTTGCATGTGACAATTGGGATATAGCTCTTAAAATGATAATGGAAGTCCATAAATCCTTTTTAGACAAATACACTATAAGTGTATTGCCCATTTGACATAAGTTTCAAAAAGGGGGAGTAAGTAAGCAAGGGCGAGAATAATGAATAAGGGAGAGATACAAATGAAAATATGGGGAATAAAGAAAGAGAATAAAGAAAAAGAGGAAGCATGAACAAAAGGGGAGTTATCAATTTGACCCCAGCGATATAAATTTTTTAGGAAGGCAAAAAATAGATATAGATATCATCTATAATAAAGCATATTAGATGAAAGAGTATTAGTTACAATTGCATTGAAGTTAGAGTATCATTCAGCAAAGACAAATCTACTCAGAATGGAAAATAGATTTTGGATACTAAAAAGACATATCAAAGGGAGTTATATATTTTGAGGTATATAGGTTATAATTTTGGAAATTTTGAAGTTTTATATATAAGTTGAGTCATGGATATGTTATACTCGAGAAGATTAGATTCATTATGTATATTCAAGTGTTTTTGACACTCATGTCGAAGGGGGAGATTGTTGATCTTAGATTGGTTTTGACAATTGAGTGTCAACACACTTAAGTCATTTACTTAGTTCATGATGAACTACTAATATATGTCGAGTACAACATGTAAGTATTAGACCATGTCGAGTTACAATGAGTGTCGAGTCACTCAAGTGCTAAGCAGATAGACCATGCCAAGTGATTCAAGTGTTGAGTGAACAGTAGATGCCAAGCAGTTCAAGTGTCGAGTCAAAAGAAGAATTATAGTATATGCCAAGCATCAAAGACTACATATATCAAGCAACAAAGATTGGACATATTTGTTTTTTATGGCACAAATAACTATGTAAACCATTTTTTAGCCAACCTAAGTGATGCAGGAGCATCCAGAGGTATAAAGGCAATCCTGTGTCACCAAAAAAAATATAATTAGACTTAGTTTTTGTTTCATGTGTTTTCATTTTTGGATACTCATTTGGGTCAAATAAAGGTTCCAACTCTCACAGTTCCACTATCAGTGTTTGTGTAAATCCTGAAAAAATAGGAGTATGTAATTGAGACATCATTTTGGTGAACTAGGAGGTGTAAATTGGCTAGATGAATGTAATTGTAATTTAGAGCATTCCAGAAAAAGAATTAGTCAAAAGGCCCCACGGTTTGAAAGTTATTGTAGTTTTTTGGGTTGTGGAGACCTCCCAAGAATGCTTCAAAGTTAGGTTAGGGGCATTAAATGACCTCAAAAAGGGCCAAAAAATGGGGAATGAGTGAAGCTTTTCCATAGGGCTATAGAGCGCTTTGAGAGTGTTCTAAAAATGTAAACGGTTCATCAATCGGAGCTATGGTTCAAAAGTTATGCCTCCCAAAAGTTTGATTACCGTTCCTGGATTCTTCTAGATTTGCGTCGACTTCTAACGCAACTTTTGGAACCTTCTATTTGGTCGGTGGATGCCTACTAGCACTTTCTAGAATGTACTCCTAGTCCTTAACCCTCTAGGGTCTATTTAAGGAAATTTCTGGCATTGCAAAAGGTTGTTCGGAGTGGAGTTTGAGAGGAGGTACTGATAGGAGAAATTATCTCCACATTTATGCTATTGTAAGCCCTTAGGGCATGTTTTGAAGTTTATTTTCTCTGTACTAAATGTACTACCTTATTTTTTAGTTAATATAATTTCCATTTTCTATTGTGTCCATTCTATTCTTGAGTTGTGTCCCCATCACTAAGGATAGTTTTCAATCTTTTGGAGATAAGGACGAATCTATATACATAATCCCTATGCAATTATGTGCAAAAAATTAGAAAATGGGAAGGACTGAGTGACAAAATGGATGAATCTTAGTCGTAGATTCATACCTAACCCTAAGCCACCTAAGTCTTTATAAGGAAGATGAAGACCTTAATTTTTATATAAGTTATAGAAAGGTGACAAGGGGTGAATGAAAGAATTGAAGAAGCGAGAAAGACAGCTTACAGAGCATTCAAAGTGACTTAGCAGTAAGAACAAATTGCAAAATCAGTTGAGTGAAGAACAGAGGATACAGGACACAAGATTGATACATCAAATCATGAAGGATTAATCAAAGATCGGATGGAGGTGATCTCTTATCAAGCAAGAAAGTGCCAATTCTAAGATCTATGCTAAGACATTTTGATAGGTGATTTCAGTTAAATCTCCTAGGTGGAGTAGTCCTAACAAGCTTTACCAAATCCTTTAATAGGATGGCATTCCAAGTGAGTGATCAAATATCCTTTAACCAAGAATACTTCTAACAAGGTGTTGAAATCCTCTAACAGGGTGGGACTTAAAAACCTTTGTAAGCATTTAATAGGGCAAGCCTTTCACAGGGAAAAATCACGATTCATGGTCAAACCATTGCAACCTTAATTGGCTACACTTTACAATTGCAGTAGTGAAGATTTGTGGGTTTCATCCCCACCCTAGTTTTACCTTCTCATTTGGAGGGTTTCTAGGTAACCATATATGGTGTTATGTGTGTTTGATTACTTATATGTTTTAGATGCATTTACTTTACATGTTATTTCAATATGTTAATGATGTGATGTATGAATGGTGAAATTTTTATGGGTCCAAGGTTAAGCTCTTGATTCACCTCCCCCCACCAAAATTTTGCTCATTTCCTACTTGTAATTCCAACATTTTTTGCCTTCTCAATTTCATCTTCACCCACCAATACAAGATGAATACATAGTTGTGCCTTGGTGGTGGTGTCTAGCAATATCTTTTTCATGTCCTCCTCTATTAGGGGATTTATGTTCTAAGAAACAGTATTAAAAACATCATTGATCTTTACTTTATTTATGTTTGTATCTGTCACATGTTATGGACTAACACTTAGCATCTATATATCCAGTACACTATTTTTTTTTGTTGCTCAACTTTAGTTGTTGCCTTTGTATCTACATTCTTCTTAGTGCTTTCACATCTAGTAACCTCAATTACTTGTTTTTGACCTTTGTCTTCACCTACCTCAACAGGTCTACTCAATTTCCTTAGGTGTTGTCAGTCCATATATTACTTTCCATATCTAAGTGGACTTTTGAAAAACATCCTCAATGTCATTTTGCAAAATACTGAATGCCCTACATTTGGGAGAAAATCTCCATGTGTAATTCTTAATGGCCTTTGACATTGTGGCCTTATCTGATTTTGGCATCACACTTGCTAGTGTAGTCTCTCTTATTTTCATTTTTGTATTAAGACTAAACTGCTATTTTTTCTCAACTCTGTCATATAGACTCTTGGGTATATAGTTCACAAGCTTAATTAGAGTCTTCTTGAATGTTTCCATCATGGCATATATTGACTCTTCCACTTGGTTCATCTCAATCTTTCTAATTTTATCAAACTCAACATGTGTGAATCTAGATAAATCAAAATTATTCTATATATTCTCACACAAGTTGTCCAAATTAGAAGAAGAACTATGACCTACCACTTTGAATTGGTTGTTGTCATTAGAATATGTCCTCTCCCCATCTGATTCAATTGGAGCAATGTATTTTCTCCTTTGTCGCTCCTCATACTCATCTTCTTGTGTAGCTATCCTGGTCTCTTTCCTTTTGGATTTTCCACTTCTTGAACCTTCTTTAAAATAGTTATCATGTTGGCCCTGGTAGTAGGAATTGGTGGATTAGGTTGTGTAGTTTTTACAACCTTCTTTAGTTTGCTAACTACTAGAGCTTTAGCTTTTCTCTTCTTCTTCTCTTTGGTTATAGGTTCTTCATTGGCTTCTTCTCCCATAACACCTTCTTTAATTTTTTCTTCCTCTCTACCTTGGTCTTCTCCTTAACCTTGAGTATTGAGTAGTGGTGCTTGGGAAGGTACATCTTCACCTTTTTCATCATTATCATCTTCTTTTTCATCTTCTTTTTCATCTTCTTATGCCCCTTCACCAAATTTTTCTTTGAGTTTCTTAATAATTTTTTTCTTCTTCCTTATTATAGAGGTTGTCTTGAAGTCCATAGTTATCTTAGACTTGGCTACATCATAATTACCAAAGGTTCTAGCCTTCTTATCTACTTCTTCTACCAACAAAGTAGTAATTGTTGCAGATGCCTTGTCCACATTTATCTCATAACCTAGAGGTTTTAGCCATCTCAACCCTTGGAACTATAGCCTAAACATATGTGAAGTTAGTATCAACTAGAAAGAAAACATCATTGAAATACCTCTCAAGTAGTAATAGTAGTATCCTCATTCTTTTTTCCATTGACTTCTTAAAGTCTTCAAAATAGCTAGTCATTATAGGCTCAAAATTCTCTCTAGGTTGGTCAACGTATTCACCTATCTAGACTACAATAGATCTATTTGTCTTCCATGCAACTTTACCAAAAGAAAGAAATGTGTTCAGCACATAGAAAAATATACGAACAAACATTGAACCAAACTTGCACTGTTTACTCTTGGTTTTCCTTATGGCTCCCAATTTTTTTGATAACTATTGTAACTCTAACTCAACAAGGTTATAATAATAATCATTGTTGACTTTCTTGTAGCCTACATCAATAATAATGTAGGGTACAATGTTCAACATGCTGGATTGAAAGAATTTGTTCACAATTACCCTTACTGCAAAAGCAATTAGGTGATCTATGATGGTGTCAATTGTCATTCCTCTCTTATAACATGTTACCCCTATGATTTCCTCGATAACCTCTTTTTCATCACTTCTCATGGTCTTAGGTGTTGTTGGGACTCAAAATTGAAGCCCTGATTTTGAGTATCATTCAAAAAATCAAGCCCTACAAGCGCTTTTTAATGCATGTGTACCCAGATGTCCTTTTGAGGCCTAAGAGGTGTTCAATGTTTCTAACACCTTGCATTCAGCATGTCTATGTGTCCCATGAAGATAAATTTCCATTCTAATTCATTCTATGAAGTTTCATTTTGAGCAATGTCCAAATCTACATTTTTGCCTAAGTGTCAAATAGTGACTAGGGGCCTCATTTGCAATTGAATATCTCACACCCAATAATGTTTCATGACTCGTTACTTTAGTATCCATATCAAAGAACCTATGTTTCATATTTTGAGTCATTTTTATATGTTTTGACTAGATTTTAAATCCCTCAAAGTTGGTCATTTATTCTTGTCATGCTGATGCTAATTGTTCAAAATTCTAGGAGGTCTTGTTTGACTTATTATTAGTTTGACCGAGTTGACCAAAATAAAAAATTTCCTTTTAAATTGCATTCTAGAGGTCAAACACTTTCTATGTTTCAATTTTGAGATTATGACAAAACCATTTGATCAATTTTCAAATGCAATTTATGATGTTTTACTGGTGTCTATAAATGCAAATTAGTTGTTACCCCTATTTGTGATGTCATATCTATGAATCCATGATAGTTGAGATCAAATTGATTGAACCACTATGTTCTACTCTAAATATTATTTAAGTGTGTCAGTTTGCAAGTCTTGATGAATCCATCTGCACACTTTCCCAGGTCCATTTCGTTCACAAAATTTACTTTTTTGCTAGTGTTTCCACTCTGCAAATTTGAGTAGCCCACTTTGACCGCTCACCATTTTTGCCATGTTATTCGTCATGAGCCCTAATCACAAATTTATATTTTCCTCATGATAGTGAACCAATGTCCCAGTTTCCATGCTCCCAAGAGTCAGTCTTCCCTGTTTTCAAAGCTAAATCTAAATGTGTTTTGTGGTTTTTTGACATGTTCTCTTATAGGCAATTCTAAGAGGGAAACTTTGATAGTCAATATCTTTTGACTACCATCGCAAGCCCTACAATAGGGTACAGGGCCACACAACTCCACTTTTTTAAAGGGGCGTCGTCAGTGTAATATGCATTTTTTCAAATTTTGATTTTAATATTATTATTTTTTAAGAATTTCGTTTATTATTAATGTTATAAAGTATTAATAATTTTTAATTATTGATTAGTATGTATACTATTAAATATATTACTTATATTTAATGTTATATAATATTAACTAATATATTACTATAAATAAAATTTTATTAATGAAATATAGATGATTTTTAATTCTTGAAATTGTTGTTAATTATTAATTAAATGATATTCATTGAGCTGTTAATATAGATATGTAATTATCAATTAATTTAATTAATTGATTAAATTTAATTGGTAATTAAAGTGATGGGATAAAGTTTTAATTGATATGCTAATATCGATTCTTTTAATGAAATTGTAAAGTATTTACATCGAAGTTGATAAGTATTATTCTAATGACTTGAATAATGACTTTAGATATTTTAATGGTTATTAGTCATGATTTAATTATTATAATGATTAAATTAAGAGACCTAAATTTTAGTAACATTTTGCTGAGTTTTTATTAAGTATTGTTAGAATGATAAAGAGTCATACCTATGTTCATTATTAATTGATTTAATTAAGATTAATTAATAAAACGAATAATATTAATTAAGGAACAATGAAGAATAGTGTAATGAGTAAATATTTATCCTTCAATTATTCTTAGAATGTAATTTTAAATAATGGAAGGATAATGTTATCGAGGGAACAAACGGGTTGACTTGTAGGTCAAATGATTAATCTTATATACTTGAAGTATACTTGCAAACTAAAATTGAAACCTTTACACTCAATTCAACTATGTAATTTTAGCAAACCAAAAATATGTGCTTGCATTGTGTTTTCTCTATGCTTCTTGTTTTCAATTTTTGGGTTGACTAGTGTTGACTAGTTATAAGACGTCTACCAGAGGCTCGGGGGTTATGATTGTGATGTTATGATGATGTCTTTTGATCTCGATCTTTCTAAACCCAACCATGGTAATGTGATGGTATGCTCTATGAGATGTTTGTATTCATTGTTCGTTGATGCTCATCAGTCTTCATGTGTGAAGCTGAGATGTATGTGTATGAGACATTTGACCTAATCATTTTTGAGTCATTGATCTATCATCCTTGGATTACTTTCCAGTCGCCATGATGGGACTGAAATGTTGATTTAATTCTTGATGATGTCATGTTGTGACATGTTTTGACTCAACCATTTTGGAGTCTTCGATCAGTATGATTTTGAGATATATTTTGGTTATTGAGAACCAATGGATATTTTTTATTATCAGTGATACCTTCAATTGCCAATAGAGAACTATTGTGGTCATGATTATCTATGGATGTTTTTCATTTGCTCATGGAGATTTTATGCTCTTTTTATGGATTATCTTTTGGTGTTTCTTTCAAGTCACTTGTATAGGACTGTGGTGATTTTTTGATTTTGAGATTTATGATTCCATGAGCTTAGGGTAGGTTATCTACTTGTAGTGTCGGGAAGTGGCTTGCAATGGGGGTCGGGGCCCTAAGTTGCTGCCAAGGTAACTCATTGTAAGTTGTTTTAATAAGTGAAAACATTTACACTAAATGGGGATTAAATGAACCTAATAAGATAATTGTATGTTCTCGCCCATGCCTCAAGTGCTAGTACAGACTAGTATGGGAGTAGAGAGAATGCTTGGTTATGACCTTGCATTCCGTAGTATGCCTCGTCAGTATGAGAGGATACTAGTGGCCGCACAGAGATCACTAGGGGGTCGGGGTCTATTGAGAGACTGCTAGGGTAACTCTAGCATGATCCATGTGATGACACTTTCTCGCTTGCATAGTAGGTTTCCTGCATGTCTTTGTGTGCCTCTGGGATTAGATGTCAGTTTGTGTTGGAACCTTTGAGTTAGTATACTTTTAGGATTCCTGGACTTAGAGAGTATTTATGCTATGTGATTTTGATAACCTATTTGGGACTTGAGATTATCTCCTCATCGCGGTGGGAGTGGATTATTTAGGTTCCACATGGTCGGGTGGTAGTGCTTTATCACTCTTATCATTTGAGATCCGTCTGAGACACCGTGGTTGATGCATTCTTTATTGGCATCTATCTTCATGGATTATGATGGTGGACATCTATCTTTACATTGATGACTTGCATATGTTAGATGATGTTATCTTATGCTTTACTTTGCATGTTAGATTACTTTCTGCATATGATGTAGTATGATTTAGGAGTGACATTCCTACTATGTTAATATCGATGATCTCTTTGATGATTTGAAATATTACGCACAGAGGGATGGCTAGGATCTATGATGGTCTAATGATGCTATTTACGGTTGGGAGGAACGATGCACTTAGTTAATTATGTTTGATGATTAATGGTTATCTTTTAAGATAGATGTTATATCTTTATGATGATGATGTATCATGTATGATTTGTGGTTTCATTTATGTTATTGCATCATGGATTAGAGTTAGTATGATGATGTACTTTATTTCACATATGTATATTCTTTTAAGCCTTTCATACCCTGTGGCATGTACAGTAGATGATTGAGCAATTAGGAATGTAATTAATGAACATTGGACTTTTCATTATTATTTTATGTGGATTAGATGAATTCATTTATAATAGTTAATTTAGATGTAACTCAACGTTAAGGGATCCATGAAGAATATAACCTATTATGTCTGTTTATGATTACTTTTAGTTGATTAATGTTATTGCTTTCGCTACTATGTTATGAATGGTGTTACTTTCATGATTTTAAAATTTTTATTAAAAAAAAGCTACCAAACTTAGTGAAACTCTAGATTAATTCTTTGGATCTCTTGGCGGGGCATTTGCCCCTAGGTCACATTTTTTTTATCATTGTCGAACTCTTTTAGGGCTAGTTTTATGTTGATGGTTAGCAGCATTGTTTTGAGACTATCAAATATTGTGCTATGGATTCAGTTGATATGTGATGAGATTACTTAGAGTTTACATTTCATATATGCATGATGATTATTACATTATTTTTATTTATTGATGATGATTAGTTAGATGGTTTATTATCACATTATTTTTTATGGATACTTACCCCATACTTGCATGTGTATGGTGTATTTTTTTTCTTGTATGACATTTTTGATATGATGAAGGAAGGGAGTCGTAATCACCTGCTAGTTAGGATCTACATGATGCACCACTTCCTACCGTTGCCTGTTTAGCTTAGCATATATATATATATACACATATGTATATATATATATGTACATATGTATATATATATATATACACATATATATACATGTATATATATACATATGTATATATATATGTAGATACATATATATATGTATCTATATACATATACATATATATGTGTATATATATATATATGTATATATATGTATATACATACATATGTATATATATGTATATGTATATATATGTATATACATACATATGTATATATATGTATATGTATATATATGTATATACATACATATGTATATATATCTATACATATGTATATATATACATATGTATGTATATACATATATATACATATATATATACACATATATATATATGTATATGTATATATATATATATATGTATATATACATATACATGTATATGTATATATATATATATATATATGTATATTTACATATACATGTATATGTATATATACATATACATGTATATATGTATGTATGTATGTATATATATATATATATATTGTATGGACATGCATGATTTTTATGCAAGTTGCAGGTATCGGGTATCGACTTCTTTGAATTGTCAAGATGAGCGTACCCTATCGCATTATCTCAATGGTAAGAGAGGAGAGATAAATTCTCAAGTCCAAATTTCAACCCTTTAAGCCATTTGTCCTAATTGAAAATTAGGAGAAGTATCTGAATTGAGTACCCTCTGAATGCATCAGATGACGTAATTCATGATATTAACCCTTTTGGTTTGATTTTGTATGTGTTTTGCTATAGTGAGTTTTTTGTATTTTATTTTATGAGTCTTTAGTGTATTTTTTATTAATTAAGTCTAATTAAAGATTTAATTAATGATGTAATTAAATAGAAAATTAATATGATATTTTAATATTTATTTTATTTATTAATTGGCAAATTAATTAAATAAAATAATTAAATTTGAAGATAAAAGTTATAATTTTTAAGTTGGAATGTGATAATATTTATTTAAGTTAATAAATATTTTATCAATTAAGTTTCAAAAATGAATTTAAAAGTGGAAAAGATATTAAAATTATTAAAAGATTCTAAATTGCATGATGTGTGCATGTGATTAAAATATAAATATATTAAGACAAAACAAGTGGACTTATTAAAGTGAGTGCATGAGACAAATTAAGCACATGGTGTCTACAACCTTATCACTCATCTAGAAGGTTGGAAAAGACCCATGCTTAGTTGTCAACACCTTCTGGTTGTTTCTAGAGACATTCAAGGTGCTTCCTGAGAGTTCTTTATATTGAGGCACTCCTAGAAGCTTAAGGAGAGCATTTGGAGAGCGTTTGGAGCATGGTTGGAGGACCAGGAATGTGGGAGGAGGAAGAAGCTTGCTCTACGAATTCTGAGGAGAAGTGATTTAGCATCAGTTTCTAGGTAGACACTTGTGACATTGCTTATGTTATTTCCGCATCTTGCACTTCATGTCTTCTGAATGCTTTCTGAAGATTTTGCATGCTTTTGTTCTGGGTAGTTAAATTCTATATAAGAAAAATTTTATATGCATAGATTTGAAGAAACTATGGGGTTAGAGTTTTTAGATGCGTATGAACAAACCCTTTTTATTAATGGATAAATTAGAGAACAATTATTTTATGGAAATTCTTAACTTATAGATTAAGATAGCCCTTTTTATTTAAAAACTATGTTCTCTTTTTTAAAAATACACATATGTTCAATCCGCATACATACATACATACATATATATATATATACTATTTTTTTTTTTTTGAAAATGTTGTAATACTGATTAACAATTTCTATATGTATATATATATATATATATATATATATATATATATATGCATTTAGTAAAGTGTTGTTTGTTATCGCAGTGGAAGAACATTATACAAAGCCGAATTGAGATTCGCATTTGAAAGAATGTTTTTTTAAAAATGTTTTAAAAAATTATAATTTCATTGGGGAGGGGCAGGTTTACCCACCCCGTACCCCTATCACCTTCATTGGCTGCGGTCGGCGGTCGCTTGTATTGTTGTTGCAGGTACTGCGACTACCATCGCAGGCCCTGCAACAAGGTACGGGGGTCACACGGCACCCTTTTTCATATAAATCGCCATAGTGAAACAAATCACTTAAAAAAAAATCTTTACAAATTGGTTTTCTTTATTCAAAGTGCAGTGTTATGAATTGATTTTATAATTCGATTTTACATTAATAATTTTTATAAATTGATTATTATATGATATATATATGAATATAACTATTTTTTTTTTTTTTCTTTAATTTATTTATTTATTTATAATATTATATTAATGTAATTTTAATATTTAGGTTAATTAAACTATATTGTTTTATATTTAGATTTAATAAATTTATGTAATTAGAATGAGTTCAAATAAAGATTATTGAGATTATTTTAGGGTTCTTGAAATTGAAAATTGACTTATTGAAAATGATAGATGATTTAAAATTATTAATAATAATTTGTCAGAGAAGAGATATTAATACAGTTTTATATATTTGGAATTTTAATAATTAACTTAATTAAATCTAGTTTAATTAAGGTTAATCATTAGAATATAATATAAATCAAAGTTTTGAATTATGCAATTATTGGTATCGATAATATTAGTATTCATTGGAAAGAGTGACGAATGTGGTCATTATAGATTTATTAATAAGATTTCCAATATAACTTGTTGTTAAATAATAACAAGTCATTATTGAACTATTAATATTGGAGAATTGGATTATAGTTGACTTTTAACTTACAAATTATAGTTAGTTATTAATCAACTAATATGCATTGGGTTGTTGGTATGGTTATGTAATTATTAATTAAATTAATTAATTAGAGTTAATTAAATTTAATTAATAATTAAGTTATGAAATAAAGTTTTAATTGATATGCTAATATCAATTCTTCTAGCGGAATTGTGAAGTATTTACATCAAAGTCGATAAGTCTTACTCTGATGACTTGAATAATGACCTTAGGTATTTTAAAGGTTGTTAGTGATGATTTAATCAAGAGACTTAAGTTTTAGTGATATTTAATTGAGTTTTAATTAAGTACTATTAGAATGATATAGAGTCATGGATTGTGTAAGTTATTAATTAATTTAATTATATGATTTAATTAAGATTAATTTGAAGATTGATAACTAGCTTTCTTATAATTTAGAAGAATAATGATCCTTTGGTTTTGTTTGGAGAAGTTGAATTAATGATAAGGAAGAGTTATTTAATTAGTAACATTGATCTTAGAAAAATAAAATGAATGATTTTATTAAGTAAATATTTATCCTTCAGTTATTCTTAGAATGTAATTTTAAATAATGGAAGGATAATGTGATCGAGGGTACAAATGGGTTGACTTGTAGGTCAAATGATTAATCTTATATACTTAAAGTATACTTGCAACAGAAATAGAAACCTCCACACTTAATTCAACTATGTCATTTTAGCAAACCAAAACATGTGCTTGCATTGTGTTTTCTTTATGCTATCTATTTTGGGTTTTGGGTTGACTACTGTTGACTAGTATAGGACGTCTACCAAAGGCTTAAGGGTTATGATTGTGATGTCATGATGATGTCTTGAATTTGATCTTTATAAACCCAACCATGGTAATGTGATGGTATGCTCTATTAGATATTTGTATTTACTGATTGTTATTGCTCATCAGTCTTCTTGAGTGAAGCTGAGTTATATGTATCTAAGACACTTGACTTAACCATTTTTGAGTCATCAATCAATTATCCTTGGATTACTTTCCAGTCGCCATGATGGGACTGAAATGTTGATTTATTTCTTGATGATGTCATGTTGTGACATGTTTTGACTCAACCATTTTGGAGTCTTCGATCAGTATAATTTTGAGATATATTTTGGTTATTGAGAACCAATGGATACTTTTGATTATCAGTGATACCTTCTGTTGCCAATAGAGAACTGTTGTGATCATGATTATCTATGGATGCTTTTCATGTGCTCACGGAGATTTAATGCTATTATTATGGACTATTCTTTTGGTATTTTTCCATTCGCTTGTATAGGACTGTGGTGATTTTGTGATTTTGAGATTTATGATTCCATAAGCTTAGGGTAGGTTATCTACTTGTAGTGTCGGGAAGTGGCTTGCAATGGGGGTCGAGGCCCTAAGTGGCTACCAAGGTAACTCATTGTAAGTTTCATTAACAAGTGAAAATATTTACACTAAATGGGGATTAAATGAACCTAATAAGATAATTGTATGTTCTCACCCATGCCTCGAGTGCTAGTATAGAATAGGATGGGAGTAGAGAGAATGCTTGGTTGCGACCTTGCATTCCATAGTATGCCTTGCCAGTATGAGAGGATACTAGTGGCTACACAGGGATCACTAGGGGGCTGGGGTCTATTGGGAGACTACCAGGGTAACTCTAGCATGATCCGTATGATGACACTTTCCCGCTTGCATAATAAGTTTCCTACATGTCTTTGTTGTGCCTCTGGGATTAGATTTCATTTTGTGATTGGAACCTTTGAGTTAGTATACTTTTAGGATTCCTGGACTTAGAGAGTTTTTGTGCTATGTGATTTGATAAATTGTTTGGGACTTGAGATTATCTCCTCATTGTAGTGGGAGTGAACCATTTAGGTTACACATGGTCAGGTGGTAGTACTTTTTCACTCTTACCATTTGAGATCTATCTAAGACACTGTGGTTGATGCATTCTTTGTTGGCATCTATCTTCATGGATTATGATGGTGGACATGTATCCTTATATTAATGATTTGCATATGTTAGATGATGTTATCTTATGCTTTACTTTGCATTTTAGATGTAGTATGATTTAGGAGTGACATTCCTACTATGTTAATACCAATGATCTCTTTAGTGATTTGGGATGTTACGCACAGAGGGATGGCTAGGATCCACAATAGTCTAATGATGCTATTTATAGTTGAGATGAACCGTGCCCTTAGTTAATTATGTGTTATGTTTTATCGTTATCTTTTATGATGTTTGTTATATCTTTTATGATGATGTATCATGTATGGTTTGTGGTTTCATTTATGTTATTACATAATGGATTAGAGTTAGTATGATGATGTAGTTTATTTACATAGATGTATATTCCTTTAAGCCTTTCATACCCTGTGACATGTGCAGTGGATGATTGAGCATTCAGAAATGTAATTTATGAACATTGGATTTTTCATTATTATTTCATGTGGATGTAGTATTAGATGGAAACATAATTAGTTATGTTAGATGCGATTCAATGTTAAGGGATCCTTAAGGAATGTAACCTGTTATGTATGTATGTTTATGTTTACTTTCAATTAAATGATGTTATTGGTTTCACTACTATGTTATGAATGGTTTTAACTTGCATGTTCAAAAAAAAAAAATGCTACCAAACTTAGTGAAACTTTAGGTTAATTCTTTGGATCCTTTGGTGGGGCGTTACAATTTTTCATGAGATGAGATTTGACATAGTCCAAGAATGAGGAACAGAGAATCAGTATGTTTTCTTTTAGAGCTCAATCAAGTGTTTTTGTCATTTTTAAAGCCAGTCAAAGCACCTCTTGGTTCAAAGTTGACAAGTTGTAGAAAGAGATGAATTAAGTTTTAAAATTATTTCCAGTGATTGAATTTGTTTCGAATTAGTGTTAGATGATGAATGGATCAATTTGACATTTTTCAGGTGTTTGAAAATGAAATTTTTTTAGCTGAACCCACTTTGGGGCTTGACTATCTTTAGCATATTGGCAGGATTGTTGAGGTGCCTGAAGGAGTTTGGGATTTTTCTCAATTGACGACATCTTGTGATTGGTAGTATAAAATATTGCCCATTTATATGGATTGGAATGATACATATGTAGTGGTGTATCTTCCTCACCATCAACATGATCTTCTTGTTATAGACAACATAACCAACCTGATGATATAAAGAGACTCTTTATTGAAGTATAAATTGTTATGGAGGGCAGAAGAAGTGCATGTTTGATTAAAATGCAACAAAATTTCATGACATTCCCAACTACTCACCCTTGGTTCAAGAGTGGGAATTGTAACTATCACTTCCATGAGCTCTATCACATCATCATTACCTAAATGGTTGATTATGAATATACAATGGCAGGAAGATTGAGGCATCTGGAATATGATGATGTGTATGCTTAAATAGATTAAAATTATCGCTATTGTTTTGTTTTTGCAAAGGAGGATTCTTTTATTTCTACAAATAAAGCTTTGAGAAAATTGTATATGGAGTGTGCACCAGCTGCTTGTGGGGGGGAGTGTGATTCCCATATTGAAGCAATGAGGAAGCAGCATAGACGACTCCTTCTATTTCAAAGCTTAGTACCAATTAAGCATGAAAATTAGTATATTGACATTGCAAAGGCCTATCCACATCCTAGCTAGATCCAAGTAGTATGCAAGTAGTAGCTTTCTCGATCCCCAGAATAACCCCTTACCTTTTTAATTTGTTGGTCGTGGAGGTTGTTAGAGAAAGGGTGCAAAGGTGGGACTCCACGGGGCCAAACAAGCAATTAGAAATTAGAAATTGTTGACACCAAAGGTGGAATGGCATCAAAGTGAATGTAAAAAGGTGCAAAGGAGACCTTGCCACTATTGATTGGAGCCACAACCCAAAGATGGGAGAATTTCTTTTGATCCAATTCTTTTCTATTGTGATGGGCAAGGGTGTTAGTGGTTTTCATTTTCAAATGCACTAAAATGAGGATTCGATAGAGTCATGCACATGAAGAGAGTGAGGATTGGATACAGATCTTGCTAATCCACAAATGTAGAAGTGGTAGTTTAAAGGGGATATAAAATAATGAAAGGTGTCACTATTAAGAGCATGAAGTTTTTGATCTCTAAAAAAATGTGGTGAAGGCAGAACAAGGCTAGGAATAGCCCATAGCAAAAGTGGCAAGGGGACTAAAAGCACCAAGAAGGATGTGTTTTAACCCATCTCAAGCTATGGAAAATGTTAAAGACTAAACTTGAAGTGCATTGAAACATGAAATTGAAATTGTGAGGCTTCTTCATGTTTTCTCGTGAGGGAGATATTACATTCTACAATGGTAGGATCCAAATCTACAATTTGATGGCATTGCGCCAATGCAACACAAAGAGGAGAACAAATTATTTAAATTTTTAGTCCCATATGGCTTTTGTAAATGGTTTCCAAGCTATTTATAAGCTCAAATTTTCAGATGTTAAGTGTCTCAAATTGACATAGGCTTTTGAAGCCTTAACCTTGCAATGGGGTCCATGGTCAACTAGACAATGACACAAGAAATTTTGAACAACATGTGCTGACAAGGATGCTGATGTGGTGAGGGGGATATGTGTTGCAAAGGCACATCCACACATGTACAGTTAGTAGCTATTGATTGTGATGCAGGAATGTGCTTAGCTAACACATGGCAGTGGGCCCTAGTCAATGGTGAAGTGGCAGACAACAATAAGATGGTGACACAACAATGATGGGTAGTCCAAAAGCTAGTGAGATACTGACACATGGCAGCATGATAGTGGACTAATCGAAGGGTTCCACATGGAACTCATATAGCAGGTGATGTGGTAGACATTGACCAATGGTGTGTTTCCATGTGGTACAAGTGGTCAAACATAGGTTTGACCCAGATACATGGGTGAGGGAAAAAGTTAAAAAATGATTGAAAAAGTGATTTTACAAAATATTTTTCTCAAAATCCCATGCAAAGCATTTAAATTCAAAAAAGATATAATCTAAAGTTTCAACTTTAGAGCATTTATAATTTTAAAAATTAAATTGCAGACCATAGAGCTATAACAGGGGCATGATTTTCAAAATAGTATTCTAGGTGTTTCTAGTAAGCAAACATAGTGATATTATATATCGTCAAAACTAGGAAAGAATGAACTTTATATTTCTAGAGTTTTTTTGCACAGGAAGCCATCTGCTCAAATTATATGAGGCTTTGTCCCAGATTGTTAAT
The DNA here is from genome assembly GCA_028749045.1 of Cupressus sempervirens. NCBI lineage: Eukaryota > Viridiplantae > Streptophyta > Pinopsida > Cupressales > Cupressaceae > Cupressus > Cupressus sempervirens. The sequence goes on along the minus strand of CM053793.1, from coordinate 676,430,999 downwards.
TTGCAACCACATTCAAGTATTGAAGTTTAGATTTGTTTTCTAGTAGGGTGATCACATGAATGTGTGTAAAAAGTAGTAAAAATGTAGTTCAAGTCAAGTTTAGTCACCTCCAATTTAGTTGAATCAAGATATTATCAGCATTTTAGATATTTGGGAAACACAAGAGTTTTCATCATTCATAAGAGATATTTCCAAGTTTGTTATAGAATAATGATGAAAACCATATCAGATTTTATGGGTAGAAAGATGAGAGAGGTTTTACAACTAAAAAGAATAAAGATTCAAGTGGACACATGTCAATTCCATATCAAATCTAGGATTTCATTCTTCTCCTATATCTCTCTCTTTCTGATTCATTGTAAGGGTTCCAGTTTTGGAGAAAATTCTCACTGTTGTGATACCATGTTGGAAGTTTTTAGTGTGAGACCACATTGTTGGTTCTAGAGCTATGATTCTACCACATTCTTCAGCATAATTATCTTGTATGAACAGTAGTAGTTAAAATAATATAGCTAGTTTTGATCTACTTAATGGTTTTATGAATTATTTTACATGCATTTGAATGTATAGTTTCAAAGAAATGAATACAAGTGAGCAATAATCTCATTAGTTTCATTCTTATTCTCATCTCCTATCTCTATTATCTACAATATTATGTAGTTTAGGGACAAAGAACTAAGATCCATTTACATCCCCTTAAGGTCGTATGTCTGATATATTTTGTTGTTGGAAGAAAGGGCCAAATAAATGTTTGATGTATTTGATAAGGTTGCCAATTATTTTGAGAAGGATATTTCATGAGAATGAGGTCTTTATGAACATTGATGTCTAATTCACAAGGTGATAGGATAGATCTGATATCTTGATGTATGGAATATGTCATTTTATCATAGATGTATGTGTTTAATTTGTGGAATTGCCCAATAGATAAGGCACTAATCAGCTATAGGATCAACTTGTTCTTACAATTGCATATTTGGGGTTTTGCTAAAATCAACATCATTAATCAAATATCTTTCCCTTTAATGTTGAAGACCTAAAAAGGATGCCCTCACTTAGCTTATCAATTTCATTGGCCATGTTATTAGCTATTCCATGTCTAAGATTTTTGCATAAGTGTTAGAAGATTAAGGGTTTTTATTTTCTTTATTTAGATTCAGTCTATCCTTTTGATAGTTGGTATCATGTGAAGAATGTAATAGGTCCACCCACCTAGATTTTACAGAGCTTGAAGTAGAAGAAGGTTCTAGCCCTATAATTGACCTGATGTTTGAAAGGGTATGCTGAAGATGGGAAGTAGCTACCCCTAGATGTATCTTGTTCTCATCAAGGTAATTTGAAACTGTGATGTTTTCAAAACACCAACATTTCTATCTATGGTTGGATACCCTATTACCCTCTACAAAATCCTCTTGGTAATCTTGATAGGTCCATCCTCTAAACACACATAGTTGTCATGAATCTTGCTCAAAAAAATCTTTATCCACTCTATCTTCAAAATGTTGGGGAAATCTAGGGCATGAGTGAACCTTATATTTATCCTTCAAGATTCCATTTTCACATAATTTTCCATATAGGTCTCTAATCTCCATGTCACATATGCTAGCTGCCTTACATGTGTAACAATATCTTACATCTTGAATCATTAGTACTTGTGGTGGTATCATCGATAATGCACCAAACGGGTCTTTCTTGTATGCAATATTAGGAATTACACTAAAGTTTGGTTGTCTAATCTCATTATTGATTAACTAAAAATTTAAGACTTCCTTTCCAATTTAACCTTAGTAGCAGAAGAACTAGACACCATATAAATTCCCTAGGATTTGCAAAAATTCAAACAGTGTAGCTCAACACATGATAAATACCTTTATAAATCTATTGAATGGTGTCAAGTAGTGGTTAAATGGTGTCAAATAGTGGTTAAATCTCTTTAAGCTCTTCATGATCTCTCCATATTCAAATGATGTCAAATGAATCAAAAATTAACTATCTAGCCCTTAAAACTTCATAATCAATGCTTAGTGCTTACATAGCTATAAGCTCAGCTTCAATAGTAATTCCAACTCACTCAACTTCCATTTAATTTCCTTCACACTTGGCAACCACTATGAGCTCAGCCAACACTATCACCTATGATAGTTTGGCATCAACTAGATTTCACTCAATAACTTAAGTGAAACTTTTCATGCTTGACAGCAACATGAAAACTAACAAAATTTAGAGATTTCTTCCAGGTTCTAAATAACACTTTGTATCTTTCTTCATGCATATATAATCTTTTCAGAACTAAATCCTTGGAACTAATGTATGGTATATCATTTAAATTTCATTCCCATACATACCTCTTGATTGCTTAATTGGGGATGGTGTGATCACCTAACCCATTGAGTGAAGTGATCCCATCTGAACTTGATGTACTATAATTTTCTCTCTTATTCCATGTTTTGTACATCTACACTTTGACTTCTTCAACATGTGCCTTTTCTTTACCATTGTTGAAGTCACTGCTTAGTACCTTTGACTTTGTTGGACAATGTTTGCATATGTGACTAGTCTTTAAGCAAATAAAACATGTAATCTAACATAACCATCTACTATAATCACTTTTGAAATGTGTTCTTATGCAATTCTCAATAACATTTCCATGCTATTACTATACCTAGTATTATAATCCCAATTATAAGATTTTTCATTGTGCTTTACCTTTTTTTGCTTGTTTGATAACCACTTGGGCTTGGATCTGTACTCATATCCTCTATGTTTGTACTTCTAACAGTTATAGTAGTATCCTTCAAATGTGTGTATGCTCATGGTCTTGGTTCTACATTCATGTGTCTGATGTCCTTGCTTGTTGCACTTGTGGTAGCCACCCATGAACTTATGCTTAGGATTCTGATTTGCAATCTTATTCCTGCAAACATTAGCAATATGTCCTAATTTTTCACAATTATGACAAGTAGTTTGGAGTTTTCACAATTGTTTCTCCTTTATTCACCATTTTTGGATGATTCTCCTTCTTCAGTCCTGGTGTAAGCCAATCTAGTAGTATCAATGTTAGATATAGGAGATCTCATCAATTGCTCTAAATATTTGATGGCTTCACTTGGTTTGTTGAATCTTTTAAAAAACTCTTTTTTTGTTTTCAAATCATTTCTTAGTTGTTCATTCTGCAACTTCAATGTTTTGATTTCAAAATCGTTACCATTCAATTCATGATTGGCAATCATCATTTGATTCAATGTTTCTAGTTGTATGTGAGAAATCCTATTTACCTCTAATGTCTTCTCTTTCGGTCTATTGGTAAGTATCCTTTTGTCATTTTCAATCATGACTTTGTCCTCTTTATCTTTCTTTTTCTACTTAGTTACCTCACATAGCAATACTGATTGGACTTCTTGTTCTATCTTAAGATTTCTAATCTCTTCAGTTAGGGCTCTATTCTTTTCCATCAGATATGCAACTTTTGCATCAACTTCACTTGTGTTTACATCTATAAACAATTCAATAGTGTTAATCTCTTGGTATTATGTGTCATTCTCTTCAATAGTTATCTATTTCCTTCTCTTTAATGATAACTTCAACTCATCTCTTGCTTCATTAAACTAATGTAAGGCAAGTTGTATTTCAATCTTCTAGTTATTAAATAGTCTTTTTGCATCTTCAAGGTCTTTCCTCAAAGCTAGAAAATGTTCCCTTCCAGAGAACTAGGCTCCAATACCAATTTTTGGAAATACAATAGGGAAAGTAAACTCTGAGAGAGGGGAGGTGAATCAGTCCTTCAAAACTTTAACCATAAATTCATTTACCACATATCCATCTCATAATTTGCATATAAACTAAAATAACAAATTAAGATATATATTCATAGCATGAAAATAAATAAACACTCACACATATGACACAAGATGTGATACTCAAAAACCCTCCAATGAGAAGGTAAAATTAGGGCGGGGATGACACCCAAAAGTCTTCACTGCTATAGTTGTAAAGTGTATCTAATGAAGGTTATAATGTTTGATCATGAAACATGATCTACTCTATGAAAGGTCTACCCTATTAAAGGCTTACAAGATTGTTAGATCTTAACCTGTTAAAGCATTTCAACACCTTGTTAGAAGTGTTCATAGTTAAAGGACTTCAACTAACAATGAAGTAAGCACCATGTTAAAGGATTTACAATATCCTGCTAAGACTATGGTATTAAGAGATTTAACTGATTCACCTGTTAGAATGCCTCAGCAATAATCCTATGGTTAGTACTGTACTACTAGATAATATATCACATGTTTCCTAATGTGTAATTGATCATCTTTGATCATATGTATCACTTCTATCATCTAAATCCTTTCCTATATTCTCCTTTAACTAATTTTGCAATGTATATCAATTCACAACTCCTTAGCCACCATGAATACTCTATTTGCACATGCAAACTTTTCTCTTTGCTCATACTATGTTTTAGGGTTTTTCCTCCAAAAGAAGACCTAGGTGACTTAGGGTTAGGTATAATCAATAATTCTAATTCATCCATCTAGCCACTCAATTCATCCCTTTAATTTAATAGTTGCATGTACTACATAGGGATTCTCAATTAAGATTCATTCTTATCATCTAGGATTGCAAAAAAATCCTTAAGTCAGCTCCAAAAAGATTTACATAGTAGATTGTGTCATTACAAACAACTATGTCAAAACTATTTTACTTAGCATTTGAAGCCCTTGATGCTCAGCATCAACTAAAACTTAAATTTATTCACTTGACATCTAAGTCACTCAAAACATACTTATTCTCAGCACTTGAGTGACTCAACACTAACTATTTACTTGACACTTACTATTTACTCTAAATGCACTATCTGACATGTTATGTTCAACATGCATTACTTGTTTGCCATGAACAAAGTTCTAACTTGTAAATGACTTAATTTTATAGACACTCATATGTCAAAACCAGTCTAAGATCAACAAGGATGTCCTTGGATTCACTCCATGCAAGTTGTACCCTCAACATTTTATCGATGTTTAAAATTCCCTCATTATGGACAAGAGATAACAATTAAAGGAGATCACAATCCTTTTCAGTATTTCAATGCCTTGAAACCATCAACAAATTATCGCATACCATACAATTGGGTTATATCCACTTCCCTCTATCAAGACCCTAACAATATAGCATCTACTTCCAAGTCCTCGGATATAAAATTTGATGTCAAAGAACAGAGTATGGGAGAATATACCTTGGGGAAAACTTTTTGTATCATAGAATTATCCTTGTCTCCTAGATCATATGGTAGATCATTGATAATAGAAAAATAGTTAGAACCACCTCCTACTACTATTGTTGGAACTTTTATGAATGGGGGAACCTTAAATGATGAAGCAAATGACAAAAATGTTGAGCAATTCATGTACAAAGAAAAGAAACAAGAGATCATCAAATATGAACATATATCTCTTAAGTATTATGGAAAAGGATATGATATTTTAGTAAAAATGGGGTACAAAGGAAGTGGACTTCTTGGCTTACTAGAAGAAGGTGTCTTAGAACCCATCTTGAAAAATCCATAGTATCGTAAAGATACTACAGGATTGGGATATATATCAGATCAAACATCCAAAATAAAACAGAAACGAAAGGTCACCCTAGAATTTCTTAATCAAATCTAAGATAAGCAAGAAGACATTGATTCTAATGAAGATGATTCCAATACTCTCACTAAAGAAAAATAAATTGATATCATTGGGACTTATAGTGACTCATACCATGAGGGAGAAAGTTCACAGTTAGATTTATTAGAGTTAATCCCATATTATGGTAATCGTGATGATTACGAAGAAAGAGAGATTTATCAAAAGTATTACATTTTAAATTAGAATACGGAAGTAGAGCTTGTTGATACATTCCTAAATATTGATAACTTTTCTCTTAATACCATTACCACCTTTGAAAATGACCCAAATGATCCTTTACCACTAATACATCCTGAGCTTATTGATTGGGCTTCACCTCCTATTCCCAAACTAGATGTTTTCCATAATGATGATGTGGTCATAGATTATCTTGAGATCAGATATCATATACCACAAGAAGATCATAAGAAAGGGTTTCTTATTGAACTCAATGACATGGCTTACTTTAGAAAGAGTGTCAACCCTTTTAGTCATAAAAATGTGAAAATAATCAATAGATATAATGGTGAAAACCACATTCTAGTAGTATTAAATCTAAAAATAGTAAAAATAAAAGATGAATCTAAGGGTGAAACCCTCTGAGGCATCTAAAGATGAAAAAATTGACACTCTTCTTGATTATTTATATCACAAGCAATTAGAAATACTCATTGAACCAATATTGCCTATCAATATCAGGATAGAAGAATCTCAACACATCCTAAAAATAGCAGCATGTTTATCAAAATAAAAAAGAGAAGAGTTTATACAGATTTTCAAATCCAAACAAATCAATTTTACATGGTCATATGTCGATATGTCAGGTTTAGATCCACATCTCATAATGTATCATTCAAATGTATCTCTAGGAATCAAATAAGTGAAACAAAAACTCAAAAAGATGCATCCACATGTGGCACTTGTAGTAAAAGCTGAAATAATGAAAATTACTAGATGTTGGTTTTATAAGAGAAATTGATTCCACATAATGGATATGAAACATTGTTCCTATTTTGAAACCAAATAAGTCTACCATTGTATGCATTGACTTCAGGGATCTTAAAAAAGCTTGTCTAAAAGATGAATTTCCTTTACCAAACATTGATACTATTGTAGATCTTATTGTCGGGCATGAAATTTAATCTTTAATGGAATTTTTTTGTAGGTATAACCAAATTGAAATTGCACCATAAGATCAAGATAAAATTTCTTTCACATACCCATGGGGTACATATTACTAGAATGTCATGCCTTTTAGTCTCAAAAATGTAGGTGCTACATATCAGAGGGCAATGACTACAATTTGTCATGACATGATGCATACCATAATGGAAGAATATGTCAATGATATCCTAGGAAAATAAAAAACAAGGAAAGATCATTTACAAATATTAGACAAGATATTCACGAGATTGGAAAATTACAATGTTAGATTAAATCCAAAGAAATGTACATTCGACATGACATTTCGAAAAATGTTTAGATATATAGTTTATGAAAAAGGAATAGAAGTGGGTCCTAATAAAGTCAAGGTAATTATGGAAATGCCATCCCTGAGGAACATAAGTCAATTAAGATCATTATAAGGAAGATTGCAATCCATCAAGAGGTTTTTCTCATAATTGGCTAATGGAAGTCATCCTTTTATGCACCTCTTGCATAAGAATGTGTCATTTCACTAGGATGCCATGTATGAAGAAGATTTTGAAAAGATCAAAGAGTATTTGACAAATCTACCAACTTTGATATCACCTATCCATGGAAAATCACTCTTGCTGTAAATATCAATGACTAGAAATTCTTTGGGAGCCATATTGGCACAACAAGACCATGAAGGAAAAGAAAAGGCTATCTATTATATCAATCACACTCTGGTGGGATATGAGCTTAACTATTCATCATTTGAAAGAGCATGTTTGGAAATGGTCTTTTCATCCTAAAAGTTGAGACATTACATGTTGTCCCACAAAGTCACACTAATCACAAAAATAGATTTATTGAAGTATTTTATTAGTAAATCAGCATTAACAAATAGACTAGCAAAGTGGGTTATGGTTCTAAGTGAATTTGATGTAGCCATAAAGGGAAAAGTGATTTCAAATCAATTAGAAGATGCTCCACTATCAGAAAAACAACCAATACTTGTTGAACTTCTACATGCCAAAATCATGCAAGTATCAACACAGTCTTGGAAATTATATTTTGATAGGTCATTTACTCAAAATCACTTGGGGGCAGGGGTATTCTTTGTTACACTACAAGGATGCATAATACCAAAGTCTTACAAGTTATTATTCCCTTGTACTAATAACATGGTAGAATATGAAGCATTACTTATGGGACTCAAATTGGTAGTACAATGAAAAGTGACAGAGTTGTAGGTCTTTGAAGACTCCCTATTGATCATTAATCAAGTTAATGATGAATATCAAACCAAGGATGATAAATTGTTACCATACAAGTGGATGATAGATGACTTCAAACAATATTTTTCAATAATCACATTTGAACATATTCCTCAACAAGACAAAAAAAGTTGTAGATGCTATGGAAATAATTGCTTCATTGCTCAATATGGAAAATGCACAAGCTCATTTTGAGTTCTTAGTGGAACCCTTATCTTATCTTTCTTATAATGGTCCTGACTCGTCAATCATATATCATCTGGTGAGTCAAGATTCCCTTATTTATGGAAAAATATATGCCTATCTAAAAGACAATATCCTACCACCTAATTTATCCTAAAATAAAAAGAGAAACTTCATCCACCAAACATCATGTTACACCCTAATTGTCAATACCTTGTATCGACAAGGTCTTGATGGTACTCTCTTACATTGTCTTCAATGTGATGAATCTAAAAATACTTTATGAGAAGTACATGAGGGTATATGTGGGTCACACTCTAGTGGTCTTTCTTTGACTAAGAAACTTATGTGTATGGATTATTATTGGCCTACAATGGAGTCAAACTCTTTTCAATATTCCAAGAAATATAAAAAGTACCAGATATATGGGAATATAATTCATTCACCATCTCAGTAGCTTCATCTTTTTACAAAAATATGTCCATTTAGTCAATGGGGATTTGACTTCATTGGGGAAATTCATCCATCTTCTTCCAATGGCCACAGATTTATCATTATAGCAACCAAATATTTTACCAAATGCATTGAGGTCATTCCACTTTTAAATACCATAGGAAAACATGTCTTCATATTTATCCTCAACTATTTCATATATCGCTATGGTATATAATCATAGATCATGGTAAACAATTTCAAAACAAGGATATCAAGGAACTAGGCGAGAAATTTCACATCACCCACCATTCTTCATCCATATATTTCCTACAAGGAAATATTCAAGATGAGGTGTCAAATAAAACCATTGTTAAAATCCTTAAAAATACTCTCAATGACATTGGTCATGATTGGCATGTTCAACTCAGTCCAACACTATGGGCTTATCACACATCCATTCGTACACCTACTAGAGCCACTCCATATTCCCTAGTCTTTTCTAACAAAGCTATACTTCCCTTGAGGTTGAATTACCATCTCTTAGAGTGTTATTAAGGGATCTCATTCCAGATAAGGATTACATAATATCACACTTACAAGAATTGGAATTGCTAGATGGAAAGAGACAAAAAGTGTTTGACCATTTGAAAGTGTATCAACAAAGGATGTCTCGTCAATACAACAAAAAACTGAAACCTAGAGATTTCAAGTGGGTGACCTAGTCCTAAGAGAAAATCCAAAAAATCATGCTGATAGAGAAAAGAAAGGCAAATTTGAAGCAAATTGGCTAGATCCTTTTGTGATCAGAACAGTGTTCAGATCTGGAGCATATCAAGTATCAACTTTTGATAGGGAGTTGTTGGATGAACCTATCAACAGCATACACCTTAAGAAACTCTATCTCTAAAATCCTAGTGCAAGGGACAAAAAATACAAAAAATCAAAAAACATCAAAAATATTTTTTTAAAAAGAAAATGGTGAAAAACCTAGAAACAAACATCATTTGTGACAAAACTAGCTCCTCTATCTATTAGGATTCCTCTAAATTCTCCATCACCTAGTGTATCTCTCTAATCCCTTTTGTCAATCCCTAATCATCTTTCATGTACATAACAATAATAAATTTTTGCCATTTACATTCCATAATAAACTTCCATCATAGCTTGGATTGGATTGGATTTTCACCCATTCCCCTCTTTCATGTCTTTCTTCATCAATAAGTCAATCCAATACCTAATTAGGGGCATGTCCTTGTCCTAATTGTGGAAGTAATCTTTGACAATCCATGTATACAAGGAGGATTAAAAAAAAGGATTGTGTTTTAACAATCTTCAAACAAACAAACAACAATAATCAAGTGGTTCTTATCAATGGATTCAAATTGTTGACCCAAACACTTATAATGCTCAATCAAATTGCTTTCTACATCAAAATATTTTAACTTATCTATAAACATATAGATGAATCACATCAAGTGATAACATGATCTTTGGAAATATTTGTACATCTAGTGGCAATTTTGATAGATTATTAGAGTAAATTCATTCATCAATTTGATTCATTGTTACCATGCTCTTATGTTATTACAGGATGTCTCACTGGTATGAGTTAATCACTCCTATTTACCATTGTGACTAGAATAGTTGGGATGGAACATGATATTTTTATTTGTTTGTTGTTTGTGTTGTGTTTTCCTATTGTATTCATTGAAATATTTATTTTGGGATATTTGTGACTAAGGCTCTTCATGGATCAAATTGCATCAATTATGAAGAGTCACATATATCTTTATCTCAAATACTTGTGCATATGATGAAATGGGAAAGCATTCCTTATCTATTGATCATACAAACAAAACTCAGGTCATCTTGGTTTAATTATACCTAGATGCTTGTCAAGTTTGCAACATTAAAATCCATGTAAGGAATTCTTTGGTCATCTTGGTTTAATTATACCATGATGCTTGTGTTCTCTTACACCAATAAAGAGCCCAATGATGACAAAAAACTTTGTTACCTTTGGAAGCAAGATATTACAAGAAAATGGAGATTGTGAACTTTAGAATTGCATTTTGTAATTTGCATTTTCATAGCCACATTTTTTTTCTTTATTCATCCACATGCATGTCATTGTGAGTATGTGAGATTCCTTTTATAAATTTTAAGTATTTTTCATCCTAGTATCTTCTTTTCTTTTCTTAGGTCTTTTAGGGTGAGATCTTGTTATTATCCAAAATTGAAGTTATTAGTACATTAATCAAAACACTTGCATTTCTTATAGATTCCATCATTACAAAACTCATTTAGTGTGCATCCATTTGTCAATTTTAGGTTAAGTCATCATTATCATTTGTTATCACCCAGATTCCATATCATAAAAATAAAACATCATACACATTTGAAAATCCAATTGCATCACATCATGATAAAATCAATAACCATGCATATAGTTGTAAATAAAAATCATGTCATACCCCTATCATATAACATCTAGCATAATACGGTGTTAGTATTCATCACATGTAAATTTCATAAATCCATATAAAATCATAAGTGCCCAATGTCCATGCATGATCAAAATAAATATACAATGTCTACTAGATGATGATATATCATGATAATAACATGTTTGGAAATACAAAATCCATCAGAGTCTAATAGGTTTGTCCATGGTGTACACATAATGTCGAGGAAGCATTGTCACCTGACTTTGCCTATCTATCCTACCACCTCAAAATAGATGATCCAACCCCACTAATCTCTATTTGTCCTCAATAGTGATAATTATTACCTGATCACTCTTAGTCAATAATGGCCTCAAAATCGTGTGTCAAGAAATCTCTCTCTCTCTTGATATTAGAATATCTAAAAGATCCTCCTATACAAATCAACAAAACACAACATCATCTATTTTGGAAATTCTTTATTGTACATGTTATATCAAACAACTAATCATATCACATGTTTATCACATGACTATCTACAAATTTATCATTTGTCTATACCTATGTGGGTTTCTAGCTAGAGTTACTACAATGATGCCTATGTGGATCAAATCAATTATCCTACCTAATTATTTCAATAGAGTCAAGCCCTTTCCTATTTATTCAATATTTTTTATCATATGCTATCCTCTACCTAGCCATCTCAACCAATAAAATAGATGTGCAGCTCTATTCCACAGATGCGCAATATAATCCAACACTTGCACAATTAACATATTTATGTAGCAATCCTGGACCTGTATGATAAATCTATCAAAAATTTGCATTTCAAACAAAAATTCATGATCCCTAATCCAAACATTGGTCATATTCATACCCTAATCAATCTTTTGAGGGGGCAGGGGCAACAAAGTCAACTACTAGCTATCTTTGAAACAATGTCTTGTTCACACATTATTACAAAGAGAGGCAAAATGTATACACTTAAAAATTGTCAAGTCAATTAATTAAATATTTTAATATTTAATTAATAAAAGCTCTTCTATTAACTTTAATAAATTATTTAATTTATTAAGTTAATTCACTTTTTCTTTAATTAATTAAATATTATATATTTAGTTAATATTTTTTCTCTATTAATGTTAATAAATTATTCAATTTATTAAGTTAATTCACTTGATAATAATTAATTAAATATTTCTATATTTAATTAATATTATTCATCTATTACTATCAATAAATTATTTAATTTATTAAACTAATTCACCTAAGTCAATCACATTATCCTAAGTCTCTCAAATGAATTTATTAAGTTATTTAAATTGCTTAATTATCTACTCACCCAAATGATTGTCTTTCAGTCCACTTAATTAGTCCAAGTCATGTGTCACCTCATAGTTGCACCAATAATTAATTTTAATTAATTATTAAAAATCCTATATATTATCCTCACCCATGTGTCCTATTTGTTGGGATTAAAAGAGGAGATGTGGTCTTGATTAACTCAACCTCTAAGACACATGTCTCTTGAAGACTAAATTCTCTTCCTCTTCCTCTACTAACTTGGATTCAATCAATCTGCCTCATGCAGTCAACAAGGGTTCATGAGACATTTGTCCTTGGAGTTTTCTCTAGACCTAGGGTCTTCTAAAATGGTCTTGACAAGATGACTACCAAGTGTCTTGCTTTTTCCTAATTTTCCTCTCATAACTCAACTAATTCCTTGTTTTCCTCCATCTCTTCAATCAATTAAATCTCATCCACCCATGTGTCCTTAATTATCTCTCCACTATTAGATGTTGCCACTTAGGCTAGGGTATGTCCAAAGTCTGTAAAAGGAACCTTTGTCTCCTCATTTCGACATCTAGATTCACATTCAATTGTAGTATTTTGAATTAGCATTAGAAGCATTCTCAAGAAATCAATTATCCATTTTTATAACCCATTTGCATTATCATCCATCTTCATCATTTAGTAATTTTAGGATTATTCCATTTGAGCTAGTATTAAAGTTCATAAATCTCCAATATCTTGAAGCAATCTTGTAGAAGGGAGCCCACCAAATTTTGAGGGCTCACAAATCAAGAAGACTCAAGACTAGGCAGGCAACGAAGGCACATTGCATATGGTAAGGAAAGGTAAAGATTTCATTTTGATTTACAATCCTTCACTGTGTGTGTGTGTGTGTTTATTAGCTTAGATTTGATATTCAAGAATTGACACATAAATTTGCATATAGATTGTCCAAATTATGTACTATGATTTGAAGAACATTGCCTACAAGTGAATATGAAAGAGAAAAATATTTAGAATGCTACAAGCAGCATAAATGAAAGGTAGAGACTCATCTATCATAGTTAGGTGGTTAGTTTACTTAAAGGGATCTTCATCAACAGACACAATTGCATATCAAAGATCAATCCATTGATTCATCTTAGCAGATGCATCAGTCCTAAATCCTTTAACAAGGTGGAGCTAATAGTCATTTGTAGAAACTCCTAACAAAGTACATACTTAATTTTATTGTATAAATCCTTTCACAAGGTTGATCTAGTAGTCCTTCTTACTCTTAACCGACTAGATCACCAAAAATGACCAATTGTAACTCTTAACAGACCAACTTTATGTTGAAAACAAATTGATACAAGTATGAGAATGTGTTTCAATCATTATTTTTCACTGATATCAAACCTGCTACTTGTTGGTAAGACAATTTCTTAGATGATTTTAGTACTATCATTTTTTTGATTGATGAAGAGGATATGATCAAATAACGTACCAATAGCACCTAGAGGAAAGGTTGAGTTATGATATGGAAAACGAGTACAAAGATCAGTTAAGATAGTGATATTATAGTGCATTGATTATCTACTTAAGGTTGCAAAGGATGGATACACTTATTAAGTTCCAAAGAACAAGTAAAATGAATTATATTTTCCAAGCTTAACAATTTGCACAATAGATTTCAAGCAAAGTTAGTGAAATCCAAGTAGAAAATCAGTTGGACCTAAGCAAAGTCAAAATCTAGTGTATGTCGAGTGATAAAGTGTAAGCCAAGTAAAATTTAGTTGATGTTGAGCACAAGTAAACTTTTGTTCATGACAAGTGATTTATAGTGGATGTCAAGCAACACAGAATGTGTTAAGCATTAGAAGCCAGTTAATGTTCAGTGTCAGCATTATGAACAAGATCATGATTTTGATGAATCTGAGTTGACAAATTTGATTTCTTGGATTATTTAAACCAGGTGGTGGCACAGAATTCAAGATGAATTGTTTTGAGGCAAATTCATGGAGGATTGAATGAGAATTTTTTAGAAGAGAACAAAATGAAAAGATGGGTAGATTCATTAAATCCTACCTAATCCTACCTAACCCTAAAATGGACAATAAAGGATGAATAACAAAAGATCTAAATTTTCTATTTAATAGAGATGGTTGGTCAAAATCAAAGGTTGTCATGTGCAAGAACCTAAGGGAGACAAGGAGTCTAAGGTATTGCTTCATTTAGTGACCTAATAAAAGATATTGCTATTAGCAAGAAAAACAAGAATGCTTAATGGTATGGATGCTTGAAGGGTGGACAAGCTATTAGAGCTCAAGTGTGTAAAAGCCAAGTAAAATAGAGGACTAAAACAAAGATCTGTAATGTACAAAATGGAGTTGTAAGCTATTATCAAATCAAAGCTTACTATTACTTTCTAATCATTATACCAGTCTAGGGTAAACCCTTTAGATTAAGGTTGACCTAACAATCATTTGTAAATCCTTTAACTAGGTGAAATTCCAACTGAATGATCTAAAGTTCTCTAACAAGGCTCACTCCTAAAAAGGTGATTGAAATCATCTAACCATGTGACATTTAACAGTGTGCATTGTAACCTTTAATAGGGTTGGCCTTTCATAGGACATCACTTTAGAAGACTAAGAATTAGTAGCATGTTATTGTGGTTTTGTCCAAGTTGGGTTTCCATGTAAAACTATTGTGTCAACTGTGTTATTGAATCTGTTATGTTTAATGCTTACATTTATTCAAAGTTGATTTGATAGTAACCTACAAGTTTAAGTGATTATATGATATAATGGATGCATGCATGATGAATACATTCTATTGATATGGGTTCACTAAGTTGTGTAAATTTTTATTTGTACATCTGGACCTTGGATAATTGATTCACCCCCTCTCCCCACTTTTAGTTATTCTAAAGATTTTTAACAATTGGTATCAAAGTCATTTTCTTAAGAGGACTAGTTTGAAGGTACTAGAAGAAAAAGATTAAGATGTCAAATAGATAGGTACCCAAGCTTAATAGAGATAACTTACATGCATGAAAAGTTTGATGAAGCTACACCTTGGAGGTTTTGGAGATCATGCACAATCTATCAGCACAATAGAGTATTTTGATCATGTTGGAGTTCTAACTACTGAAGATCTAAAAAACAAGAAAGAACACAACTAAGAAATGTTGGAGATTGCCCCTACCCTAAGTTATGTTGAGTTCAATGATATCAAGGGTTGTGATGATGCAAAGAAAATGTGGGATGCTCTTCACATTATTTATGGAGAAGACAAAAAAGTTCTAAGGGTCAAATCTAAAAGTCTTAAAGGTAAGTTTGATTATATGAGAATGCAAGAAGGTGAGAATATTTCTCAATATTGCTCTAGGATAAAAGACGTTATCAATGCAATAAGAGGAGCTAATGAAAAAATAGATGATGAGACTGTACTAACAAATTTTTTGAGAACATTGCTACCCATTTATGATATTAGAGTTTCTAAAATACAAGAATTGAGATGTGTACCATGTTATAATCTGACTCTTGAAGGTTTTGTAGGTATTTGCTACCCAACTTTTGAGCCATCTAATTTTGATCATTTCAAACCTGACAATGTTGAATCTACTTTCAAAGCCAAGTTATCATTGAAGGAACCTAATGAAAAGAAGAAAAAAAAAAGGTAAAATATGTTTCTAGTGATAGTGATACAGATGATGAAGATGTAGAACAACTTAAAGCACTACTAGTAAGGAGATATTATAGAGGAAAAGGAAAATTCAAAGGTAAGTTATCTATCATATGTTTCAATTGTAATGAGGTTGGTCATATTGCTACTAGATGTCTAGAGAAAAAAATTACAAAGGTGGAGACATGTACAAAAGTAGAAGAGATGAAGACATCAAAGATTACAAAGAAAAAAGCAAGAAGTCTTGGTACATTGTTGGAGAAGAAACTCAAGATGAATATGATGATCATGATGATGAAGTGGTGTATGTTGCAATGAAGGATGATTCTGATGAGGATGAGGCAACTACATTGGTGTCTTGTGTGAACAAGAATGACAAATGGATATTTGACAGTGGGTGTTCACATCACATTACTGGAAATAAAAGTAAGCTCATTACCTTGAATTACGATGATGGAAATAGTGTAAGGTTTGGCAATGATGCACCCTGTCCAATAAAAGGAAAAGGTTCTATCAAACTCACAAAAAATATTTTTTGATCATTCTTATTATGTTGAAGGACTTAACTATAATTTGTTGAGTGTGTCACAACTAAATAGTTTAGGTTGTAAAGTTGATTTTGAAAACAAGATTGATAAGATATATGATATTGATGGAAAACTAATTGGAAAATATCAAACTAGAGGTAATCTATTCTACCTTGATATGGAGGATGCTACTTGTTTAGTTATAGAATTTGATGATGTGGCATTATGGCGCAAGAGATTATGTCATGTTAATTTTGATAACTTAGTTATTACCAGTAACATGAGAAGAGTCAAAGGTTTTCCTAAGTTCAAGAAACCTGACAATATAATTTACGAACAATGTCAATTTGCCAAAATGACAAAGTCAAGTTTTAAGAGTAAGACTCATACCTCTAAAGGAATATTAGAGATTGTTTAGACTGACTTATGTGGACCAACTGAAGTGAAAAGCTACAAAGGAGATAATTACATTATGTTATTTGTTGATGATTATTCTAGAATGGTGATAGTTATGTTTCTGAAATAGAAATCTAATGCTTTCCAAATGTTTAGGTGGTACTTAGCAAGAGTTGAGAAGGAAACTGTAAAAGTTTGAAATGTTTGAGATTGGACAAAGGAGGAGAATTTACATCAAATGGGTTTGAGATGTTTTTAAATGATAGAGGAATCAAAGGAAAAACATCTACCCCTAGGACCCCTCCACAAAATAGAATTGTTGAAAGGAGGAATGGATCTATAATGAACTCTAATAGGACAGTCATCATGGTGAAGCATGTCACTTTAAAATGCTGGAGAGAAGTTGTAAGTACAGCTGTCTATACCTTAAACCATGTGCAAGTCAAGAACAGTATCCATTCAACACCTTTTGAACTATGGTATAGATACTCACCCAATATAAAATATTTTAAGGTATTTGGAAGAAAATGTTAGATTCTCAAGGATTTTAGAAATGGTAAACTAGATGCAAAAAGTGAAAAATGTATATTCCTTGGCTATTCCACAAAAAGTAAATCTTATAATTGTTTAAATACTAACACACAAAAATGTGGAAAGTGCAAATGTAAAATTTGATGAATATACAGAAGTACATAAGGTTGAACCTATGAAGGAACCAGAGTAATACAAATCATTTTTACATTTTTATGAAGGTATGCCTGTTGAAGAAGATACTATAAATCAAGTTGCAAATCAACAGCAAGTTTTATTGACACTCGAGTCACATACTATGAATGTCAAGTTGCATTTAAGAACCGAGCTACATTCAAGTGCCAAGTTATAGAATGAAGTTGAGGCACATTTTGGTTTTGATATTAGTGTACATAAAAGAAATGTTGAACTATGTGATAGAGATGTACATAGTGATTCAAAAGTTGAGAGACCAGATGAGGAAAATAGAGCAGAACCAAGATTGTCAAAGTATGTCAAGAGACATCACCTTGCAATACAAATCATTGGAGATAAAGATGCAAGACCAATGGCAAGAAGAAAAATGAGAAATGATACATGTTTTCTTAGCATTCACAAACCTAAAATAGTGAAAGATGCCTTAGAACATGTGGATTGGAGAAAAGCCATGAAAGAAGAGATTGAGAAAATTGAGAAAAATAAGACATGGACTCTAGTTCCTAGACTAGAAGATAAAAATGTGCTCAGCACCAAGTGGGTGTATAGAAAAAAGTTAAATGAAAATGGTAAAGTAAAAAGGAAAAAGGCAAGATTAGTTTGTAAAGGATATGCACAAGAAGAAGGGATATAATATGGACAAACATTCGCCCCTATTACAAGATTAGAAGGAGTAAGAACTATGCTTGCTTACTCTACATACAAAGGTTTCAAAGTTTATTGAATGAGTGTTAAGTCTACATTTTTTAATGGTATATTGGAAGAGGAGGTTTATATAGAACAACCAGAAGGATTTGTTCATGCTAACAAAAAAAATATGGTGAAAGCTAAAGTAGAAAGCCAAGAAGAATAGAGGACTAAAACAAAGATCTGTAATCTGCAAAATGGAGTTGTTATTTGTTATCAAATCAAGCCTTATTGTTACATTCCAATCATTATACTAGTCTAAGGTAAATCCTTTGGATTAAAGTTGACCTAACAGTCATTTGTAAATCCTTTAACCAGGTGACATTCCAAGTGAGTGATCTAAAGTCCTCTAATAATAACCACTCCTAATAGGATCATTGAAATCCTCTAACTAAATCATATTTAATACTGTGCATTGTAACCTTTAATAGGGTTGGCATTTCACAAGGCATCACTTCAAAAGAGTGAGAATTAGTAGCATGTTACTGGTGGTTTTTCTCAAATTGGGTTTCCATGTAAAATCATTGTGTCAAATGTGTTATTGAATCTATTATGTTTCATGCTTACATTTCTACAAAGTTGATTTGATAGTAACCTATAATTTTAAGATTATATGATCTAATTGATACATGCATGATGAATATGTTTTATGGATATGGGTTCACTAAGCTGTGAAAAGTTATATTTTTACATCTTGACCTTGGATAACAGATTCAACTTTCCTGTCCCCCGCCTCTCAATTATTCTAAAGAATTCCAACACTTTATTACTGTAGCAATGAAGCATTGTGGGTGTCATCCCCACCCCAGTTTTACCTTCTATTTGGAGCATTTCTAGGTTACCAATCTTGTGTTGAAGTGTTATGGTAATGTTACTTCATTTATTTATGTTGGATGCATGCAAGTAGATTAGATAACATAATAAAGTGGATTAAGCGAGAGAAATTTTAAGTGGTTCCCGATTCACCCCCAACCACCACCCCCCCCCCCCCTCGCCTCAGTCACCTAGTTTGCATTACATATGCAACAATGGACACCCATAATTTGTATCTTGGTGTTAAAGGTCCACTCAAATAACAACACAATAAAGATTTAATATTTCTATTTACTATTTCTTCTATCATTTAAATCTTTTTTCAATCATATTTTTTGACTTTACTTCCTTTTAACAGGAAAAAGTATATAATATCCTTCAATTTTTAGGTATATCTCTTTTATTTCTAAATGTCATAATTTATTATTGTTTCTACCATTCAAAAAAAAAAAATTGTTAAGATTTTACAATACATGGCAACCTTGAGGATAAAAAGAAAAAATTTCCAATTATGTAAGTGGAACTTGTATATGTTTCCTCCTCATGCCTTAGAGGAATTGCAAAGATAAAACAATGTTTCTTTTTATTTTGTAAGTGTGTTTAAATTTGACTTTGTCATTAAGTAATGACCTAGACCCTTATATTTTGACAGGGTTAAAATTTTGGGAGAGAATTGAAAGACTCTTATTGTGTGATATTGAAAGGGTTACCATTGTTGTACCAAGGTGTTTAATATAATCCTTATTTCATGCACCTAGTCTTGCATTCCTTCAATTGATTTACTCCCATTAGTTAAATCTTGTGCAAAATTTCTTAGAGGACATTAGGCATATGTACTACCTGTAATGCACTTGTAAATGGTTATCACTAAGAAATCACTTATTAAATGCCCCTAGAGATGAAATTATTGGCCAAGTTTGCCTCTCCCCTTGCATTTTAGTGTGATATTGAGGATGGAAATTGTTAATATCCTCAATTACCCTACTTTCCAATGCTTCAACAATACATTATAGGTGAAATTTCAAGTGTATATATAACCATCAAATAATATAATTTCTGTTTATATTTTATATTCTTCTTCTATGAACAATTATGTTTAAGATCAAGCGAAAAGTAATCTAAAAAAATTTAAGAAATAAAAATACTTAAAAATTTATAATTTAAAGAAAAATCTCAAGTAAATAATCAATAGTCATTATGGACCCTTGGTTTGAACAATTCATTAACCAAGACAAGAACCTGTATGTAAATGATGATGATAGTATTGTAGATCAAGACAAGCATCTTCCTGAAAACATTATGGCTACCATAGAATATCCAATTCATTTTTTATGAGTCCTCGAGCCACAACTAATATTCCTCACTTTACAAATGATGATGATGACAATATCCTTGATCATTATGTAGATTTTAAATATATCATTGATTTATTTGAATGTGGCAAAACTTTAGATAACATTATTAGGAGAAATCTCACTATAGATTATAAATGTTCAACCACCAAAACCATGATCCCTTAAACCATGAACACCCCACCACTAGTTATCCCCTAATCCAAAATTTTATATTGAAATTGGAAAGTGAAACATGATTATATGATAATGCTTGTGTGAGAAATGAATCACTAAACCTTCAATTTCAAGCAAGAACCTAGTAGCATCCATCTCCTATGCAATTCCTTCACTATCAAATCTTCACAAAACTACCAATCCAATCAAAAAAATCATCAATCATTTAAACAAAAACCTAATCAAATCCTAACAAAATTACCAAAAAGATTGTTCTTTAAGGACAAGTGGATGCATCGAAAACATGAATTTCACAAACTATGTGATAGCTCCAAATTAATATTCTCATTCTTTAACAATAAAAAATGTGTTGTTCACAATGGGGTTATCAATTGAAAATATGATAAAGTTGTTCAAAAATGCTCTAATAACCATCTTACTCAATCTCAA
Organism: Cupressus sempervirens; assembly: GCA_028749045.1. NCBI lineage: Eukaryota > Viridiplantae > Streptophyta > Pinopsida > Cupressales > Cupressaceae > Cupressus > Cupressus sempervirens. The sequence goes on along the minus strand of CM053793.1, from coordinate 676,409,791 downwards.
GTAATATTATGAAAATATATCATCAATTAAATGCATATGCATATCCTATATCCTCAAAATCCTACTATACCTCCAAGTCAACCCACATATAAGAAACTAAACAAAGATATTTCATATGATCCATAAAATCCAAAGAAATCATGGGTATCATATGGTTCAATTCTACCCAAAAAAAAACAACCAATCTAGCTAAATAATATTAATTACAAAAGGGAGCTTGGATTAAAACAAACTACATAAATATTGTTAAATTAATTGAGACTAGGTCAAGAGCCCATTCCAAAACATAATTAATTTTTCATATTCCTAACTCAAGGTTAAACACTATAGTTAATAACATCAACCTTTTCCAAAATAAAACTAAATAAACAAACTATATCTATTCATCATCCCAAAAACTCTCATTCCCATGTGGAAAACAATGTACCCATTGAACATAAAAGACAAGAAAACAAAATTATAAGGAAATTAGTGTAAATAAAACATGAGGCCAAGAAAATCAAATTAGTTTACATTTAGCATATAAATGATGAAGTTGCCACAAATGTGATCATAGAGAGCTCAAAATTCAAATCTACTTGATACAACCGTCTTTGGAATATTTTCTTTTGTATATAAGAAAGTGGTGTGTTGCAATGGTTATTTTTCTATATTCCATAAGAAATGAGAATCTAAGATAGGATCTATTTTGGGTCATAGATCACATTTACTCTAATTGAAAAAATTATTCAATGATAAAATAATAGATTAGAGAGAGCATTGAGAAACTATAGTGTCAATTAGAATTAAAAGAAATATCAATTAGAAAAATATGTGTGCATGTATACCAGTTCACCATAAGAATTGATATGCATTCACACACATACACATTGATATGATCTACTTTTTTATAAAACTCTTTGAGATTTTTTATTGGAATTAATCTAATTGAACCAAGTATGAATATTTGATTATTTTTCTCTTACAATCAAGTTGCAAATTCCTAATTATTTCAATCTTGAATGCATTTATATGGATTGAGAAAATGATCCTATTTACTCATTAGATCAGGGAGATAAATGATTATCATATTACACATTAACATGCCTGATAATCATAAGGCATACTAGCTCACTTGATGCATGATCACATCTGATCATGATTAGGTGATTTGAATTGGTTAAGTTTAGAAATCATGTCTATTCAATGAGACTATTCACCAAGCTTTCATGTTTATTTGTGATTAATCCCCTTGGGTACTATATTTATATTGAATGATTGTAAGAGGAAAGACATCAAAATAAGAAAAATGTTCTATCCCTATAGATGAGAAATAGAAAAGCATTCAAATTCAATATAAGCACTCATATTAGAATCTTGAGTATTACAATATTCATTCAATACTTGATAAAAGTATCTACCAAAAAAATCACTGCAAAATTAGTATTATGCTCTTCATTTTTATTTTTTATCAGTTTCACAATCTAATTATAAGTTTAATAAATTTTGCATGGTATCAGAGCTTGGTCAATAGGACCAAACTTAAACATGATAAATTAGGCCAACTACTTTCATAAGTACAATCACTCTTCCATCGATCAAAATGAAAAACATAGTGAGATTTGAGGATCGCTTTTAAGGGGCCAACAGCTTCATAGTGTGGAAGCCAAGGATCATGATGATATTAGAAGAGTGCAAGTTAGACTTATATGTAAAAGTTAAAAGGAAAGAACATGAGGATGAAATAGAAAAATCCCAATGGATTGAAAATAATAAGAAAGCTATGAAATTAATAGTGGATTTTGTAAGGGACCACATATATAGTACCTATTCTAGCCAAACAAACAATTGCATACCTCATGCTCAAATATCTAGAGAACAAATTTGAGATAAAACAATACCGAAAAAACTCTTGCACTATAAATTCAATTGAAGCACATAAGTATGAACAAAGGTGAATCTATAAATACCTTCTTCATGAGAATAATAGAATTATGGGATTAATTGTCAAATGTTGGGGATGAAATAAATAGAAAGGAATAGTCCATAATAGCCTTAGGTGGCCACATGGTAATTATACAAAAAAGGTATGAATGTAATGTTAAAACTCCCAAAGTTAGACCATCTGAGATTTGTCTGTCTACAGGAAGAATCTAGACAGTTACCAAAAGGAATCAAACAAAAATCCTTAAATGAAGAAATTAATATTTTGAATACCAACCATCATAAGAAAGGAAAGAAGAATAACTTCAAAAGGAAGAAGAATCATAATGGAAAATTTTCATTTAGAGAAAGAAAACATGTTTCTCAAGTTTAATGTTTCATATGTGATCAATATGGTCACTATGCCACCAAGTGTCCTGACAGAATTAAGAAACAAGCAACCTATGCTGAAGTTAGAAAAATAAATACAAAAGTGAATTTTGAAAAGTTTTTATTTTATACTGTATTATCAAATCATTTATCAAATAAATTCAATAATTGGGTGATTGATAGTGGATTATCTACACATATCACTAGATTTTGAGAACATTTAGATACTATGGTTGAAGAGTTTGGGGAAGAGGTAGCTATCGGAGATTATCATGCACATCCTATAAGAGGAGTGGTAACCTCTAACATCAAATTAGAATAAAGAATCACTATCCAAATTTATTAAGTACTATTTGTACAAGGAATCAAAATAAATCTAATATCATTTTCTTGCCTAGAAGATAATGGGTAGAAGTATCAATCATGAATGGAAATGATCTGGCATGGCCAAAGAATGCTACATTTAAGATATCCAAAAATTTACATGAAAGACAAGGATACATATAAAAACTATACACTAATAGTAAGCAAGAGCTCATTCATAAAACTCATGACTACAACAAAATCTAGCACACAATATTAGGGCATATACTATTAGCATAATAAAGTTCTTCTTATTAATTAAAATAAAGGTTTGATTATTAAGTCGCTTATTATCTCTAGTTTACTTAAACTAAACTTTAGGCATATAATAATTAATTCTTTGATTAATTATTAACATGCAACCTAGGTTAGTTACCTATTAGGGTTTTGGTCTCCTTTTATAAGGATTGATCTCTTTGTAATTTATTCAATTCACTTTTGACAATAGTGATTTCTCTTTTTTCTCATAAAGAATGTTTCCTTTGTAGATCTGTGAATTCAAGCCTCGATGGCATTTGTTTCTCTCTTTTCGTGATAGGTGTTTGTATGCAGGTGATTCTTGGGAGTTGTGGCATGTGGGGTTGATCTTTTATCAACTTCAACATGATATTAGAGCTCCAGATCTTCATACCCCTATTATGTTTATGAGAAGTTTGGCTTGGCTTTCATATCTGTGTTTTTTTCTTTTCTTTTAGAGAGTTTCATTTTTTAGAGTTTTTTTTTTTTTTTTATTGGATCTGGGAATTCCAACCTCCATAGCTTTTTCTTCTCTCTTTCTATGATAGTTGTTTGCATTCAGGTGATTCTTGGGAGCCGTGGGGTTGATCTTTCATCAACTTTTCTAGGACATTCCCTAGTTTTGAGGCTTCTTCAATCCTTCACTAGTTCTTTTTAGCATTATTTCCATCTCTTTTTGAAGTAGGGTTTTTTCCATGTGGTTTTCTCTATTTCTCCTCTTTTTAGATATTTGGTTGTCCTTGGGTACCTCATCAGGCCTTTATTGTTAGGACCCAAATTTAATTTCAATAGTAGGTTCTAACTTTTTAGCTACTCTGGAATTTTATCTTAAGGGGGGGTGTTAGAGTAATAAAGTATTTTCTTATTAATTAAATCATATTGATTTAATTATTAAGTCACTTATTATCTCCAGCTTACTTAAGCTAAATTTTGGGTTGTTTTTGCTATCAAAGTGAAGGGTACAGTTCTCCACTCTGGGAGACATATCTTAAGCATCTAATCTCTAATTTGGGATTTCTTTATAGCATTGAAAATTTCTTTCAGATCTCTTTCCATTGATGATGGTTGTTTTTCTAAATTCTTTTCTAGGCACATTCTATTCACTCTTTTGCATTTTTGCATTCTAGTGGATATCTTGGTGTTGGAATTATGATATATTTGTCATTAGTTACAACACTTATTCGATTTTGAATGATTACCGAGCTCATCACTCAGTCTATAGTTTATACCGAGCATATGGGCAGTTCAGCAGTATTTAACCGAGCAGAACAGTGTTCTCCAAGCAGTTAGTGGTTACCGAGCTTCACAGTGTTTACCAAGCAGTTAGTGCTCACCGAGTCATTAGTAAAACTTAGTGTTTATCGAGTGATCAAGGTAAAAAAAGAACTTAGTGTTTACCAAGTGATTAAGGTAAAAAAAGAACTTAGTGTTTACCGAGTGATCAAGGCAATCAAAGGAATAAGTGTTTACCGTGTAAACAAGGTAAATGAAAGAATCGGTGTTTACTAAGTAAACAAGGTAAATGAAAGAATCAATGTTTACCAAGTGAAGAAGGTTATCAATGGATTCAATTTTTACCAAGTGACACAATATTCATCGAGTCACCAATGGTTACCGAGTTCCAAGCTACTTAGAATGATTAGTACGGACCGTGCCTCTACTCTTACCAAGTGCATGACAATGCAGTGTATTGTAGTGGATGTCGAGTATTAGAAGGTCACTGAGTTAGTTTGAGGAACCTGAGTTTTCTACTATCTGGCCGACTCAGTAATGGTTGTTCACTTGTGATTAGCCGACCTTGCTACTGTAAATATTGGAATGATATATATCATTTGAAATAATGAACTATTGATCATCATTGGTGTTATATGAGAAGAGGAAAAGCGAATCACCAGCAGAACAGAGGAATACAGTAAGGTCAACAATTAATGCAAAAAAGCTATATCTATCACATCAGGTGATCAGAGCACAAGGGATCTTATCAGCAATCAGTTGTAACCAAATCCACTGCTTCATCCTAATAGGTGAACTAGTTTGTAAATCCTTTAACAGGGTAGACTTAGCAGTCTTTTGTAAATCTCCTAACAGAGTGCATACTTCATCATATGTTTGTAAATCCTTTAACAAGGTGGATCTAGCAATCCTACTTGCTCCTAACATGGCAGATCATCAGAAGTGATCATTGTAAGCCTTAACCGGCCAACTTTATACTGCAGTATTGAATTTTTGTGGGCATCGTCCCCACCCCAGTTTTACTTTCTAATTGAAAAGGTTTCTAGGTCACCAAATCAGTGTGTTCATGTGTTATAAATGTTTTCATGCATACAGTAGATTAGATGGATGAATGGTGAATGTGTTATTATACAGAATTGAATTAAAGTTTTAGGGTTACTGATTCACCCGTCCCCTCTCAGTAACCTTGTTAGTCTGGATTATTTCCAACAATTAGTATCAGAGCCTTATGGTTCTTAGGATAAAGTTTGACAGCTTGAGCAAAGATCAAGGACAATGGAGATATTCAGACTTGACAAATCTATTGAGAATGAAAAGCTAGATCTGGAAATGGCCATGACTCAACTCAATGAAGCAAAGGAGCATCTTTCTCAATCTCTAAAAAGAAGGAAGGAACTTGCAAGACAAATGAATGATTATCAATATATTGAAGAAATGATTGAAGACCTTTTACCATCAAGTAGTTCAAATGAAGCTAATGAAGCAATCAAGGAACTCCTAGCAAAGAATGGTTCTCTGCAAGAAGAAGTAAGAAAGCTCAAAAGAGAACAAGAAATCCAATCCATCAAGCTATGTGAAGTTTTGGAATAGAGAAACAAGGCAAATGAAGACTTAGAGGTAAGAAATAATCAATCCCTTCAGCATGAAGATCTTGTAGGGCAACTATCTGATGCAAATGAAGAAATTATGAATCTAAGATCTGAGAATGAAAGTTTGAGAAATGATTTAATCACTAAAAGACAAATCAATGCAAGCTTACAAAGTGATTTGAGATTTGAAAGACAAATCAATGAAAGTTTGAAAAATGACTTAAATGTTGAAAAATAAGTCAATGAAAGGATGATAAAATTTCAAGCAAATATGGATCAATTGAATTTGCAAAATGAGCAAAATTCTCATAGACAAAAAGGTAAAGCAGGCCTTGGATACAATGAAGAAGGTGAATCTTCCAAACAGGGTACCCAAAAGAATCAAAGACCTACTTGCAATCACTATGGTAAGTTAGGTCATACATCTAACAGATGTTGGAGCAATGGTAAAAGAAAATTCAATGGTAAATGCTACAATTGCAATTAACATGGTCACAAGCAAATGAATGCAAATAGAAACCAAAGTTTGAGGGAAAATGTCACAAATACAAGAAACAAGGTCACAAGGCATTCGAATGTAGATCCAAAGCATTCAATCCAGCAGAACAGGTTATCAAAGCAATATTTGGTTGGGACTACAATACTTGGTGCAGATGTCACTATTGTGGAGAATATGGACACATTGGAATAAACTGTGCAAGGCATCACCTAAGAAAAAAAGATACTACTATAAGATGTTATACATGTACCGAACTTGGTCATATATCCAAGAATTACATGAATATAGGAAGAATTGAAGATGAAAAGAAAGCCAGAGCTGACAACATTCGAAAATAGATGAGACAACAGTGGATTCCAAAATCTACCGAGCCAAAAAATTCAAATAATGGCTATGTCACTCAAGAAGTGGGTGTGTAGTGCCTCTCCCATTTGACTTTTGTTAGTCATCCTGATGGATGCAACCTTGCTGATCTTTTGTTGTGATGGATCATGATTGTGACCCTGAGTGGTCTACACCGTTAAGGTGTTTGGATTTATGTTTCTGTATCAGTTGCTTTGATTATGCTTTTGACTGATCTTTGAGATTATGATTTGATTTTTGGTTCACTAAGGTTTGTGCCAGTAGTTACCAGGATCGATGTGGTATCATGAGGTTGTTTCGTGATTACCTTGAGATGTGTGCAGAGATTGCACTGTGTACTTTTTACCATGCTACACTAGACTAGGTTCCTATAGCAGTGGTTAGTCATGTTTATGACTGTGTTTGCTTATGTGTTTTTAGTACCTTTTTAATGCAGAGTAATCAATCATTATTAAATGCGTAAGTAATTAAATGGATTGTTCATGTGGGATTATTTGGTTATGTGCTACGGACATTTACCTTGTTATATTTTTGATTATAGAGATATTTGTTACTCATGTTATGTTTACATTTGAGAGGACCCGAGGGTCAGATGTTACACTTTGATTCTAGTATCATGGATTTTAGACTATGTTGTTAAGTTAATCATATTGCAAGATGATGCAATTTTGACATGACAGTGTGTTTTATGATGATATCTGGTTATTTGGTTATCTGGTATTTGGACATACCTCTAATTTTGTTATATGATGGATTTAATGCTATGGTTATTTACTTCATTCTTGCGTTGTTATGGTTTATGCAAACGTCAGTGATGTAAATAGATTATTTTAATATAATTAAATAAATGGTTAAATTAGGTGATTTAATGCAATTATTGCTTCGGTTATGTTATTATATGCAATTGCACTTGATCGTGTTGTTTAGTGTGCAAGATTTATATCCCTAGCAGTGGCACATGGAGTTAGTGATTCAGTCGTTCATATTTTACCAATGTCGTCCTTGTATGGTCAATGTATCCTTAATTAAATGTTTAATTTAAACCTTTCGGTGTTGATTAAATCTGAACTCATTTGCATTATGTGATTAGACCTGTGAGCGTGTCTGTGCATTTAGAGGTTCTCTTTGTCGTGAAAGTCGTTAAGGAGATTTATGTATTTTTGGATTTTCGGGCTTTTTAATTGTTTTATTTTTATTTCTGGCAGTTTTACCATAGATGAATTCCTATTTATAAGAATAACCTATTTTCCTTTGGGTCGATTCGGGGTTTAACCAGATTGGCTGGTTAAATGCCCTAATCGATTATACACCCGAAAAGTGAATAAGTATCCAAAGAGAAATTTAATTCCTCACTTCTCACTTTCAAATTGGAAAGTTAGAGAGTAAAACCCAAAATCCTCTTCATGAAGATTTACTATTTTATTTTTTGTGGAAGCTATGGGTGTGGGATCGTCGCAAGGTTAGGCTCGTTGGATCCAGCTCGGGGAAACTTTGGATTGCCATGATTTTCAGCCACTTCTACGGGCGTTTTATTTTCTGGTTCAATTTTTCGTTTTGCCCTTTTGGCTGTGAGGTAGGGCTTTCCTATTTTATTGTTTCTTCTCTGTTTCTGCTTCTATTTTTGGTAGTTGTTTGTTTGGAGGCTGAGAACTAGTGTTCCCCTCTGTTTTTGTAAGCTAGTTCTACCCGATTGGGTGGGTATGAGCATTTTCCTATTTTTTTGGGATGAGGGTTTGGGATTTTATGTCGTTATGGTGGCCATTTTTGCATACGGTGTCCGATTCTATTTATTTTTGAATTTTTGGAGTTTTTGAACTCAAAGGTCAAATGGGTTTTAATTTTGAAATTTTTCTAAAATTTTGGGGTTTTTACCTTGTTTTGTGTACTGCCTTGTTTTCTCGAGTTTTCTTGGCACAATGTGGATCATGGACCTTGATGATCCATTTGGATATCAGTCAGACCACTTTTTCACTTTTATGTTGCATTGGGATGCATGTTGCATCCGTACTCCCGACGTTGTGTTCGGTTGAGTGATTTTATACCTGTTATGGTTTCTGTTGGACCTTTGCTTTTGTTTCATGAGCACTAGGATTCGTGTAGAATCCATACTCTTAGATTGAGCCCAGTTGAGTACGTTCATGACTTTTGGTCTTGTTGCATCATTGGGATTCGTGTAAAATCTATACTCTCGGATTGAGGCCAGTTGAGTGATTTTATGATGTATGGTTTTTTTTGGCTTTGGGATTCATGTAGAATCCATCCTTCCTGTGTTGCTTTCAGTTGGGTGTTTCTTTGCATTGTGTTCTCATTCCTGTCCTTGTGTTATGATCTTTGTGATGGTGGTGCTCCACACACGAGTACGTGCGCGTACATTTGTTGGGTGACTTGCGAGGCCCGATCTTCTGTGGATTTGTCGAAAGTTATGATCATTGGGGTTGGGATGGGAGTATGCATGCCCACGGGCACTTATCATAGGATGAGCATGGGTAGGGTAGGGTAGCATATGGAGGAGGCTTCTATCTCACAACTCGACAATCATACCGTCATGGGTTGGCAGAGGAAGCTTTATATAAGTGATAATTAAATAAATGTGTGAATGACAATAAAACTTAAGATAATAAAAAGGTTTGGGGTGCAAGAGCCTTTCCGTTGAGGGATGTTGAATCTGCACAAGTCCTAGCTTGGGCTTTTCGATGCCAAGTGACTCTCCATGATGTTAGTCCCTACATAGTAGCCTATTGAGTGTCTGACCAGGACCTGTACTCCTTGCACTGTTTTAGATTCTTGGTTCAGCCATCATACTGTCTGGTGTGAGTGTTAGCCTTGGATGTTGTGCTTTATGTGTATTTTTGGTTGGATCATTATCTCCATCAGCACGGCGGGTGTGGACCTATGGGTGCCACATGGTTGGGAGGCGTAGCTACCTTCACCACTGCTAGGGATCGGTGTACAGAGACATTCTTTTGTCCTAGTGCGACCGTTGTTGGATGTTTTCACTTGGTACTTCGGGTTTTGGAGTATGCTTTCTTATGATTTATGCTTTCATTGGGATGCTTGTATATCATGTTTAGATGATGTTAGTTTACTTGACGCATTCCCTTATCATGATGTTTAGCATATGATTAGATGATGTTATTTGATTTAGTAGTATATCTGTTGCTTACTGTTGTTTAGCATGTGATAGGTGATGTTATCTACGATAGGATTATCTTATGTGTTATCACTAGCATGTTAGATTTCCTTATGCTTATATTGTTGCATGTTTTAGTAGTGATGTCCCTATTACGACAATACAGACAATCTGGTCGGTGGCTTGGGATGTTACGTGCGGGGGATGGCTAGGATCCATGATGGTCTTATGATGCTATTGACAGTTGGGAGGAACTGCGCACTTAGTTTGGTTGTTCAGTTGTTGCTTTTTGTATGTTCTTTGCTGCTGTGGTTTAGATGGATAGATGTTCTTCTTTCTGTGTTGTTCTTGCACTCGAGTGTTCATTCCTCGATTCACGTGGATCTGATACTGCCTGGTGTGGAGGTTCTTTTCTCTATTTTGGTCCCTTTTGCTTCTGAGAGTGTTTTGTTTTCTATGGGTGACATTTGTTCAGCATAGTGCGACACTTTAAAAAGTATCACACGCCCATGCAAACTATGTCGTACGACACTGTAAAGTATTGCATGCTTTCTTAAGAAATGTCGTATGACACTGGAAGAGTTTTGCATGCCTTCTTGAGAAATGTCGTACAATGTTGAAAAGTGTCGCATGCCTTCTTGAGAAATATCATACGACACTGGAAGAGTGTCGCACGCCTTAAGGAGAAGTGTCGCCCACCCTTCGTAAAAAGTGTCGCACGATTTTTGTGAAAAACATATGCGTGCTGGCAGCGAGCACTTTTCCCTCCCTTAGTAAAAAGTGTCGCACGATTTTTGTGAAAAACCTGCGCGTGCCTGCAGCGAGCACTTTTCTTCATGATTCTATCTTTTTTAGAGTGGTTTTGGATACCCTTTTGGGCGTTCTTCGACCCTATGCTGTTGCATTTTAAATTATGTCGATTTCTTTTGAAATCGAGTTTTCGTGTTTTTGTTTTAGTCTCTTGGGGTTTAAAATATATCATTTAAGTATACGTTAATTTCTTATGCTTAAGATATATTTTAATATATGCAACAAATTGTTTGAGATAGGTTTCAGACCTCTCAAAGATAAGTTATGGATTCTAAGAAATTTCAGGGCTTCAGAAATCCAGACTTAGCCAATTTTTAGGGCTTCAGGATTTCAGGCTTAGCCAAATTTCAGTTTTCTGCATTTTACCCCAGCTTGGTATTTTGTTGATGAGTGGTTGTTTCTTGTGCCCTCATCATGTGCATTGTCGTTGTTGGTTTTGTTTGTGTGTGTCAGTTTGGTAGTGGCATTTGGAGATTCGTTGGTTTTCAAGATGGTGGTGAAGTCTTCCGTTGCGATCATTGTGATCCCTGTATGATGTTGTCATGTGCATTCATACTTGTAAAAAAAAAAAAAAAAATCTTGGCTTGTATTTCATCTTTTTTTCGAAGGATCTTCGGGCGAGGCATTACAGGGTGACTCCACTTCTAATTAGACTCATCAAAAGGGGATCAAGGACTACATCTTCAAGCAATATCCTAAGCAGTTCCAGAATAAAGGAGTACAAAAGACAAATCAGTATTTCAGATATAAGACATAGTTCACTGTGGTGCATCTACCGAGCAAGGTTGGTTTTAAATTTAACCGAGCTAGGTCGGGAATATGAAAAGTTTTTTTTGTTCATCGAGTTGCAAGGTTTACCGAGTAAGTTGGTGACTATCTGAAAAACCCTAGGTCATCTCAGCTACCTTCATACCTGAACATTAATGGCAAATTTTTTATCAAAAAGGTAGAATTTGATCTCATTTTTCACCACGAATTTAGAATATACAGAGCGAAGAGATCTCCAAGAGCACGAAAGTGAGTTCAAGCGATTCGAAGTGATTTTCCAGTGGAGAATTTGTTTAATGAAATCATTCACTCATCGAGCAGTAATGGCATCCGTAAGCACCAGCAGCAGCAAGGCAAAGAGAGGATCTAAAATGCTTGTGAAGGGAGTAGAATGGAAAGCACCTAGCTTCAAGCTCGTTCCTGCCATAGCTGAATCGCTCGATCCACACGGAGCCCAATCGCAAATTCCACCAAAGGTACTACTTATAAATGACATTCGTACTCATTTCAAATGCATTGTTCAAGAAATAGGGACACTAGATATGGATAATGCCCTAGCCGAGTTATGCATGGATGGAACCCTCAAACTCGAGTTCAAACATCTGGAAACCAAAGGTTTGACCCATATCCCGCACTTGCCAAGGAACTTTCAAATGAAATGGATAAGATACATTGTAAGCCATGTGCATAATGGTCAAATGTGGTTAGAGAAACTCATCCTAATAACAAAGAAGATGATTCATAAGATCACGGTTTTACCTATGTTAAGAAAATCTAAAACCACTAAAACCCTAAGTCAAGATGAACTTCAGAAGTTAACCCTAGCTGAATGGGATGGCAAAGGATTGAAATCTAACAATGTATATGATGCAAAGCTAAGATTTGGAATTTATTTAATTGCATATAAGATGTATAGTTCCAGCAGATTGAATAGCATGCCCTGTGAGGCTGTAGACTTAGCCTATAAGGTCGTGAAGAAAAACATGGAGTTTGACCTAGCAGATGTGTTGTTGAAACAACTTAATAAGAACATGGACAGTATAAGGACCTCAAAAACCAACTCTTATAAATTTGGTTCTTTGTTAGTTTGCTTATTTTTCTATGTACAAAAGTTTTTCCCTTCAAAAGGTACAGTTGTATGGAGAAAAGATATTCTGATTTTGTATCAAATAAATGAATTTGTAGCAGAAATGGGTGAAAATTTTGATAGTATTATGGATAATTATTTTGAAGACTTCAAGGAAAGAATGAATAACATATTCAGAATTCCTCCAAAGCTTGTTGAAGATTATAAGGATGATGTATGCTTCATGGTTGACTGTGACAAGGTATACATTTAGGCAGTCAGACCCCGAGTTGCATGGGTGAAACCTCTTCCTTATGAGGTAAATATTGATGAAACCAGAGATATCATAGAAGCACTGGTAAATGAGCTAGTAGACCCAAGGCAACAAATTTTTGGAACCTATGATGAAGCTAAGGCCAAAATTCAGTTTGAAATCAAGCTACCATAGGCCATAAGCAAGGGCAAGAGGAAAATAGCCAAATTAAACACTTCTACCGGTCCTCTTATGCTCACCGAGGGAAAAGGTGAAGATGAAGAAGGTGAAGAAGAAGAAGGAGGAGAAGAAGAAGGAGAAGAAGAATCTACAGAAGAACAGCCAAAGAAGAAAGGTAAGGTAATCATTACCAAACCTAAGAAGAAGCCTACTGCAGTGTTTTCCAGAAGAACCAAGAAAGGTAAGCAGGAACCTATACTAGTTAGGCCTGCACCCTCATTCGAGCAAAGGCTCAAACAATTGAAGGAAGGAGCTGGCATCACAAATTTCAAAGCATTGAAATTTGAAACTAGAACTAATGTTGAGAAAATGCAGATTGAGGAGCTGGTACTCAGTAAGATGGGTAAATGGAAATACTCTCCAGACCAGATTGCCCCTCAAATATCAAAAGAACTACTAGAGAGATTGCAACCAAGATGGGAGTTAGCCACCCAAACGGTAAAAGATATTTATGAGCAATCCCTAAAGAATCTCCGACCAAGTCTCACTGGAGCAGAAGTAAAATCTAAAATGGAAAGCCATGAAGGTAAAATGATGATCAGATTCCACACTTGTTTGATTTTGATTAAAGACATTGAACATGTTGTAAATGATGCTACAAACATGTGGAAAAATATCTATCATCTACATAAGCCCAGTGAAGACCCAGTAGAAATTGAAGATGATGACAGCAACAATGATGATGAGCTTGATAGCACTCCATCCATCACAGTCTCACTAGGAGAACTACATGCACTGATGGAAAATAAAGAGGAAGAAGACAAGGAGGAAGAAGCTGAAGAGGCAGATAAGGAGGAAGATGATCCGGTGAAAATTGCAGCAGCAGTTATTGCATCCCTTCCTCACTCTCCACCAAAATTTGTTACTATAGACACAGCTTCCACTAGTGAGATTGTGAGCACTACTGCCACATCAATTGCTCAATCTTCACTAATCTCCTCCCAGCTCCAGGTATTCCCAATGCAAGTGCCAAGCACTTCATGTACCGAGCTGCAGGCAACTTCTTCAGTTACCGAGTCATCCACTACAATAGTCACTACATCAAAAGTATCAATTCCTCCTACAGTATGTACAGTAAGTTTTCTAGTTTGCTCTCCAATTTTGTCAACTTTAGCTACATTAGCACCAATTTTTGCACCAGTAAGCTCTTCAATTGTAAATATTTCAGTATGCACATCAATTCTGGAAGTATATCAATTTAGCCCCTCTCTCAGTCTTCCTTTAGTTGGTCCTATTCCAGTTTTGACAGCCAGTCCAACCTCATCAACCATTGTCTCTGTTTTCAAAGACAAAGATGTTAGTACAGCAGAAAAACCAAAGACTCCATTAAAACTTCTGCTTACAAGCAAGACAATTGATGAGGATGTAGACCCGGATACTAAAATTGTCATTCCCAAGATAGATACGAATACTGCTTCAGTTGATGAACTAAGACTGGTCAGTCAGCACATAGAACTGAAGGCAAAGTAGAAACAACTAAGGAATGAGAGAGATAGCGAGTTTAAAATTATTGATGAAGTGAAAAATATAATTACTGAGGCTATAGGTGTTGATGTTGATACTTCTCAACACATTTTGCTACAATTAGAAGAGGCAGTCAATAAATTCAATGAGGATACCTCCGGTCAAGAAAAGTTGATAGAGAAGGAAAAAAAGAAATTTGATAATAAGGTGCTTGAGCACATTGCTCAGCATATAGCAATAAAATAGATTGAATTAACCACAGTTTTGGCCAACATTGAAAATTCTTTTAATAATGTAACATCTCTTTTTGCTAAGCTTTGTGATGTTACCAAGTATACTAAGGAAATAAGAGAGAAATTGAATAAGATAGATGAGGATCTGAAGGCAAGCGCACAACACCTGAAGCTTGACCCTAGTTCAACCTCATCTCATCACCTCGGGATCAATTTTTTTTCAGAGAAGCAAGCAGAATTGCTGAGAGAAGAGTCAAGGATCCGATCTACATTGTTAGATATTCAGAATATGATCCTTCCCATCATGGACACAATGCAGAAGCACATTGCCCATTCAAAAACATTGATCCATGACAACAATTTCTCCGTTGCAGACCGTGTGATTGAACCCTCTGCAGAAGTTCAAATAGCTCTATCCACATGTAAAATCTTGCAAGAGAACTGGGATAAGACTTTGCAACTCATTCTCCAGGTACATTCAGAGTTTATCTCACATTATTTTATTCTTTGGCATTATTGTCAAAAAGGGGGAGAAAGAGATACTCGGAAAGAAATATTGGTGAGATAAATGTACAAAGGGACAAAAAGATACTGTGAATAAAAGTCATATAACTCATGTAAATACCTTGTGTATATTGTACGAGGGAGTTATATGTAAGGAAGTCACGTATATTCAGTAGAATCAGTCATCAGTATGTCAGATATTGTATATAAGTTTTGGCTCATAAGTGTTTTTGTCACTAATGCCAAAGGGGGAGATTGTTGGAATTATGATATATTTGTCATTAGTTACAACACTTATTCGATTTTGAATGATTACCGAGCTCATCACTCTGTCTACAGTTTATACTGAGCATTCCTTTAGAAATTGAGCATATGGGAAGTTCAGCAGTATTTATCGAGTTCATAATGGTTACCGAGCAGAACAGTGTTCTCCAAGCAGTTAGTGGTTACCAAGCTTCACAGTGTTTACCAAGTAGTTAGTGCTCACCAAGTCATTAGTAGAACTTAGTGTTTACCGAGTGATCAAGGTAAACAAAGAACTTAGTGTTTACCGAGTGATCAAGGCAATCAAAAGAATCAGTGTTTACTGTGTAAACAAGATAAATGAAGGAATCAGTGTTTACCGAGTAAACAAGGTAAATGAAGGAATCAGTGTTTACCAAGTGAAGAAGGTTATCAATGGATTCAATTTTTACCAAGTGACACAATATTCACCGAGTCACCAATGGTTACCGAGTTCCAAGCTACTTAGAATGATTAGTATGGACCGTGCCTCTACTCTTACCGAGTGCATGACAATGCAGTGTATTGTAGTGGATGTCAAGTATCAGAAGGTCACCGAGTCAGTTTGAGGAACCCGAGTTTTCTACTATCTGGTCAACTCAGTAATGTTTGTTCACTTGTGATTGGCCGACCTTGTCAGTGTAAATATTGGAATGATATATATCATTTGAAATAATGAAATATTGATCATCGTTGGTGTTATATTGCAATATTTTGAGAAGAGGAAAAGTGAATCACCAGCAGAACAAACGAATACAGTAAGGTCAACAATTGATGCAGAAAAGCTATATCCATCACATCAGGTGATCAGAGCACAAGGGATCTTATCAGCAATCAGTTGTAACCAGATCCACTACTTCATCCTAACAGGTGAACTAGTTTATAAATCCTTTAACAGGGTAGACTTAGCAGTCTTTTGTAAATCTCCTAACAGAGTGCATACTTCATTGTATGTTTGTAAATCCTCTAACAAGGTGGATCTAGCAATCCTACTTGCTCCTAATAGGGCAGATCATCAAAAGTGATCATTGTAAGCCTTAACTGGCCAACTTTATACTGCAGTATTGAAGTTTTGTGGGCATCATCCCCACCCCAGTTTTACTTTCTAATTGGAAGGTTTCTGGGTCACCAAATCAGTGTGTCCATGTGTTATAAATGTTTTCATGCATACAGTAGATTAGATGGATGAATGGTGAATGTGTTATTATACAGAATTGAATTAAAGTTTTAGGGTTATTGATTCACCCCTCCCTTCTCAGTAACCTTGTTAGTCTGGATTATTTCCAACACTTGGTTGTTTCAAGTTCGAGGATCAATTTCATTGCTTCAGATGATTCATCATGGGTTGTACTATATGTTTTTTTTTTAAAAATCTCTTATAGTCTATTTAGACATCTTTTGTACCATTTATGCAAACACGCTAAGATAAAGTGCCACTTTATTGCATTTCATGATTTTGCACATCTTTTATTTTGTTATACTTGCACTACATTATAAAGTGCCTTGGGGGGTTTCATGTTGGCCATATTTTCCATCTTCCTTTTTCAAGTGAGCATTACTTCCATGACATTAGCTTTATGATGTGTCGATGATACATGTCATTATAGGTGTTTGTACTTCTTTTGCACTCTTGATGTTCTTGGTTCTTCTTTCTACAAGAGATATTGCATTCAGTTCCATTGTTCATGTCTTACCTCTTAGCATTATAGAGGGGGTTATGTTGGTTCTATTTATTTATTGGTTCGATGGAGTGAGCTATGAATTTAATATTTGATCCTATGTACTAGGAGATTGCAGTGGTTGGATACCTATGCATTTTGGTAAGATGGATCATTTACCATATAGAGCTTCTTTCATTCCTATTTTTGGAGGCCATGAAGATACCTTCCATATTCGATTGATCATCTCTTTAGACTTAGTCTTCTCTACCTAGTCATGTTATATATAGTGGAAGTTCTTTAGATCAACAATTTGGCAGTGTTTGCAGCTTCATGTTTCAGTGGTCTTCTTCATGATCATCTTGTGTTCTTATCTTATAGGACATTTCCTAGTTTGAAGGCTTCTTCAGTCCTTCACTAATTATTTTTAGCATTATTTCTGTCTCTTTTTGGAGTAGGGTTATTCCTATGTGTTTTTCTTTGTTTCTCCTCTTTTCATAGATTTGGTTGTGCTTGGGTACCTTATTAGAGCTTATTGTTGCGACCCAGATTTACTTTCAACAGTAGTTTCTAGGTTTTTAGCTACTCCCTAAGTTTATCTAATTAAGGGGGGGTGTTAGAGTAATAAAGTTCTTTCTTATTAATTAAAGCATATTGGTTTAAATATTAAGTCACTTATTATCTCTAGTTTACTTAAGCTAAACTTTAGGCATATAATAATTAATTATTTTATTAATTATTATCATGCAACCTAAGTTGGTAACCTGTTAGGGTTTTAATCTCTTTTTATAAGGATTGATCTCTTTGTAATTTATTCAATTCACTTTTGATAATAGCAATTTCTCTTTTTTCTCATCAAGAATGTTTCCTCTATAGATCTATGAATTCAAGCCTCCGTAGCTTTTGCTTCTCTCTTTTTGTGACAAGTGTTTGCATGTAGGTGATTCTTGGGAGTTGGGGGTTGATCTTTCATCAACTTCAATATACACACTTTCATGCCCTAACCTCCATAAAGAAATTACTAATAGAATTGCCTAAACTTATGAACCCTACCCATAATGAGACATGTAAAGGGTGTTCTTCAGGGAAAAATAATAAGGATTCATGTCAAAATAGTTTGATTAGAACCAAATACGTATTGGAACTAGTCCACTCAGACTTATGTAGATCCATGTCTACGCCCTCCATGGGAGGTTCTCTTTACTATGTAATCTTTGTGGGTGATTTCTCTAGAAAAACCTTATCTACTTTTTGAAGTGTAAAGCATCAGAAGAGATTCTTAGAATTTTCAAATAATTCAAAACCCTAATAGAAAACTTCTTTGGAAATAAAACTAAAACTCTAAGGAGTGACAATGGGAAAAAGTACTCTTCAAAAATCTTTAAAGAGTTTGTGTTAATGTTGGGATTAAGAGGGAACTTGTTGTATCTTATAATCCCCAACAAAATGGGGTGGAAGAAAGAAAAAGTTGAATTGTTCTAGATATTGCAAAATGAATGATGTATGATCATAACCTTGATACTTCATTTTGGGAAGAAGCCTTAAGAACAATCGTCTACATAGAAAATTGATGCCCCCATTCACATATTGATAATAAAACACCATAATAGGCCTTTGCCAAGATAAAACCTAATATAGGACATGTAAGAATATTTAGGTGTCATGTATGCATACATATACCTAAAGAAAAAAGACAAAACTAGAACCCACTGCAAGAAAATATTTTTTTAGTTTTCAGTAAAACTTATAAAGCCTATATGATATACCTACCTGATCAAGGCCAAGTAGAATTAAGAAGAGATGTCATTTTTTTGGAAGACATTATCTTTAAAAGATCAAAGATCTCAATCAAATTATAAATTCAAGACTCACTTAAAACCATGGAGGAAGAACCCAATTTTGACACTCAAAGGGAGAAACTACAACAAAACTCTAAAGAAATTAAAACTAATCTTGATACTCATAGGGAGCATCTAGAGGAAAATCAAAATATCAAAAAAAACAAATGACTACTTTGGGCTACAAATGTTGTTCAGGAAGTTGAAAGCATTGCAACACCCACAAAGAGTAAGAGGTCTATGTATTATCAAACTATGTGGCTCTAATGAATGAGATTATAGACTCAAAACTTACTAGTGTAACATAATCTCTTAAACACCAATTATATAAAGATACCATGATAGAAGAGTACTAGTCCATTCTAAAAAATGATGTATGGGATATAGTACCTAGACACAAAGGGAAATCTATTATCTCCTCTAAATGGCTCTTCAAAATTAAACATGTTGCAGACAACAATATAGAGAAATGTAAGACACGTTTTGTTGCAAGAGGATGTTCACAAAAGGAAGGAATTGATTATAAAAAGACTTTCACACCTATTTCTAGATATACTTTCATAAAGAAGTTATAGCCATTATTGTGGCTAAGGATTAGAAAATACACTAGATGGATGTTAAACTTGCATTCCTAATTGAGACTATTGAAGAGGAAGTTTACCTTGAACAACCTAAAGTTTTTATGATTCATAATGTAGAATCCCATGTATGCATTAAAGAAATCCTTGTACAGACTCAAACAGGTTCCCCAAGACTAGTAGGAGAGAATTGACAACTATCTTCTAAGACTAGGTTTCTCAAAGAATGATGCAGATCCAAATCTCTATTTTAAAATTAGTAAAGGTGATATGCTAATATTAATCCTATATATTGATGATCTACTAATTACATGAGAGAACCATCTCATATTTCAATGTAAGAAAGATTTGGCATTAAATTTTGGTATGAAGAACTTGGGTATTTTACACTACTTGGGATTGGAAGTTTGGCAGAAACTAGATGGTATTCTTTCGAATCAAGGAAAACACGTTATTGATACTCTAAAAATATTTGGAATGCTAAATTGTAGGCCTATGTCCACACCGATGGAAAAAACCTTGCATAAATTAAAAGAGGTAAAAGCAAAGTCCATATTTGAAGATCCTACCCTCTACAAACATATTATCAGATCTTTGATGTGCTTGGTTAACACATGATCTAACATTTTCTATGTAGTGAGTGCCTTAAGTCATTCTATATGTGAACCACATGAGATGCACCTTGTTTTTGCTAAACATATATTGTGATACCTACAAGGTACTATTGGATATGGACTCAAATATAAGAAAGTTGATCTAGACTTACATGGTTACTCAGATTCAAAGTGGGCTAGAAGTGTGACTAATTGAAAGGGAAAATCTAGATGTTTTTTTCAGTTTGGGATCAACCATGATCTCTTGGATAAGTAGGAAACAATCTTCGGTAGCACAAAGTTCTATGGAAGCAAAATACATTGCAGCCTCTATGGTGGTTAGAGAAGCATTATGGCTTAGAAAGTTGGTTGTCATACTATTTGATGAATCCCTAAGGCTTTCACTATCTACTATGATTATCAAAGATGTATCAAACTTTATGTGAATCATGTACTCCATGATCACTTCAAGCATATACAGATTCCTTATCACTATGTGAGGGATATGGTTGAAAGGAATGCAATATAATTTGAATATATTAGTAGAAGCAATCAAACAACAGACATTCTCACCAAACATCTCAATAGAATCAAAGTGGAACACTTCAGAAAGAAACTTGGTACTATTGAAATGTAATTTATTGAGGCTAAATCTCAAAAGAAAATTGTTTGTACTAATACACACACACACACACACAAATATTTGTACTACACATGCGCACGCGCACACATTAAAGGTGTTTAATGTGTAAAAATCTTGTCATATGTGTAACTTTATGAATTTGTGGCCCCCTGTGTATATTAATGTAAGGTGATGATCTAATCTGATAATGTATACTTGTATTCAATATTGTAAAGTGACGAATTTACAATGTTTACTATCATGACGAATATCATACTAACTTGATATTCATGGAAATGTCTTTAGATTGTATCTATTGGAATAATTGATCAATATCATGCTAACTTGATATTTTTTGTAGATCAATATGGTCTCAATGAGATAATCGTGGTGGACAATATGTGACATAATGTCTATAGACATTCCATGACATATTGTGGTAGACATCATGCGGCATAGTGTCAGTGCACATACCATAACTAGGATATACTAATATCACGTTGACTTGATATTTTGTATACTCCTTGATATCACATGTTACGTGATATCTAAACCTATGCATACCCTGTTATCTTCCCTGGCTAAAAGGGAGTGTTAAGAAACTATAGAGTCAAATCGAATTCAAAGAAATATCAATACAAAAATGCATGTGTATGTGTGTGCATGTATATCAATTAACCCTGTGAACTAATGTACATCCATAGACATACACGTTGATATAATCTATGCAGTTATAAAACTCTTTGATTTTTCCTTGAAATTAATCTGATTCAACCATGTATGAATATTTGATTATCTTTCTCTTAGAATCAAGTTGCAAATTCCTAATTATTTTGATCATGAATACATTTATATAGATAGAGAAAATGATCTTATTTACTCATCAAATTGAAGGCACAAATGATTATCTTATTCAACATTAACATGCTCGATAATCATAGGCCTTACTAGTTTACTTGATGTATAATCACACCTAATCATAATTGGGTCATTTGAATTAGTCAAGTTTAGGCATTGTGTCTCTTCATTAAGACTCTTCACTGAACTATCATGTATGTTCATGATTAAGCCCCTTGAGTACTTTATTTATATTAGTTGATTGTATGAGGAAAGACATCAAAATCAAATAAATGTTCTCTCCCTACATATCAGCAATAGTAGAGTACTTGACTTCAATATAGACACTTGGATTGGAATATTGAGTATTACAATATTCCTTCAATACTTGATAAAAGTATCTACCAAGAAAAATCACAAAAAATTCAGTATTTGTTCTTCATATTTATTCATATCAGATTCAAAGTTTGATTATAAGTTTAATGAAATTCACAGAGAGAACCATGGAGAAAGAGAATTCAAAAGACAAATGTAGAGAGTATAGGCAATTCTCACATTACATTTTTTATTAACAAAGGAGAAAGGCAAGTGTTGTATATATAGCATAAATAGAGGCATATTCAGCCAAGAATAGAATCAGTGCACATTCTCAATTCCCCATTCTTCTTAGGTGTTAACATAGTAGGCATTGCACAAGGACTCAAACTTTCTCTAATCAAACCCTTCTCAAGCAATTCTTGCACTTGCATATTTAATTCATCATTTTCATCAAGTGTCAAAAACTATGTGGTGCTTTATTAGGAAAACTAGCTCCAGGCATCAAATCCATACAATGACTTGCACTTCTCACGGGAGGTAAATGATCTAGTACATTATCAGAAATTATGTCTTGAAACTTCACTAACAAAGACTCAATCTCAGGTGCATGCTCTAACTCATCATGTTTCTGAGTCTTTCTAGGAATCAAAGCAAAACAAACATTATGTTTCTCCTTCAATTAAACATACTTTGATTGTGGTGCAATGATTCTCCTCAGGTTTCTCTACCAAGGGTAACAATATTTGTTTCTCTCCATCTACCCAAATAGTATACTAATTCTATCTACCATCATGCAAAGCTTGTCTATCGTACTGTCAAGGTCTTCCCAAAAGAATATGACAACAATCCATAGGCATAATATCACACAAGACTTCATCATGATAATTCCCAATTTTAAGAAACATGATAAGGTTTAGGAAGTCTTAATCTATGCAACTACAACTTGTTAACCATCTCCTCAGATGCCAAATTATCATAACTTCCACTACCAATGATTTCTTTGCAACATTTTCCAGCTACCTTACATCTAATTTTGAAAAAACTTCTTAAAGCAAGATCTCTGTCAATCTCCTCATTCCACGAGATTCTTCTTTCAAGTTCATTAGGCATTTCAACTTCTTCACAAGCCAAAGTGCTTTTCTCATTACCTTCAATCTTCTTCCTAGAGTTAGTACATTCAAAGGCTATATGTCCTTCTTCTCTGCATTTATAACAAGTAGCTTTAAACCAAGATCTTTCTTCTCTTTTTCCACAATTATTATTCCTAGTGTAACCAATATAACTACCTCTAGTGTAGTTACCTCTTCTGTAAGCATATTCTTCCTTCCATTATGATTTCCTTTGTCTTGCATTGTGGTGCCAGTTTTTCTTTGTTCTCCATATGTTATGCCTTTACTTCTCTAAAAGATGCCACCTTTTCCTCTCTGTCTCTAATCATGTTTCTTTGCTAATCTCTCTTCATCCTTCAAAGTGTATTGTTATGCTTCTTCCACACTGTCCATCTTAACATAGTCGATTTCATCCCGAATTGATGTCCTCAAACCATTTAGGTATCTTTCCACTTTCTCAACTTCATCATCTACATGTCCAAATTTGTATCCAATCTGTAGAATTTCTCAATGTATTCCTTCGCGCTCGTGTCATTTTGTCTCAAATTTTGTATCCTTCTCAATAAGTTAACTTGATAATCAGTAGGAAGAAACTTCTTTTTTATCTTTCCAATCACTTTGCTCATGTCTTTGTCTTTTCTTTTCCCTTTTTTTGTCTCTCATTTTGCAAATGATCCCACCAAAGTGAAGCATGACCCTTCAACATTGTGATTGGTATCATTACCTTATTATTATTAGGAGTGCCTTCATACTAAAGTATTTGTCCATCTCAACAATCCAATCTAGCACAACATTAGTCTTGCGTCTTCCATCATAGCAAGAAACTTCAATAGTTGTTCTAGCATTCGCCCTAGAAAAAACTCTTAGAAGCCTTTCCTAATCTTCTTCAACCTCGGGTTCAAGGCTAGGATTTGGTGTTGCCTCTTCCTTGTCACTAACATCTTCAAGATGTACACCTCTTCTCTGCATTTTCTCTACAGCTTCAAGTCTCAATGCAGTCTATCTTAACATGCCCATAATAGCATTATCAACCTCTATCACAAACTATCTTGATAGTAGTTCCTGCAAGATCGTAACCTTCTGTAAGTTAAAGGTCATATCAAATTTGCCACCTTGCAACCAAATTCGCAAGGTTCTCTACGATCCAAGCCTCAAGAAAGAACTCGCTCTGATACCACTTGATGTAGGGAGACAAAGAAGATCTCAATAACATGTAGAATAAACTCAACTAGCAACCTTCAACACTCCCTGATCAAAGTTACACATGGAAGCTACACATTTATAAAATGAAACCACAAAGAACACAAGGTCGGATGCAACATATTTGTCGGTGTAATTATTTCACTTCACATATAGAGAAAACCACAGCATGCGTGGTTGTGAGGTCTTCTGTGGTGCATCCTTAAACATAACAAGAAATATGCAATCTCAAGGCCTTAGCTCACATCTTCTATCGCCTACTCTCTAGGAATGCTATTGAATGTTTCTTGATTGCTTGCTTCTTTCCTACATCAAACCAAAATTCTTTTATAGCCAACTAAGCCACAAGTCGGCTAGTCAAGCATTAATTTACAATTTAGGACCATACTTGGATGAGTAAAGAAAACTTGTGCAAACGATCATATGAAATGACGTACACTTAACATAGGTACATGTTGAGAGCAATTTTTCTGAATTAAATTGTGTGAATTTTTTTAGCATCAACATTTCGGATCACACTACATGATCCATCATCAGGATGAGAGAATGCCAAAATAGGAATAATGCAGACCAAGATGTGTGTGTGTGTGTGTGTGTGTGTGTGTGTGTGTGTGTATATGTATATGTATATGTATATGTATATATGTATATATATGTATATATATATACATATATATGTATATATAGACATATATATATGTATACATATATACATATATATATATATATATGTATATACATATATGTATATATATGTATATATAATATATATGTATATATGTATATATATGTATATATAAATGAGTATATATGTATATCTATATCTGTAGATATATCTATAAATATATATATCACCATAGCTCTAAAAAATGAAAACGAAAAACGAAAAAGAAAGAGCCAACACGAGAAATAATGCTCTAACCAAAAAATAAGAAAACAAGGCCAAACAAGAAAATGCGAGAATATATATAAGGAGGCGAAAAACATAAAAGAAAAAGAAAAAATAAGAACATATATATATATATATATAAACAAGAAAATGACACCAAGGCAAAAAACAACAACTAGAAAAAAGGCAGGGCCAGATATCAAAATACTCACTAAATAAGCATGAAAAGAAAGAATAAAAGCCAAGAAACAAAATACCCCCAAATAAATAAAAGCTAAAAAATATAAATAAACATATCTACAAACACACACACACACACACACATATTTATGGTCTTCTTGGTTTCTGTGCCCCTCCTTTTTCCCTCCTTTTAGGACTGCTTGAGGTCTCTTGGTCTGCATTATTCCTATCCTGGCATTCTCTCATCCTGATGATGGATCATGTAGTTTGATCCAAAACGTTGATGCTAAAAAAACTCACACAATCTAATCTAGAAACATTGCTCTCAATTCTTAATGGATTGTGGGTGTTAGGAGTCAACTCCTAACTGTGCAAGATGCAACATAAGCAACCAAAATCACGTCAATCAAAACAACACACTATGTAAGGTAGAAACATTAGGAAAATAGGACTGGGGTGGGGGACCCCTAGAAGAATTGTTATGGCACAAAGAATGACACAGAACTTAAGAAATATAGAACATAAGAATTTGTGCACTTAGAACAAGGATCAAGGATAGGTCCTTGACATGATGACAACTACGCAAGCCATAAAATCATGTAAGAGCATCAAGCTTGGATTTTGGTGGAGTTATGCTTTTAATGGTTAGGGATGTTTTGGAGACACATTGGGAAACCTTTCCTCATGATTGCAGAGAGATTGGATGGATTGAGTTGAAACTTGAACCATTTTTACCTTGTTACTAAAGCTGCGTTTTCTGGTTTTTGGGTGCCTATTGCAGGCCATGTAACTAATTTTGCGCAATGAATGAGACAATGTGCATTTCAAGGATTGAAGAGGGCCTAGAGTACTTTCTTTTATCAAAGGCGCAAGTCCTAATTCTTTATAAGTTGGGAGATATGGCAATTCTCCTAAAGTATCGATTTCTAGCAATTTGTGCGACAAGTTTCTGTGCTTGACTTTCGGGATGGATGCACAGATATCCTTGATGAATCAACCTTTAAGCATTTCAGGGGTTGTAGTGGACCTAAAGTTCTACCTTTGGTTCAAAGCATGAGTTCTAATTCAATCGGAGCTATGAGATATCGTGATTTTGCTCGGATGTCAATTTTTAGACATTTAATTTATCTTGGAGGCTGACTTGTGGCTCTTCAAGTATTTACTATTAAATTTATTTAGTTTTTAGCATTCTGGGCCAACTTGCGGATTAGATTGGTATAAATAGGGGTCTTGTGGAGTCTTTTAGTCATATTCAATGGGGATGGAAAGAAGGGTAGATGCAAATTTGAAGAGGTAGAGTTGCGGCTTAGAAACTAGAGGATCTCTTGGTGGACCTAAGGGTACAAGTGTGGATTCTTCTTGGTGTTCTTATCCAACTGTGTATGTAGACTAGCTAAGATTGGTTTTCTAAGTTGGATCTTGTTGGATCTTGCAAAACTAATTTTGTAATTGTTGTTTGTATTTGGCCCTAACTCGGAAGGCCTTACAGCTAAGCATATTTCATGTAATCAATTATATTTTATGAACAAATTATTGTAATTTGATATCAAATCTTGCATTGTTGCTTCTTGCTATTGTGTTTTTGTTGTGTGATTATATTGATGGGGGTTAGGACATCTCCTTTAAGGATACTCCTACCTTGCACTGTGTCAAAAAAAAGCAGCAATAACTACTTTGGGAAATACAAACTGGTATAACAAACTGGAAATATTTTTAGTTGATGCAAGATTGCTCAATGACCCAAGATGCTCTTGCATCAATTTTTCTTCTTCAAAAACTTCTCGGTGATTCTTTTATTTCAAATGGTGGTCAGTAATCAATGTTTTATTCTGTGTAATTGTCAAGAAACCTACGAACATCTTTTTTTTATTGTAAGTTTGCCAAGACGATTTGGACTATTTTTTGAACATCCTATCACTTGAAATATTAAGGATGGTTTTTCATGGCATGAAATTCTTGTTGGCTTTGTGGTTGAGCTTGATTTAAAGTTGAATGAATTCTAGTTTATCTTAACCTCGGAAATTGTATGGATCATTTAGAAGCAGAGGAATGAGGAGATTTTCCAAAATAAAAAGCAAGACCTTGTTGAGTTTAATTTCATACTCATACACCTCTATATTATGTCAAAGGTTACAACCACTATTGAAGTCAAGGGACATATTTACCTCTCTTCCCAAGGATGAGATCATGATCATTTTCAAAATTGTTATCCAGAACTATGCAGTACTAGAGGGCTACATCACAAGGATTGAAGATGGCGAGGAGATGAACACTCGAGACCGAGCAATGCAAGTTAGCACTAGAACCATACAGGGGAAACCAAGGAATGAGAGCGGTAGAATTAATGGCAATCAAACTAATGGAGGTAAGAAGGAAAAGAACAAAACCTACAAAGAAGATGGTTGGACTAAGATGCATGCATATCTGAATTTGTTTTGTCAAAATATGTAATCGTATATTCCTAGATTACCTTCTCTTATCGGTGTTGTAATTAGCCCTTATAGACTTTCTTTGTAGTCCTCTAGATAATGGTCAGTAGTTAGCATGGTGAAAGGTAACCCTCTTTTGATGTTGATTACATTGCTTTATCATGTCGATAAACTATATTAATATTAAAAAAAGGTTTCAAGTCCCCTCAAATTTCATTTTTGTTTCAATGAAAAACTTAGTACAAACTTAGTACATTGATTCAAGAAGCTTATCAAATTCTTTATCCTCGCCATTTGGTGATATAAATATACCCATTAACCATTTAACACAACACACCACCTTGTTCTTAAAATGAAATGCTTATAATCTAAATCAGAAGATTAAAAATGTACTAAAAATTGCAAATGTGTTACTTCTAAACTTATTTTTTTTAATTATTCAACTTTAGCGATTACAAACTTCTAATTTGTTGAATTCTTATTTACTTAATGATTACCCATACCTATAATTGGATATGTAATGCACATCTATATTCATATTAAAATAGGAAATAATTGAAGACAAATTTTTTAAGGTATCAAGATAAAGCCAATTAACTTTTAACTTGCATCAAATTTTTAACATGAATCATTAAACAATCATTGTAGTTTTGCATCAAGTGTTAAAATACTCACATAAACTAAAAATAAAAAAATAAAGGATATTGGCTATAGTGGTCTAAAAGAGCTTACAAATGCTTGTGGACATACAATGAATTATATTAGCAAATAATTCACTCTAGAAACAAGTAAAAGTGGAAGCAATACAGTAGTTGAATAAACTAAAGGATGACGAGCTAAAGGGGGCGCTTTAGATTGCATCTTCACTGGACATTGTCATTCATACATATTCATTGCCCATAGAATGGTAGGGTCCATGGCCTTACCATCGGAAACTTTCTAGATACACCTAAGCTAGATGTCATCATCGATATATCTACGCCCTATAGATAAATAGGTCAAAGTTGGGAATGTTTTGAAAGTAAGGAATTCAAACCTTTAATTTAGAACACCCATATAATTATGAGTGGTGATTAAGGTTGGAGTGTTATAGGGGACTTAAGCTTCTATTTTTATATAAAGAAGAGGTCTATGAATAAAAATAAATATGCTATGGGATTATTTAGAAACTTTCGTAAAATAGAAGCTCCTATGTTACAAGGAGTGATGAAAACAGTTTAGAGCTAGAAATCACCCCACCAATTTAGTGATGTTAACTATGAGGGGACTATTGTGTGCCCTTTCTACTTGAGCTGGCACTAGAGCCATGCCCTTTGTATCTCCATGGGGTCCTTCAGAGTGGTTTCACACAGTTTGTGCAGTCAAATAGATCACCACTTGGTCAAAGACGATCGGATCTATCGCCTTTGTACTCTATCCAAGATGGAGACCAAGATCCACTTCATCTTGGATGTCCATCTACTATGAGATCAAAGGTAGGTCTCACTGCCTATTCAGAGACTACAAATCTCTGTTAGCCTTCTTCAACTACCTTGACCAACGATGGTTAGCCCTCTACCTCTGTGAGACTTCGCAACTCCATGACGACACTGTACAACTCATGTTTCCTCAAAGTCAAGTCTCAGATCAGCTCATCACTGCCTTCTTCCCCCCTATCACCCTCCAAGGGCAAGAAGTGGTTGCCGAATATACCTGCATCAAGACATGCCAGATCTATTAGACCATGTCACGGATTCATCAAGTAGTGACATTCTACTCCCAGTGCTACTTGGATTCGGGCTCAAGCCCCTAGTCTCCCTAGGTCTTATCCTTCAATGATGGGACATCTTTG
Source organism: Cupressus sempervirens (assembly GCA_028749045.1). Taxonomy (NCBI): domain Eukaryota; kingdom Viridiplantae; phylum Streptophyta; class Pinopsida; order Cupressales; family Cupressaceae; genus Cupressus; species Cupressus sempervirens. Next base: position 676,380,383 of record CM053793.1, on the reverse strand, counting down.
TACCGAGAAAGGATATATATTCCTTCTCTAGTCTATTCATTCTCATTTCCTCTCTTTCCTTTGTTTTGTTTTGTTGCCCGTTCCTTTTCGGACACCATTTGGTGCTCCTGCTAGTTGCTTTTATGCCATGTCGTATCTTCTAGTCCCTTAGACCCCTTGTTGGTCTTTTGTCAGACATTAATATCATTATCTTATCTTATCTTACCTATCACTTGTCAAACATCTAAGTTATGATTTTACTTAAGAATAAATTTGGAGGGAATATAAATTTTTACTTAGTTTTATCATACACAAAATATAGGTGAAAAATATAGCATATTCATGAGACCACCAACATCCTTAAATTTTAGAGCTAAACTAGAATAAAAAATTAATGGGACCAACAACTATAAAATATTTGTAAAAGATTTCAAGCAGCTCTAGGTCAATTTTTTTAAAAGGTCCCTTGCATGGAACCCAAGCCTAAAAATGGGCAACTCACATTCCCCAAAACAACAAAATAGTAAACCTCTAAGACCCACTACGAATCATTAACACTCAAAGATACACAAAAAAGTTCAAGGCCCTTGTGGATGCCAAATAGAGACCATATCAAGAGAAATAATGAAAATACTAGTTTGACTCTAGCCTTCGAAACCTAGGGTTTTTTAATCAATCGGAAAAAATTGCAATTACTCAAATTCTGGGGTATGAAGGCCATGTGAGATGAATTAGAATGTACTAATAACCCTGTAAAAGGATACAAGCAACTGCATCAAAACCTTAACCGATTCGAATAAGATGTTCATGGGAAAATGAGGATGGGTGACTGAGGACAATAGGGTAACAAAAATAAACTCATCAATGTCAATAGTGAGATTGTTATAATTGATGAAAACCCTTACCAGAATAGTTGATCATGAGATGGTGTAAAATGGAATTCTAAATAATATTTATATATAACACTTGACAATAGTAATAAGAAGTTAAATTCCTCTAATGTGCATAATAAAGGGTCCAAATATGACAAGCATGACAAATTGCCATAAGAGACACCAGATAAGCAAAAGAGCAACTCTTGCAATGGAATTACAACTTCTTTAACTGAGTTACAGCATCATAGTAAGTCAAACCATGGTCCTCTTGAAAAGCTCAAAATGACACCACAATATTTACCTTTTCACTCACAAAATGGGCCAACGAGGAAGCATCAAATTTGGTAAGGTTGAGATGTTGTGCAAGGTTGCATTAAAATACTAATAGGACACTATTTACAAGGTAAACCCCTTTTAATAAAAGAACTGAAGTGCAAGCTTGCCACCCAAAATAAATTACAGGATAGCCACAAAGCCAAAATTCAGGACAATTAGTTATCCATGGCCACAAACATTGGTATTGACAACAGCAAACCAAGATAAACTGCATCCGTTAAAAATTAAAGTGGAACTCAAGTAACTAGTTGAAGGAGCAAACAAGATTAGTTAGAATATGGTATGCTGTACTTCACACTGCATATTTTCCATCTGGTTACTGAGATTATCAACAGGATTTACATTAGCAGTTCTCTATAATTGCAAAATTTACAAAAATCAGTTCTTGTTCTCCATAATTGCAAAATTTACAAGTAAAGAATCAATGAATTAATTTACAAGAGGTATTATCTTACATTTTGGATTTTTTTTTAAATTTGTGAAGAGCTTGAGAGCTACAATTTGCTTCTCATGCCTCAGAACACAAGAATTGCTGGTCTTGTTTAATCTGACATATCGAACTACCATCCTCAGTCATTTATATCCTCTTAACCAAATTCTCTCATCATTCAGCTTAAACTTTATAGTTTGTTCAAACTTCAAAATGCATTGAGAATCAGACTAGTTAAATTCTAAACAATTCAATATTTACATCAGGCAGTATATTTACAGACTTTGTTGGCCTTCAGGGTGTACAAAGTGCATCCTGTGCATTACAGCTATTTACAGACTCCGTCGGTTTTCAGGGGTTAAAAGGGGCATCCTTTGTGTTCCAGAAAGATTTTGGTGTGTTGTCAGGCAATCAATATATCGATGAAGTCGCTGACGATCAGAAAAGCTCAAAGTAAATTTTGGATTCAGCTCAAGAGAGGGGGCCTCGACAAGAATAAAGGATAACAAAGTTGTGGACTTCAAATACAATGCTGCAGCATTATCCATCTCTTCGTAAAATTCATGCATCTGAACAGTTTATACCACCCATGAGCATTACATCTCAATTCATGAATTACAAAGGGCAAGTTCCAAATAATAGACAAAGGAAACAATCTGGTATGTCAAAGCACTATCATAAAGCAGAAAGTTGAGAGCAAAGCGTTCAGTTCATATTGTTAAGAGAGTAAAAAGTTGAACCAACAGAAGGATACAATCTAGCGTATTAAAAACGAAAGATAGAAAGGAACCAAATAATTGTATTAAAAACAAATCATGAAAAGATTTGGAAATACTGTGACAAATACATCCTGTACAAGAAAAGCAGAAAATGAAGGTAAATTCTAGAGGTTTTATGAAACTGCTAAGCAACAAATAGTTATTCAATAAATACGTACAACTACTGACTATAAATCCTGTCAATGCATTGCGAGTATTTACATCCAGTTTGACATATTTAACACAATCCAAGAAAGCTAACTGTTGATGGTGCCATTTACCAGTTTCTTTCTGTAGCAAGGTTTCAATGTCATGTGTAACTACCATGGTGTTTAGGCATTATGTTGATGCAACTCCAGTCTCTATAGAAGAGAAAACTACACTTCTACCTGAAAAAAGTGACTGTATTATACCTGCCAGCTGGGCTTAAGACATATCAACTCATGATGACCGCTGGATAAAATGAATGACAAAATACAGATTAAAGGATCCAAGATCTTGTCCTCTTTTACATAATAGTCTAATAGATGAACAAATTCCAGCAGGTACCAATAAAGTCGAAGATTTTTTTGTAGGGGCATATCTAGTTTCAGCTATATTAGCAATTCTTGGCATCTCTAAGAGGCAATCTCAAGCCAGCATGATCGGGCATTATTGCAGAACCATAAACAAGAGAGGTTTCAAGATGAAGAGAACAACTTACCTCTAGTACAGAATATTCAAAAGATCATCTACACTGGCCTGCCCTTAATAAGTATCAAGTAAGTATTCTTATCAATTTTACATTAATGGATACTCATCCAACTACAAGTATAAGAAGCATGTATCCCTATCAAATTGGGAGTAACCCTACTCAGACATAGTGACCTTACAATTTAGAACATTTCATAGAGTTTTTCAAATCAAGACCTTCCACTTTTATCTCATGGGTGTGAAATATATTATCTTAGCCCTACGCCTAAGAATTGACAAAATGCTACATTGAATATGGTTCAATTTAAGCAAGCTGGCATATCAAACCTATTTGTGAGTTACGATTCAATCCTCACCATTTATTACAAGCAAACTATCAAACTTTCCAGACATAGAGAAACTGACACAGGGTTGTCTTACAAACGCTAATGACCAACCATTTATCATCCACCAAGAATATGAAGCAGATAATCAAAATACAAAATGCAAATTTCATAACCCAATGAAGAAATTATGAAAGATGTGATGACAATACAAACATTAGATATTTGTATTTATAGTTATAAATCAGTTATGAGGGATTTAAACCAAAGGAAACCATGGCCAGATTGAAAAACTTGTCCATTTTTTTCCAATCACACTCATTTTATATGTGTTTTTTTTAAGAGATCCACTTCTTTGCCAGATTCATTGGGTTTAACTAGTTTATTGATAAGACCAGGCAATCCTGGTTAGAATGGCATGGGGGGAAGCATGTTTTACAAATGGGTAATAAAATGTAATTTGTGTGTATCTGATACATGCTCAATGCACTTCACTGCTGAGATGCACATCAACTTCTTTGTAAAGGATGCCACCATTGCATCCTAGCTAAATCCTCCCGAAGGGAACATCTTCCCAATTCCAAGTATAATTGCCATATGTATTAATATGGTACTTAGGTAATGCTTTCCAACTTCAGACAAGGTGTGATATCATCTCCACAAATCAGATAAATGGTCATTTTACTGTACTCAGCAATTTACACAGAAGAATCATATGACTTGTACTCTACATGCAACTTCTTCAAATATTATTTTCATCTTTTCCTTTCATAACTTCCTTGCAGTAAATCTCCTTCACAATGCCGCTTTAATAGGATTGCTAGGGTTCACAGATGATAAAAAGAGATAGTTGTGAAACGCAGATTACTTGCTAGACTTCTGAGTATTCAAGAGTCAATCTGGCTCACAGACAACTCACCCAATTACTTGGGGCCAATTTAATAGAAAAATTTCACACAAAACTTTCCCAAAAAACAAAAAAAAAACACTGAGCATCATCAAAGAAATTTGTAATTTACATAAAAAGGCCAGTTAATAGAAAAATTTGACACAATTTTCCCAAAAAACAGAAAAAAAAAACAGAGTATCACCAAAGAAACTTGCAATTTACTTTAAAAGTTCGCTGATAGCTATTCCAGTGCCCTTTCATACTAGCGCATTGGTATTCATGTGCCCCTGCTCAAACAGAAAATGAAACATAAATTTCACCAAGTGGCAACTGGAAAATGTGCCTGTGTCTTGGTGATGAACAGAATTGTTGGATCCCTGGTACCATTCATTTGATCTTTCCCCATCGTATTTGGAACATTTGCAAGGGAATTTGGACTGTTAGAACCAAAACCTGGTGGCAGATGGGATTGTTTGTACCATTCATTGTTAATAATTTTATTACTATAATATCTCTTTTCTATATGTTCTCTATACTATTTTTCGATAAACATTTTACTAACTTAAACTTTTTACAATACTTCCAATGTAGTTTTAATGACTACTTTTTCTGTTTATGGGCTCATGTTCAATGGTAATTAAAATGTAATAAAGGCCAAGACAATGCTGAACTCAATTTTTCTAATGATATGTATTGGATCTATATGTGAAGGAAATCAGTAATATATTCAATAAAATGCATGTAATGCGGACTATTTTTATTGTTTGAAATTTTTGCTAAGGTTTGTTGAATGCTGAGTTTTAAAAAAAATTGTTTCTCCCAATTGCCATGTCCGAGTTTTACAACTATAAAAAGACTATTAGATGACATCAATTTGAAAAGATTGAAGCATGTGTAGCAAGGTTACCCCAAGTTTCTAGGCTGGGTGCAGCAGGGGACATAGGGGACAAGCCTCCAGGATGACAAATATGTTTGCCAAATTTGGGGACAGCAAAGGAGATAGCTATATAAAAATAAAGGAAAAATATAAAATATATAGGAAAATTTGCATATATACATTATATTCATATAAAAACCTGGATAATGCATGCCATTTATACTTTATAGAACCTTAACATACAACATTTCAATACTCAATATGCATTCACAATTCAGAATTCACTATCAAGTAAATTTACAGTTCCACTTTTGTCCTATATCTGAGCATGTAAAAGCCAAATAGAGTTATAGTTCTGTCCTACATCTGAGCAAGTTGCTGACAAATTCATGAAAGTCATTCCTATAGACAAATTTGGGAAATTAAGAACTCAGATGAGCGTCATCCCTGTTGCTCATTGAGGGAGAGATTGAAAACTACATGATCAACAATTCAACAGTACTTCAGTCTCACAATCTGGCACTTCAGCTCAACATCTTCAATGACATTCAATTGTTTCTTTCAGTTGTTATGCAAAATAAATACTGCAGAGATCTTGGGCGATTATTTTAATCTTTAGTTTCTTATTTTTTGCACGATAAGCAGTTGTATTGGTTTGCACAATAAAATGCATTTTGATACTGTATTTTTTAGGTTGGCTTAGCTCTCTTCTTTAGTCTCTCTTAAACTTGGAGCAAATGCTTAATGTGTGGACCAGTTGTGCTGGCAATTAGCTTTACTCCCACTTCAGTTTTATTTAGCATGCTTTTGTAATAAAAAATTTCATGCAGTCAAATGCATAAACTTTTCTGTTGTTTAGGATTTTCTTTCAAAAAAAGTATTTTTCTATATATAGTCTTCATGGGTAACAGATTCTGTTTTGCTTTTTGTTTATGTACTAGTTTCATTGGTTGAATTGTGCAATCAGAAGTAATACAATCAGTGTTTTTCAATCTCTATTCATATTGTATGCACAGGTCAGACCTATTAAAATTAAAACAATGCAGACTTAGAGTGAACTTCTAAGGAATGGCCCACATTGTTAAGAGATGATCAAGGTCGTATAAATCTTAGAGGATTACTCAAATTAATAGAAAATTGTTTGAGCTCCTTGGTTGCATTGTTGAGCTACCTAGTTACCTACTAGAGCTACTTGGATGCATGCACGAGCTACTTTGTTGCCTTTAAGCTACTTGGTTGTCTGGTTGAGCTACTTGGGTGTGTGCTTGAGCTACTTGGTAGTGTGCTTGGGCTGTCTAGCTGTCTGCTCAAGTTGCTACACGTGCCTCACCAACCTCATCATTATCATCCTCAAAATCTGTATTCGGAATGTGCTTTTCCTCCACATTTGAATGAGTGAGATGTGCTTTTTCTTTCTCCAAGGCATTTGTTTCCCAGCTTCCAAGGCTACTTACATGAGAAGCACAACTTCCTCCTCAACTTGTTTCACAGCTCCTAATCCAATCAGGTAGGTGGCAGTTCATTCTTGGTCTATGTAGATAGCCTCTGAGATGACTTTGTACTCCTACAGAGGGTGATTGTGGTGCAGTGTCCAACTCCAATGTTGTTGTTCCAATGGCCTCCTCCCAGGTCTTGGGCTTAAAAGTCCTCACCAAACCCACTCATGTAGTCCCTCTATGAAAAGCATCACATCTCTATAACCATGATTGCAATGCATTGAAACTCATTCCTGTATGTCTCAATGTGACCCAGCTGCCTCATCAAAACTAGATCTCTGTAATATAACTCCACGTCCTTCCTATCGAATTGAGCAATAAGTTTCTCTGTGAACTCCATGTACAAGTGTGTGCAGTCATGGTTTTGTGACCAATTTGTGGTGCCACCAATCATATGCAAGCCCCTCCATATGTAGCATGGAAAACCATATAGCCTCCTGTTCTCACATAGGTTTAAGTGTCAAGTATATATCCAACTTGTGCACCCCAAGCTCATGCACTCATCTTCCCACAACCATCAAATGGAGATAACATAAGCTTGTTGGCAGCTCAATTAAGGTTCCCATTCTTCTGTTGGCTGGACCATCTATCTCCTCTGGGCCTCAAACTATCCCAAAAATGTGCACAAACCTGGGGCAGTGGAAATGTATCTCTAACATGTTGTGGTAAGGCACGTCACTCATCTATGGCTGCCATCATTGCATCCTGAAATCCAACACCATCCAAAGGGTATGTCAATGCGTGTTCCTCTTTGGGAAGGGAGTGTGGCTGTAAAGATTTATTAGTTGTGTGCATGCATGTCTATCCCATGGAGTTGAATCAAATGCAATATCATCTCTTGAAAGAGACCTGCTGCTCTTGTGACTACCAAAACTGATGCTGACCTACTCCTATCATGCCTACAATGCCTGTCTCTGCATCTACCCAACTCCAACTGATCAAGTGTGTCTTGTAGCTGGTTCAATGCCTGTGCTATTTGTGATTGAGTGTTTATGAGACTCCTAAACATCTCCCTGTCAAGATCATCCTGTTGGCTTTGCCTAATGCCATCACATAAGTCACCCATGTCTGGTGGATCCTCTGCATTAGGATCCGTCTGTCCCTGAGCTCTCTTGTGAGCGTAATATCCATAAATCTCAGATTTTCCCAGATGCATAGAACTGAACCCCAAAATCGTCAGGCTGGTAAAATCACAGCTCTGATACCACTAAAAGATTCTGACTAGTATCTTTGATGAAAATTCCAAAATTTGTTTGCTAATTTTTCTTTGACCAGCATATGCTAGTTTTTTGGATTTTTTTATAGAAGAAATGCAATGAACTACTTATTCTAAAACTGAAATAAATAACTACAAAATGAAATCACAGCACTATGATAAATAAGAATTTATATTCAGTCAAATTAATATTATGGCAACAGTACCACGTCTCCACAAACAGAGATAAATTCAGCCCACTCACAGCTAGAGGTCTGATGGCCTGGTCGACAAGTACGGCTAGCTGGAAACACATGCAATCACCAATTTTCAACTTCCCAGCTACAAATTTTTAAAGGATGGCTAATTTGTTCAAACCTCAATCTCGAAACACTGATATTCCTCTTCAGAACAGCACACCAACCCATCCTGGTGAAGCACAGCTAGCATAAATTGCATATGAAACCCCAATCCAATTGCAACTAGTCTGATGATGATCTGTATTTCTGAGATTAAATTTCTAGCTCCTCTGTCAACCAAAATGATTATCACTTCAAAATCAATCTCCAAATTGCTCTAAACAGTTGGTCATACAATGTAATCCCTCTCTACAGGCAAACTGGAGAAATGTCCAGCAAGTTATCTTCAAGAGTTTTTGTTCTTGTAGGAAAATATTCCTACAACCCTGCAATTTTAGAGCTCCACGGAAATGTGATACAAAATATTGAAAACTTGAATGATGAAAATGGGATTCCAACATGTTGCTTTATTGGCCTCAAACCCTAATTCATCTTCAGGGTTGTCTTGCACTTTTTCAATTAAATTTTCCTTTTCCTTATGTCCAATATTGCAAGTCTTTATCGGCTCTTTTCAGTTACATTGACCAGCGTTGCCTGGCACTCCAGGAGGCCACTCAGCTTTCGGGACCATACTTTTCAGCTGCTTTTTCCTCAGCACGAGGCTTTGGATCAGCGTATCACCGACTTTTATGTGCCCATGTCCACCGCTAGGGACATGAAGCGGCAGTTCTGCACTCCTGCTCCCAGCCATATCAGATCAGTGAGACCCTATTCTGGACACACCGGACAGTGGCACTCATCCAACAATATTCAGAGACATTCCAGGGCTCTTGGTCACCCTGTTCCTTATCCTTTGGTGATGGACATCTTCCGGCCATGGTACGACCCCTAGTCCTTTTCCTTAGTGTCTTCCGGTGTTTTCTTGTTGCTTTGTTCTCTCCTGAGCACCGTTTGGTGTCCCTACTGTGGGTGGTTTCCCTTGTTTGTTTACTTTCAATCCCTTAGACCCTTGTTGATCTCTCGTTGGACATTAATAAATTTATCTCATCTTATCTTATCTCTGTCTCTCTCAACCCCCTTAGGCTCCATTATTAATAAAATTAGGTTGGCTTTTGAAAATAATTAACCCATGTCTCCTAGGTATCATGGCACAAGGGGGGCCCAAATTGTCACTTTATTATAATAAATCTAAAGTAACATTGTCATTATTTATTTATATATTGATTTATTCTAACCAACTTGGGAAATATTAAAATACTTTCTGAATTATTCACATAACTCAAATCTTGACTCAACCGAATTCTTCTCTGTAGACCCTTGGGCGGTCAATCAGTCAACTACTAGTTCTCTCTAGAAATAGGAGACCTCCCTAAAAGGTAGGAACTGTCATTTGAAAACCCAAAATGACTCACAGAGCCCCTGCAAAGCTATATGACCCTCGAAATGTCTCCTTTGCTTACTGCACTGCTGACCTACAAAAACTTGAGTAATAGGTCAACTCTCTGCTCATCTTCGGTCACCTATAAAGGGGACATTACAAACGAGTATATCTCCAAACATTTGCATATATTTTTTGAAAAAACAAATTTCCTTAGTTTTAGTTTACATTAAAATTATTTACATTTACATTATTTATTTATGACATTTTTATTTTATATTATATATACTTAGAGATGTTTACAAATTATTTTATTTGCTTAGTTACTTTATGCTACTTCAGACTTACTTAGCAACTAAGTTTCTTGTATTTACTAAAGAGTTATTTTATTTTGTTTACATTATTGTTTTTTCATAAATATATATCAATTATTTAATAGTTTTTTCATAAATATATATCAATTATATAATAGTTTTTTCATAAATATATGTCAATTAATTAATAGGTTTTTGTTAACATACACATCATTACATTTCGTCCTTGCTGCCATTGTAGTTACACCTCTTGCCATAACAACTGCACCGTCAGCCTGTATAAATTTCTCTTGAAGTGAGCAAGTGCTTTACAACTGAGTGTTTGGCTATCATTGTCTTGTGGGATTCCATAAGGAGACAAACCCCCACCATGCACTTGTGTCATTGGTAGGCATTGTCTGGAGTTTTCTCATTGTATATGACTACTCTTTAACCAACTAATCTGCCAAACATTCCAATGTAGGATACACCTCATTAATTTCTAAACTTGTTGCACTTTTTTTCTTGTATCCTCCTTATGGGTAGAGGGCTCCAACTGCACACCACTGTTTGTTGCCCTTCATCAATGGTGATTTGGAAAACATGAGAAAAACATTATGCTGTCCCTTATTTGTATATAATAAAACATATAACTACATTAGGAAACAGATCCACTTAAAGTCCAGGCCTATTGCCACTTGCTTCATGATTACATGCAGTTTCCTTCACAATAAATGGTACTCCCATTTCATCACAATCTGAAAATACATCATTTTATCACCAGGGTAATTACTAATAACTCACTACTGTTCTTGACAAGATCTGTAAGGATCTTCCTGCATGCAACAACATCACTCCTGTGACCATGATAACGTTGTTTAAATATCAAATATAAGCAGCAAATTAAGTGTTGCAAACAATGGTGCATTGTGCATCTTTCTTGTCAATTCTTCTGAAACATTTTAGCCTTAACCCCAAACAAATGACCTAATACTTGGTTGCAAGGCACAAAGCAATGTTGCCATTTTGGAGAAATGGATCATGCAATTCCATCGATACTGCAGCACATATAAAATACCTTATGTCCATAACAATGGCGGCATTGACCACTTCAATAAGGCCTCTATCTTGGTTGGAATTCTTGAAAAACCTGCTATCACAAAATCTAGATTTATTAGTAGTTGTTGGGAGAATGAGACTTCTTCAAATTAATAAATGTTTATTCTTTTCCAGAGTATCAAATACTTTAAATGATGCACACTCTTGACAGGTTCAACGAAAATGACGACTCCAATTAACTAGACAATTACAAATGAATCCCACTTAGTACACAAATTATTCATCAACCTCAAGCAAGTGGCTCTAGAGTTGACTACTTGGAAAGAAAAAGGTACTACACACTAGAACCCAACTTTCAAATCTAAGTTGGAGAAATATGTCAAATAATGGAACTAGTCATGTAGATGCTTAATCTAATGCAGAGAGTTCTAATTTTAACAAATAAAAAGGTCATCACCACATGCCGTATTCACAAAATGCTATCAATGGGAACTCAATGCATCACACATCCATCCCAGCATTTTCATGGCCCTGACAACCATAATTATACACATCCCTGAGCATCCACTCAGCCAAAAATTGATTTTTAATCCCCATAACATCAATGTAATCAGCGCAGTGGAAACTGACCTTTCATATGCAGGGTGTCTACCTCGTTGTTGAACCCTCAAAGCACAGTTTCTACTCCATTGTATGAATGTACAAATGACTAAAGAGTGCACCTATTTTGAATATTTACAGATGCAACTGGGAAACTACACAATCAAAATTCTGCTCAAATATGTTATAACTGATCCTGCTCCAAATGAACCAGAATCCTTTGTAGAGAACACACCAATTGCATCACCTTCTATACTTCCTCAATTCATGTCCTGTGGATTCCCTATATACAGTTCATGTGCTCCTATCACCATCAGCATGGGATTCTTCCCAGTAGACCCAGGTAAAACCCTCAAATTATCTACTATTGGAACAAATACACAGCAGGAAAAGGTTGAGATTGTTGTGAATATATCTGTAGCGATTTTTGACAGTCTCAACTAGCAAGGTTGGCAAGAAATCTGCCTCTTGATGCGACCCTGAATCCTCTTTTCAGCTGTATTTTATAGAGATGACTATTTCAAGCCCTGCAAATTTGCACCTTGACTACATGTTCCTTGAGCAGCTCTTGGCTTTTATCTCCACTATTTGACATGCAATTCTATGTTCTGTCTATCAGATCATCTTCTTTTGAACTTGAACTTAATCAAAATATATATATGATTCTTATACAGATTTGTTTAACTAAAAAAGAAAACAGAACAAGAAAATTAACACTTACAGCGCCTTTTCTTCCCAGCGCTAATGCTGCTTGGAATACAACCTCCATTGCGTCTGGCATCTCTGAACTTCCTGTTCCCCAAACATAAAATACCCTTCACATTGTAAGAATAGTTATATGAAACTGCAAAGATCTTTTTGTGTCCATTATTTATCATTTCCTAACATCAACTGTAGCAATGCACCTATGATATTACCCTCAATCTAATTCTCCTGAGATTCAAAGTTGACAATAATCCTGTAGTCCTACTGTTTCCTCAGAAACAACTGATAAGAAGCATACCATCCAATAGCCCTAGATGACTTGCAAGTTGCTCAGCAACCTCAACAGCTGCAAGAAACTCCTGTTCTATACGTGAACAAGCAGAAGCGGCAGCCTCAAAGTCTTCTTCCTCAGGCATGTACTCACTATTGCCAGTTGTTCTGTGAGCGCCACCATCAGTGGGAAGTCTATCCTGGGAAGAACTTCTCCCGGAAAAAGAAGAAGCCCAACTGTGGCTTTCATGTAGGGCCTTCTTCCATATTGCTAAGCATAACAACTGAATTGAAAATGCCTCTATCTGATTTCCTGCATCGAGCTGTCACCAAAAATGTACACATTAGGACAGACGACAGATGACATAGGGAAAACTTTGTCAGAAGAAAAAAAATATTCAACAAGAAGAAATTGACAATGATCACAAAAGCATAGCAAAAGAAATAAAGATTGAAATGTATATACCTAGCATAAGCTTCTTTTATTGTGGCAAAGCATAGCACAAGTTTTAAAAGTTAAATAAATAGAGGAGGATTGAGGAAGGCATAACTCCAAAATACTAAAAATTCTTCAATTTTTTGGAAATCAGATGAAAAATTAGGAGCACCTGATATTATACAATACCACTAAGACAACAAATAATAGTAATGAATTTCAACAAATAATAATAATTAATCTCAAGCAAGAGCCTACAACACAATGGTAACTTTTTAGCCTCTTATTTGGGAGGTCTTGAGTTCGAGTCTACCCAAGCTTAACACATAATAGTTACCGAATTCAACTGGAACAGGCTGGATCCAGATCTGAGACTCGAGCTTAACACATAATAACTTAGTTACCAAATTCAATTGGAAACAGACTGGATCCGGATCTGGGTTTGATCCGGATCCGGATTCTTGCGTGGATCCGGAAAGGGTCCGTAATTTTGCCCATGGAAGCTGCAGATCCACAGGCAAAATTACAGACCCTGTCCAAATCCTCATGGATCCACACAATAATCTTGTTACAGCCCGAGAATCCAGTGTTGATCCACACAGATCCACAAACAAGGCTTGCTTTTGAGTGGGCCCAAGTTGCCAAATATGAGTTTTTTAATAACCCTTGCCTCCAAACCCTACAAACGACCCTTCTATTAAACATCCTTAATCCATTTGACCTCACATTTGCTCTCTCATTGTTGCAAGTTTTAAGTTAAGTGCTTGGATTCGAAGGAGATCGATTATGGAGCTGCAAATACCGTGCAAGAAGTGATTAAGTTGTGCATTTCAACCATTTTCTTTTGCTCTTTCATAGATGATTGATTTATTTCAAGTTTTTCAAAACTTATAAAAAAAATTCAACTTTTTGTTTAAGTGTTGGAAGCATGGTTTTCTTTCATTTTGTTTGTAGATTGCAAGAATCGTACAATGAGCAATCAAGGCTCAATGGGTGGAAGGGGATCGCCAAAATTCAAAATCAATGAGGGGTCTCCTTTATGTGGACACACAACAAGAATTACACGATGTCCTTGGGGTGGGTCATACATATGGAAATGTAATCATTGCAATGTACAATATAGAAGCTCCTATTCTGGAGTGAAACTACATTTTTTGGGTCCTGGGGGTCAAAGAATCAACATGTGTGAGGGTAGTGGGGAAGATAAGAAGGGATTACCAAGTGCACAAATAGCAGCTTTAGCAAAAGAGAAAGACAATGCAAATAGAGCACTTGCAAAAGGAAAACATAGTGCTTCCAAACGAAAAAATAAACCAATGCTACATCCAATCTATTAAATTTTATAGGATCATTTTCTGCAAATGTAATAACACTACCATTTATTTCTGTGTTCCAAACGCAGATTTGAATGCCATATAAATATGAGAAGAGGAGACATGTCTCTATAAGTTAATAATCATTAAACAATATATTAACAATAATATATATAAACATAATAATATGTAACATATATATAGGGGAGAGTTTGACTAATTGATGATTAACCAATGACCATAGAAGGATTGTCTCTAGGTCCATTCAATCTGACTGAAACTACAACATTAACACAATCAGACAAGCACAAGAACACATCCTTTTTCACCTATGACACCTACAAATGATGAAGATACAGACCAAATTTCACTCACCCACAAGAGAGGCCTATTATATAGGGCATTCCAAAATGAATTGAGAGACATTGCTGATCATAAAGTTGGATGTTGTTTATTTGCAAATGGTGTTCCATTCAATTTAGTGAAATCACCTTATTGAAGGGAGATGGTGCAAGCAATGAATGAAGCATCTTTTAGTTACAAAGCACCTAGTTATGAAAAGTTGTGCACTACCATATTACATGATGAGAGAAAAAATGTAGAGGCCCAACCTCAACCAATAAGAGATTTTTGGGTTCAAATGGGTGTCTATTATTTCAGATGGATGGAAAGATTGTAAAATCATCCATTGATCAATGTTATTGATGAATGCCCCAAGGAGGCAATGTTCTTGAAGGCAATTGATTGTGAAGGGCCAGTCAAAGATGCAAATTTTATTTCTCGCATTCTCATTGATGCCATAGAGTCAGTGGGTGTTGATAATGTTGTCCAAGTGATCATGGACAATACAAAAGTATGCAAGGCAGCCGGGTTATTGGTAGAGTCTAGATATGACCATATCTTTTGGACATTGCGTACCGTCCACTCTCTCAATTTAGTGATTAGATCAATGGGCACCCAAATATGATTGGGTGAAACAAACATATGAGGATGAAGAGATTCAAATCTTTTTGATAAATCACCACATGTCACAAGCAATTCTCAGGAGTTTCTCGAACTTGGTATTATTGAAGGTAAATTTGTAAATTTAAAATTTAATTTATGTATTAGTGGATTACATCATATTATTTTTTGTGTCATTTACATTAACATATTTTAAATGTATTACTAACTAGAGTTTAACATATTCTTAGGCTTCTTAAACCGCCTTTGTCTTGAGAGGACTTGTGAGCATAAAGGATGCATTGGCATAGATGGTCATTAGCCCCCCCAATGGGGCATTTGGAAGTGTTGGAATCACCGTTGCTGTTACACCAAAATCTCAAGCTATCAATGAACGTCGCAACAGCCAAAGACAAGTATCTATGGGAGGCAGTTAAGGACATGTCACAAATCCATCGGTCTATGCTAAACAATACCTCCACCTAGAGGAGACTGAGGTACCAACCTCCCAACAATCCCCCCCTCAATATAACCCGAGGGATTTGAACCCGTAACCGAGTGCTCTGATACCACTTGTTTGAATCACCGTTGTCGTTACACCAAAAGCTCAAGCTGTCAATGAACGTCACAACAGCAAGAGACAAGGATCTATGGGAGGTGGTTAAGCATATGTCACAAATCCATCGGTCTATGCTAGAGGGTACTAAGGCACCAACCTCTCAAAAGGAAGAATTCCAACACATGAAGGGCCCAAAAAGTGAAAGCAGTGATACAAGATGATGATTGGTGGGGTTGTATGAATTATGTGTTGGAATTTACCGATCCAATCATGGCAATGCTTCACTTTTGCGGACAGTGATGGGGACACTATGTTGAAAAAGATTAAAATGGTAAGTTCTACATTCTTCTACCATTATTTATGTGAGAGATATATAGATTCTAAAATTTAAATTAACATAATGACTTGTTGGCTCCCGATTTAACAAAATTTGAACAACCAGGTATGCAAGGCAAGAATGCGTCTATGGGTAGCTATCTCCAATAACGGACACACTTCACCAAGAACTTAGGCCAACTATAAGGCTGTACTCCTTCTGCACTTCAGGCTCTGCAAAACCTAGGCGGGTGAACATCTTTAGATCTGACTATGTGACCAGTGCAATGAACATAATCAGAATTTAGAATAGTAGATGAAAACCCCTTATATCTCCTAATAACTCATGACATGACATGGACCTACAATAGCTAAATGCAGATTTATGACATTCACAAGCTGAGGGAAGGTTACACATTTAGGTCCTTCAACATAAAAAGTAAAGATTGTTTGATTGATAATGTTGATTTCAACAAACCCTAAAATATGCAGCAGCAAAAACTAAGTGACCCTGTAGCTGATCAGTGCCTAGTCCATTGGCCAAATTCATGGATCACAAACATACATATGAATATCTGAGACATATGTGTATCTTCAGATATAGATCTATCTATTTAACTTGTAAATAAACATCTATGTTCAATTTAAAACTCATTCTTACCTGATATCCTCCTCAATAAATCTGCAACCCTGTTGATTTCTATGAAGCATTTACACAATTCCTTGAATTATCAGCAACAATGAAACAACATACAGTCCTAGGGGACTGCAACTACGACCTAAGCTCTTTGTTCAGAGATCGTAAAACATTGAAACTCAATGAGAATGGAGACAAGATTCAACTGAAACTTAATCATCTGCTACTCTTTGCATTATTTCCTTGAAATTATACAGTCATATGCATGAAATGAAAGACATGAAACAACCTAACAAATCTGAACTATCTGTATTTATCTTCCTACTGCTGTTCATACAAGAAGAATATTGTTGAAGAATGTGGTCACAATCATGGGAATGCATCAAAAACTGGATCCAAAATCTGGTATCACAGTCATGAGCAAATTTCTTCCAAGGAACTAGAACACTTACAATGTATCAAACAAAGAAAGATATAAACAAGAAAGAATTCCCGGATCTATTCTGAAGACGACAAGTGTCCATTTGAAATTCAATCCTATGCAACTGAGTAACCTCTTTCTTCTTTCATCCCATCTGATCTGATCTTGTTTCATCATTACACTCTAACAGACTTCCAAATATCTTAGCTAAATGATGAAACCTGATAACTAAATCCGAACACATGATAACTGATCAAATTTTAGCCAAAACACCATGAAGACACAAAATAATCAGATACAAAAGTTACTGAATGAATTTTAGGCATCTTTTCACCGAATCCTGCAACTGGTGATTCAAAACACCTGATAAAACACGCCAACCAACCTTTGATAGAAAACCCCCTATAGCAGGAACAGACTATGTTCTGTGTAAAAACTGGCTCCGGAATCGGAAAGTTCATCTTCTCCCGATTCCAGCAATATATAATATCGCCTATCTGGCCTTCAGGAAATGCCCTCAATCTTATTTTGAACAATGCCCCTCTGCTATAAATGTTCAGGTCTGCACTTTGAATTTTAAAATTCAAAAATTTTTAAAAATCTAATGTCTGAACATTAGAATGAATCCCCTTTTTGATTTAACAGAATTTCTGAATGTGCATCCATTTTTGAGAAAAATATTAAAATGACATTTAAAACTTTTTATCTTTTCCTCACCCCTTCAAATTCGAGGTCAACCTCTATTGACTGACGCCATGTGGCACTCATTGATTGGCTACCTCTTGTTCATCAGATGCCTCGTCATCGAACATGGGACCCGCCTCGCCACGTGTCACGTTTTCGCAATCCCACATTATTTAACTTGCGAGCAACTTAATATTGCGGTTTTGCGCAATCCGTCGATCTGGCCACGTGGTAGCATCTGACGGTCCCATCTTGATCTGCCACTGTTCAACTGCGACCTAGGCCCACTGCCACGTGGCGCCCAGGCGCATTCCCACATTCTTTATCTACCCCGCAACTTCATATTGCGGGGAAGCACCGTTCGTTGGATCAAGCCATGTGTCGGCATCTCCTTAGTTTGGATCCACATCAGCACATTTATTTGTTTGTATAAAATTTATTCCTACCAACCGCCAGCTGTCTTCATGTTTCTATTGACCACCAATGGACCCCGCCCACAAGGATTGGGTGCATGAAAAGCGCCCATCTTTGAAGACACAATCTCCTTTGAGTTGGCAAGTATTTAAAGACCTGAAAAGAATAAAACAGGATGAATATGGGATTAATAGCTAACCATTTTCTTTTTCAAATTCGCAAATTGCTCCCTCATTGCCGCGGCTTCTTACTGATGCTTTGTTTGATTACGCCATCCTCTTTTTATGCGTTGAGTGTGGGCTTGGAAATCGGCAGCCTTACTAAGCATGTGGTGATTTTAGCTTTGACTTGCGTGTGATGGGAGTTCTTTTATGATGCATTGCTGCAATGGATTCATCTTCTACAAGCCGCCCTCCCTGTTTTGCATTTTTTAAACATGCGTTCTTCTTTTTGGCGTGGATTGTTTATAGCTGCTTTCAAAAGGTTGTTGACTCAGAACGACTTTTGTTATAAAATTAGACCTACAAACTCTGATGTCTAGGTACCACACATGCAATTCTGAGTAGCAATTGGCAATCAAATGATGGAAAAACGTTTGCAGCCCTTAACCATTCAATTTGGTATGACTAGACTCTTCAAAACTTGTGTAATCAATCAGCTTCTATAAATTTATGATGTTTGTGCAGATTGCGACAGAATTCCTTTACTCTCTACGTTCCACTTCAAGCACTTGGCACTCTCTGCTAGCTCTTGAATGGGGTGCCCTGTCTTCAATTTAAAATATGGCATTTTTTATTCAATCAAATGCCCTTCACGCAAGCTCCAAAGGTGTGAGTTTTGATTTGGCATCTCCTTTTTAAAACGTGGACTCCTATATTCTCTGTCGCCCTCCATTGATAAGCTTCCCTATTTTTTGATGCGCATGGTCTTATCCTGCGTAGGCTCCTTTTCTTTTTGTATTGGCTGTCTCTGCTTGTTGTTGACTACCCTTTAACGGTTGCTTCCATGCTTTCAACTTGGTACGCCCAACACCATGGCCAAAGTCCAGTCCTGCTTTCACCAGACCAACAGTACGGGCATCAGAGGACCTCTTATCCATTTTCGTTGTTCTTTCTCACATTATCTGCGCCTTCCTCTTTGACTGCCTTGCTAGAAAACTAAGCTCCATCCATTATTTGCCTGCACTATGAAATGGTCATAACAAGGCTCCAAGTCAATAAACTCTTTTAATTCATTTTCATTGGTGATAATCCAGATTCCTCTCTTTATATCTTCCAACCCTTAAAACACTCCTTGTGATCATGGTGATAGGAGCTCAGATGTGCCTTAAATTCCACTGCCTTCCACTAACTTGGCAATTTCCAAATGTTGTGGCTTTTAATGATTAACTGTGATTTCTTTCATGTTCTAGAACAAAATGATTCCTTTCTCATGACACTTCATGTGTGGGCTACTGTGTTCTTTGTAGCCATGGATGCTCCTTTGATGGCATGGACACCTGTGCTACTATCAGTTTAACAAAGAATTCCAATACTCGGCAAATATTTCCACATTATGTAGTTGACATGCATCTACAACATTCTACTCAATGAGACAACATCTACATGTGTATTTTGTCAAAGAATCCATTGTATTTCATGAGATCCACCATGATTCTCTTTGCCTTTTTTCAAATCTGATAGTTTATCGGGATAAGGAATGGTAGACCATCTTGGCAATATCTTGAAAGATCCATGAATTGATGACAATTGTATTATTTTTCCCGCGGGTGATAAGAGTTTGTACGTTCACCCGTAAACTCGATCAACCAAGCTTACATTGCATACAACAGCTCATAAGTGGATAGTGGATTTGACTGATAAATTTGGAACCGACTATCAAACGTACTTAAATACTAATCAAGCCTACCACTTACTAAATTCCTCTAGCTTTATTTTCAGTCAGATGTAGTTAGTCGGGCCCCCAAAGTGGGTCCGACTAAAAAAAAATTTGTTTCTGAACAACTGAATCTTGCAAAGTAACCTACTGACCTTCTCAGACTAATTGGAATCAATTTTGATCACAAATTCATGATCATTTTAAAACTCAAATTTTCACTTTCTGCCAACTATGAATCTCGTGCCAGGAGGTCTATTGACTACCTTTCAAAACTGACCCGAACAACCGATCAGGTTCTGAAAACTAGTATATTGATACTTCGTTCCACATACTTTCAGCCTGTTGAATCTCGTCTCATGACGGATTCGAGGTCAAAAGATATTGACCATCAAAGTTGCCCTCTTAAATTCACCTGCAGATAAACATGCTAGAAAACTGGAAAGTGCGCTTGGAAATGGCTTGGAAAACTGGACATATAGGCACTTGGGGATCTGGAAACTGGGACACTGGTACTTTGCCATGAGGACAGTATGATTCTACAATTTCGGCTCATGACGAATCACAGGTCGAATTTGGAAAGCATTTGAAGTTGGCTACTTGGACTTTGCAAATTGGGAACAATGACAGAAAGCGATTTTTGCAAATGGAATGACCCTAGAAAAGTGTGCAAACGGATTCGTCAAGATTTGAAAACTGGCACACTTGTAGCGTTTTCAGTATAAAACACAGGGAAACAAACCATTCGATCTCACCTATCACGGATCAGGAGATATGACATCACGAACAGGGGTTCTAACCAATCTGCAGTTACTGACACCAGTAGAACTTTAGAAATTCCATTTGGAATCGCATTTGAAAACTGATCAAACGGATTCGTCAAGACTTAAAAATTGAAACATAACAAGTCTCTGACGTTTATAATATAACACAAAAGGAATTTCAACATTTTGGTCAACTGGTCAAAAGTTATAACAGGTCAACCATGGCTTCCCAGAATTAGGTGCAAAGTGCAAATGTGTGAAAACAATAACTGACCAACTTTGAGGGATTCAAAACCTAGTCAAACGAACTCAAAACAACTCGAAATCTGAAACATAGATTCTCAAGTATGGACACTAAACACTCCCAAAGCGGCAAGTCTTGAAACATTTCTGGGTGCAAGATATTTAGTTGCAAACACAGCCTCCTGTCACTGTTTAACACTTTGGTGTAAAATGCAGATTTGTAAAATGCTCAAAACAAGATTTCACAAAATGGCTCAGAATATCAGTTTATCACCATGGAACACTTAGACACGTTGAATACAGGGTGTTAGAAACATTAAACACCTTACGGGCCTCAAGGGTACAGCCGGGTACAATCTCATCAAAAGGCATTTATAGGGCTTAATTTCTTTAGTAGTGCTGAAAATTGACCATGCAATTTTTAGCGCCAACATGACTGATGATAATTATTACTCATATCTCATATCCCATGTCATACAGAGGAGGAAGAATGATCCTCAGGACATTTTTTACAAAAATGTGGAAGCAGGTGTTCATCATCGATGAAACAAGATGACTACACCTTTGCACCTCCTTACATATGCGTTATCCCTGAGGTACTATAGTGCTTATCAAATGTTTGTGCTTATGTTATCCAATGTTTGTGCTATTGATATTTGATAATGTTCAATTTTATTATGTTATCCCCTAGGTACTATAGTGCATAAGTACTTTGCCTTGCAGGTAGAGTGGTACCATTTAGAGATGCGGAGGTTACAGATGAGTATAAGAGGGCAATAGCTAAAATCTTCCTAGATCCAGAAATTAGGGTGATTGTGAGGAATGAATTTGTTGCCTTCATCTCAAGATATTATTTCCACCATGTTGCTATAGCGGACTAAAGCAAGATGGATGCCATTATATAGTGGTATCTTTATGAGCAAGACTACATGTACCTCCAACCTCTTGCCATAAAGATCCTATCCCAAGTAAGTTTGTAAAATTTAACACAATTAATTTCTTAAACTTAACACTCTTGATTCCTTGAATTTATCTTGATTCTTCTATTGATACTCTTTTAATTTCTCTCTAGGTTCCAAGCTCTACTACAGTTGAGCAGAGTTGGAGTACTTACTCCTTTATCCACTCAATCAAACGTAATCAGTCGGTTGCAAAAAATGCAGACGACATTGTGTTCATTCACAACAATTTGTGCTTGTTGGCACAAAAGGATCCCAAGTACAAGAAGGGGCCCGAGAAGCTTTGGGATGTAAAACCCAAGACTCCTAATTTAGATATAACCATCTAGGATCTTCCTAGAGCCAATTTGGCTGATGGGGATGATGAGGATTTTGAGTTCACAATCCCCTCGACTACTAGTGGAACCAATTTAGGTTCCTTTGCTGATGTAGATATGACACTTGCAACTCATCAGTACCCCTCTAATGCAAATTTTCTTGAGAATCCATTTGATGATTGAAATCAAAAACTTTGGTCTTGACTCTTGACTCTTTTATAAGTGAATCATGTTACAAATTTTAAGTTTAATGATCTATATTTTGAATTTTCATAATTTCATTTTGTAATTCAGTAATTCAATGTGGATGTGTTGATTTTCTTTATAATTGTGAAAATAGATCAATGATCAAGTATACTAGATTCATAGATCCATACTAGACTCATAGATTCATACCATGAAATGATTTAGTTTTAGAGTTAAATATATTTCTCTTATTTTTTAGTATATATAATGCATGTATATATACACACACACAAATCCCTTACAACTCATAACTGGGGGAAAAAATCACGAATCCACAGATCCGATTCATGTGCCCGAATCGGGTTCGTATCCCGAATCAGCAACTAAGCATAACAATGATTCGTCTCAACAAATAATAAGTAATTTAGTCTTCATCCCATTACCTATAGAATAATAATAATAATTAATCTCGTCTTGGACCCATTGCCCATCACAAACAATCAAAAAAAAAAAAAATATGGAAGATGATTATGCAAAATTGCTAAAAATAAATTTTATTCATCATTCATATGAATTGTGAATCACAAAACTAAAAAATTCAATACAAGTTTTGGAGTGGCACTAGTTGCCTCTCACGAAGTACACATCTACAAAATAAAATGTTGTTAATAAAAAGAAACAAAAAGAAGGCATCAAGCAGAAAGGGGAACCTACCAAAAAATTATATCTTCTCAAGCAAACTCACATTTAATCCTTAAAATGAAATTTGATTTAGGGTCTAGATACACAAAGCATTTGAACCTGCCATCACATTGGTTACTTCCTTATTATATCTAGCTATGTCAAAACCATAATATTAAATGGTGTTGGAAACAAACTATATTATAAACCCATATGGAGGGCCACGAGCTTGGTGATAGTTAAGCCATTATATTAAATGGAATGTTGACACAAACCACGCTATAAACCCATATTGAGAACCAGTAGCTTAGTAGTAGTCAGGTCAAGCCATTTATAGGATCTCCTGTGCTTGATACCTATCCAACCAATGCAAACTTAATATGACATCTTAGTCAAATTAGGGTACCCAAAAATAGAAATATAACTTGAAGGGTTTTATTAGATGCAATGCATATTCTAACCAAAAGAGAAATAATAGCTTGAAATTATTTAAGTAAAATAACCAAGCACCATGTGGGAGATCCTAGGTTGGAGTCCTAGCTAATTCATGTAAGTTAACATGCTACCAAAGCAAGTTCACATCCCCAAGCATACATATATGACTTAAGATGGGGTGCTAGAAACAAATCCATGCAAATGTCCAAAGTCTCAATAGATGTGCATCCCATCTGTCATATCCCCCCTAGGAAGCTCGTTACATTTTATCCACAACCCCTAGCCCTATGGTAATTTGGACTAGGGGTGAGATTTATGACCATATTATGTGAACCTATGACATGACTACCATATTATGTTAAGTGATGATTAAAAACTTCAATGCAAATACGAATGAATGTTACAATTAACATTATCATTATCATGTATGTGTTAAATGTTATGAGTTGTGACTAGCTCGAACTAATCAATTGGTTGGTGGACTCGTGTAATAATTGTGGTTGGTCAAAAGTATCAGGAATGCAAGGTGAAGCAAATTCCATAACCCAATGGTGAGAGACAAAAATATCACTTTAGCATCTAAATCATTGTTCCACATGAATGCATCACCCCTAGAAATCCTCGTGTCTTCGGGACAAAGATGTCTCCAAGACATTTGGATAGGGACAAAATACCCCCGCCATTCCTCCACAACTGCTCAATCAAGCAAAATGTCCCCAAGATGCTTGGAACACCGATACACCTTTGAGACATCACCAGGGACATTGGAATGTCCATTGAGAATCTTGAGGAAGCTACGGAGTCTCCTGCACTAGGGATAGCAGAATGCAATTTAAAACAAAAAAGGTTTGAGTGCCTAAGGCTGAACTCTAAAGGCACTACAAAACACTCAAAAATCCTCTCACTTTGTTGCTCTTGGTTTTCACAGCTGGGTAAAGAAGAGAGAAAAGAATGAGTGGAGTGAAAGAGAGAGACTGAGTTTTTGGCAAGTGCAAGAGAGGTGACAGGGAGCAATAAAAACAAAAGAAAGTGGTCTCTAGACCAACTTAGAGGGATTTATCAACTACGAGGCAAAATTCTACGACAATTTTGAATTTTCTAATTTTTTTGGTTTTATTGTTCCTTTATGCAAGCTTTATTTTCAAAATCTGATTTGATTCATTTAATGTTAAATGTTGATGACAAAATGTAAAATGAGGAATAAACAATGACATAAATCTATGAATACACATGTTCAGCCATTGAAAAAAATAGAAAGTGGTTTCTAAACCAGCTCGGAGGGCTTTAATAAGCACAAGCTAGACTCCTACGACTGTTTTTTCCTTTTTCTTTTGTTCTTTAATTTACATTTTGAAAATCTGAATTGAATCATTTGATGTTGAATGTTGATGACACAATGAAAAATCAAGAAAGCAATGAAATGAATCCATGAATACGCATTTGCAACCATTGGAATGGCTGCAAATGCATATTCATGGATTTATTTCATTGTTTAGTCTTCACTTTTCATTTCATCGTCAACATTCAATATCAGATGATTCATTTTTTTATTTTCATTAAACTAGGTTGAAACTAGTAACTCATAGAGTTTATATTGTTTCTTGCAATGTCACAATGAGCTCTCATGATATGAGTGAGGATGACATAGAGGTTCAATCTCATAGTGAAAATGATTTGAATATGAAACTAAGGCTGAGAGGTTGACCGTGGGGTTAATCATGTAGCCCAAACTAGTTCCATGGAAAGTGCAACAGGAAATCATCGTATAGAGTGCCCCTCCACATTGTGGCCAGAGTATGTGAAGGGCCCATTTGATTGTAAGTATCCTCTCAAACAGTTCACAAAAGTATTACTACCAGGCGAGTTGAGGTCAAGTGGTGGCACAAGGAAGTGGAAATGCAATTTTTTTGGTGTAGAATGGTATGGGAGCATTACTAGAGTTAATGCACACATTTTTCTTCTAGGAAAAGGTGTGGGAAGAACAATACAAGAAATGGCTTGTAGTATGTTGAAAGAGTCTAAAGTGAATGATTTCTTTTGGAGTGAGGCTGTCCAGACTCCGTAATACTGTTTACATTCAGAATAGGGGGCTGATTAGAGAAAAGCACAAAAAAGCTTCATATGAACTTTGGAAAGGTGAGATTGTTTTAGTTAAATGTTTCAGAATTTTCGCTAGTCCTTGTTATATTAAGAGGAATGAAAACAACCTTGGGAAGTTCCATCCCAGCGCTGCTGAAGGGAATTTCTTAGAATGCTCTTCCAAAAGTAAAGCTTATAGATGTTTTAACAAAAGATTACGCAATATTGCTGAAAGTGCTAATAAGAAAGCTCATTAAGGCACCAACATTTGTATCAAGATGTAGGATAAGGTCGGTAGTTGTCAGATAGAGGAAGAGAAAAGTGTTGTTCAACAAACATTTTCAAATGTACAACATGGGACAGCAGTCTTCTTTTTTGGTTAGGCCCTTTGTGCACACAACAATCCTGACAACATCAATGCATAGTTTTACAAATTCTGATGGACATATGGCAACATTTACTATCCATTATAATTTACATCTTACAATCATTTATTAACTTCCCATCTGGCCAATAAATTAGGTGCAAAGTGCTTAGTGCAGGAGGCTGGGCGAGAAAGAAACATACCTTCTCATTAACCAGCTCAGTGACCAAATGAGCACACCTTTGCAATGATTGAAGCCTTCTTGAAGGATGACTGGATGGTCTGTCCAACATATCATTTGTGTCAATTGAGGCTTGATAAATTCTTGAGGGTATTGACATTTGGCTTCCAAGACTTTCAACACCAGATACAGAAGCTGCCCCAACAATTTGCACTGGTGAACTTACACCCTTTTGAATATTTGAGACAGGAATACCAATTTTGCTTTGTGAATGATCTAGCCCAGAAGCAGAGAGTGAGGAAGACAGTGTCTCTGTCGAAGCAGAATGAACATTAACTAGAACATACTCCTGCTCAATGCATTCCAGGGAATCAAATACTGCAAGAAAATAGAAGAGAAGCTAATTAGTAGAGAAATGTAGAACACCGTGGACATGTATAAAAAATTTGCTCTATATTGAAGACTTTGTGGTTAGCTAATGCTAACCTCCTTTTGAAGAAGTTACATGATGTTCTTGTCCTATGTTGGCTGCTTGAAAGACCTCAAGTGTTGACTTTTGGCTGTGCTCACTTTCAAAAGACCTTCGAAAATTATAACTACTAGTAGATGCTCCCAGATTAGTACCAGTGGGTGCATTGTCAGGGTACACTTCTTTGCTTTTTGAAGAATTCTTACCAGAAATAGTTTTTCTGCCAGGTTCATTACTATCTGTGTAACTAGTCAAGGTAGAGCTCATGGATATGCTTTTCGTGGACGCAAAAAATGAACCATCATGATGTGTGTCCTCATCCAAATTAAAAGGTACACAATCATCTTGTGGACCCTCTGTACTTTCTATAACTGAACTCTCTCTTGGTCTTGGTAAGGTATTCTCAAGACCACCAATGGGCCTGAAAGAGAATGTAGCTATCAATTAGGCTGCAACTGGGAAAGAATCTTACATCCACAATCAGTTACACATAACAACAGTAAAAGGAGGAATAGTGCACCCTTAATTCATTTGGCCAATGCCAATGAAACAAATCACATAATAAGTATACTTTAACATGAAACAATGTACTAATTAGCTCGATCAGATTAAATAGCATGAAAATATTCATTTGAACAGGAAACTAACCTTGCATGTACCATAAAGTTGTGATTGAAGAACTCCTCAAATGACAATCGCTCAACTGAAACACAGTTTGTGTTAATTTTCCATAATTGTTAAAATACACTATTTTATAGCATATTGTTCAATATTTCAACCACTCTAAAAAAGAGGGATGCTCCTCTAGAGCTTGCATACAGAAGTAGTCATGAAACAATGCAAAACAAACAAAACCATGTTGTACTTCATGCAATCAAAAAGCAAGGTTTAATGCAGCTAAAAAGTAACCAAGGTAACTTAAACAAGAGGTGTCATCAAAAAACTGAAAATGCAAATGGTATTGTATTCTAGATAAGATAATATAAGATAAGATAAATTTATTAATGTATAACAAGAGACCACGAAAAGGGTCTAAGGGACTGAAAGCGTAGAATAAAACAAGATGTATGACCACAAATAACATAACAAAAACATTAGATGAACTGATCAATATCATGAACTATACAATGTCACATGAGATTCCTCTTTGATGTTTCTCCGCTTTTCAACTAAATCAATTTCTCTTCTAGGTGTTGAACTGTTCACAGCAAACAAACAATAAGAAACTTATATTAGCACTGTCATCATTGACAACCCTTCCTTGAAGCACAGTGAAACTCCTTTCGTACTTCTTGCAACCAATAGGTTGAGTGTTTCCTCCATCCGTAGGTGAAGCTTCTCTTGACTTCTTAGCTCTCTCAGTAGCCATGATTCAATCTCAACACCCGACAAGCTGGCAAGATCATCATTGGCTTTGATACCACTGTAATGCTCCTGACTAAGACAGAGATTGGATCTGCAATTGGATTATGGTTGGAGGAGATGATGTGGGGATTCTGTGCCCATACAATGAAGGCCAAAAAGTGAATAAGCCCGACATATTGTTGAACAATATTTGTACAAGGTACAGTGGGTCGTATAGTGGAAGTTGTAGGTCATACGGTGAAGGCAAAGGTAGATTGTACAGGAGATGCAAGGTTCTATGGTGCACGACAACTACAAACTATAGGGGACAAGCCGTACAATGTATGCAGTCGTATGTCGATGGAGTGGTTGTACGGTAGTGGGTTGTGGAATGTTGTATGAACAAGAAAGGATAGCGTTAGAAGGATGGCTATGTGGGTTTGACATATGGTGGGAGTGTGTCGATAGGAATGAGATGTTCGTACAATGAAGAAAGGGAAGCGTACAGAGAGAGATGAGGGTGTGCGGTGTGTTGCCAGGAGTACGGAAAGCGAACAATAATATTTGGCATATACCATATATATGTGAAATGCCTAATATCAATTAATAAATTTGCACACCTACAGACAATGGAATTCCAAATTGGATAAATGGTGGATTGCCACCAAGTTTGACAACACAAATAATATTCTTAGATTCAATAATGAAAACACTTTAAAGTATGGAACTTTTGTGAGTGATTATTTGAAGGATGATTTGTCGGTGAATCTTCATAGGGTGGACCATAACTTGGTTGAGCTTGGTAAGTGTTTGAATGCGTTCTTTTTAAACCATGGAGAGGATGTTTTGATTTGGAAAATTGATCCCAATGGTGTGTACTCTATTGCTTCAGCCTTTGCTAACTCTTTCAATGATCATGATGAACCTTGTTGGGCTACGGCTTGGGTGAAAGGTTCGACTCCCAAAGTTAATATCTTCTTTTGGATTCTTCTACAAAATAAAATTCTGACTCTTGACAATCTTAAGAAGAGAGGTTTCATCATTGTTAACCGATGTGTTCTTTGTAAGAATGATGGGGAATCAATGGATCATATTATGTTACATTGTCCCTTTACCAAGATGGTTTGGGATAAAATTTGGAGCTTAATGAATGTGGAGTGAGTTTTCCATGCTACCATCCAGCTATTCTTTTCTAGTTGGAAGGCTCCTTCCGAGAATGCTTTGATTATTAAATTGTGGGACTTTATCCTTCCTTATCTGTGTTGGGGCATTTGGAAGGAGCATAATGATAGGATCTTTAGAGGGGTGGATTCCAGTCCTGCTCAAGTATTCTATAAAATTAAGGTCCTTATGATTGAAAATATTAAAATTTGCGGTTCAAGACAGCAACCTTGTAATGAGTGGGAAGAAGGGGTGCTTAATAGTTGGAATATAAGGAGTATGGGTATGAATATTAAGGGTCCTAACCCAAGGGATAATGCTAGATCGGATTGTCCTCCAGTGAATTGGTTTAAGATAAACTTTGATGGGGCCTCGAAAGGGAACCCGGGTAAAGCAAGTTGCAGAGTTTTTATTAGAAATTCTAATGGAGACTTTGTGGGAGGCATGGCTATACCATTAAGGAATCAAATTAATCATGTTGTTGAAGCTCCTGCTGCTCTTCATGGTCTTATCTATGCCAAAAGTATGAATTTGAAAAACATATGGGTTGAGGGTGACTCCTTTAACATCATTAATTGTTTAAATAAAATTACTCAACCATCGTGGACTATCAGTAATATTATTTCTAAGGCTATAAACATTATAAATTCTTTCCAATTTTGCATTATATCTCATAACTTTAGAGAAGCCAACTATTTAGCTGATTGGGCTTTGAATGTGGCTTGTTTAAATGATCATAAAATCATTTGGGAGTGTTATGAGATCTTACCTGCAAATGGCCGCCATCGTATCACGTATGACAACTGGAGATCTCAGCAAAAACAATTTAATTATGATGGTGTCGGTGAATTGCAATTATGAGTTTAACTCCTTTGGAGTGAGGTGGGTTATGATTTTTAGAAAGGTGGGCTTTTCACACGGATTCTGAGTAGTTTTTTCCATTCCTCTTTTCAGTAGTGGTGTGGTGTTTAGTTGCAAAGCGTTTTGGGGTTTTTAGAGAACGAAAACCAACGAATTTAGTGCAGAGATAATGGGGGGAAAGAGGAAAAGGGTGGAGCTGCCTAGCTGCTCGGAGTGGAAGAACAAGTCGGAAGTGTGGGACATTCTACGGCGTGGCAATTTCACAGGGTACATGGAAAGGCTTAAGGGTAATAATCCAACAATTATGCACCAGTTCATCAAATCATGGAAGGATGGATCTCTGATGGTTGGGAACCAGCATATGGATGTCACCGAAGAAGTTATCGCGGAGGCTACGGGGCTGGACATGGATGGGATTAATTTTTATCGGGAAAGGAAGCTTTCGGACAAGGCTATTGATGATTTTGTGGAGACAGAACAAGAAAGAAATCGTCTGGTCAAAATAGGTAACTCATATTATAACCCAACCTCTGTTTCTCGACCATGGCGTTTTGTGCTCTTTGTGATAATGGAATATCTGACTTTAGACGGGAGATTCACTAAGCTGTATGGGTATCATTTCATGTTGGCAAATCATTTCCGACATGATGTTAGGATCAATTTTCCTTTTTACTTTTGCAGTCTCTTAGTATTTCCACTCAGGCCATTCAGAAAGACCCAAATGGAGAGCATGTTTGCCATGAGGGTCTCATGGTTTTGATTATGAATTTGTTGAAGTCCAAAAAAAATTTGAAACCCAGGAGTTTGAAAAGGGCTAATCAAGAAACGGAAGGGAGTATCCCGGATAAGGGCTATGATTTTGATACCCAAGATGAAGGTGAAGGGGGTTTGGGAAGCTTGAAAAAGGGCTCGAGTAGTAGTTCAAAAAAGAAGAAAAAGATTGTTGAGGATGATGACTCTGACCGGGAAACTAACTCGTGGAGGAAATTGTGAGAGACCATTATAATAAGAGGAGTGGAGGCAAAGGAAAGAGTAAAGGCTGTCAAGAGGATCGGGTCTCTCCTCCTTCTGATGACGAGCCTCTGGCTCACCGGTTGGAAAGGAAAAGAAATTCCTTAAGGCAGCAGGAGGATAGGTATAAAACCGAAAATGAGGATGATGGGGAACAGGGGCATATGTCAAATTTGGGTGATAAAGCCGAAGGTGGGCTTGGGTCTTCCAAGGGCTTTTTTGGCAACCCAGGTTCAATTCTGAAGGAGACTGGTATCCTCAAGCAATAAATGCAGCTATTGGGCAAGGAAATGGAGTAACTCAGCAAAACTTCCAGAGGGGAGCGAACATTGGGCCGACATATTGATAAACTTTCGAACATTATTGGGAATGCAGAAGTGAAAAATCTCATGCATAAGATACCACTGCTTGAAGCTAAACAAAGGGTGATGGATAAAGAGATAAGCAGTATTTAGGGGAAGGTGTCAAAACTAGAAACAAAGCTGGGCAATTTGGATAAATTGTTCAAACAGCTGGCGGACAATGTGAGTAACCTCTTGAAGAGGAATGAGATTGACAAGGGCCAGGACTCCCCTCCGGGGGCAGAGATTCAAGGACCAAGCAAATGTACCTGTGCTCACTCTAAGAAGAATGAGGAAATCAATAAGAAGGACGAGGTGAAGGCTGCTGCTGAAAATATGCAAACTCTGGTGGACCGGGCTATTGACCTGATAAAGGCTTCTTAGCTGGTCGGTTACTGTTCTTTTGCTGTACTTTTGCTGTTTTTTTCCACCTCTGTCTTGTGTGACCTCATGACTGTTTTTGTTGGAGGTCTGTTTCATGTTGTTCCGTGCTTTTTTTCTCTGATGTTCTTTTCTCTTGCTTATCTCTAGACTTTTGTTATTGTAAAGGTTTCGGATCCTTTAAAACCTATTTTTACTTAATCAAAACATTTTAAGGTTACATAGGCATTGGACAATATTTGAAAAGATACAAAGCAGTCACTAAATGTCAACGATTGACAACTCTAGCACACTGTAATGTCCCCCTTTTTGGGTTGGTCATCATTGATAATTCATTAATCAATTTTTATTTGTATAATAGTTTTTTTAATTATCAAATGATATTATTGGTTGGATTTATAATTGGAGTATACATATGTTATTTAAGTTGCCTAGACATCATCTATGGACTCCCTCAAAGTTTACAGATCTAAGTCTATTTCACGAAAATTTACAAAACATTGACCCCTACCCTCTATTGGGATAAGATCCATTAGATTGGATTTATAGAAGCCCCTCCTTGGTAACAATGTATCCTTTCAATCATACATCAAATAAAATATAATATTAGACATAAATTTCATTTAATAATTATTTGTAATAATAATATTAGAATTTCAAGACTATTTTTAATAATATAGAATTATTCTATCTTGAATCCTAATAAAATGAAAAATTACACTTCACAATAATATTGATAATTTAATATTATTACCAATTCAATTATTCTTATTTTATTCATTTATTTTCACATAACTTATTAAATAGATAATATCCCTCTATTATATTAAATCTTTTAATTATAAACATTTTAACATTCATTTACAATATATTCTACTTTGCTTAATAAGGGAGAATGTTTAACTAATAAAAAGCTTTACTAATAAATCATTTAGCCTGCCTTTCTTACATGGATTTGCTTCCTTTCTTTTGTTTCAAGGGGAAAATGTAATTTAGTAGGATATTAAATGGTTTGGAATATTTATTGGATTCACCTTTATAATATATGTTCTCATGATATATGGAGCTTCCAAATATATGGGATTTGTCCTTTATTGTTTTAAAAATGGTTTTCCATATGTATTTTTTGTGTCCCTTTCGCATTCTCTTTTTTAATATTCTTAGATTGGTGGTAACTACTTATTCTATGATGCACTATATATACCGTTCATACACCCAATGGGTTGTGCCTCTTTGACACGTCATTAAACATGGGTTTGGGAAATATTTTGTTAAATTGATTATTTATTAATTTGAAATTATTAATTAATAATTAATTTGATTAGTTATTAAATTGTTAATCTATTTCATACTGATATATTTAAATAATTTATTATAGATGAGGATTATCATAATTGACGTACAATTTTTTTTTAAATAGTCTTTAATCAATTATTTAGGGATATCAACTATTATCATGTATTATTGACTTTCATAATTAGAGGGGGCATTATATTCACATGGTGAGATATCCGAGCAATACCTCCAACACTAAAATAGGGTGGTGCTGGAGCACCAAAACCAGAACAGGCAGAGTAGGGAGGATCTTGCACCTCCAAAACTGCGCACAACAATCCCTCAGCCTTTAGCCTCCAGAAATACAAAGAAAAGTGAAATCTATTCCATGATGAATTACAATGCCCAGCCATCTTCTAAAGGCCTCGAAGAAGCATCTAGAGATTTACAACAGGCCAACAATATTAAATATTAGTTTATTAATTTGGGCCCCATATTTATTAATTAAAATAATTAATTATATGCCCTTTATTATTTTATTTTATTTCTGGGACCAATTAATTGATTAATTTATTAAATTAAAATTGGGAAAATGACATAAAGATCAAATGGTGTAGGATATATGCCACACAGAAACAACCCACATATTTGAATTTGACAAACAAGAATAACATATCCACTTTCCAAAGATTGAATGAGATTTGAAATAGATTTCTACAATGATTACAAAAAATGTGCTTACTGATATACGTCAGATTAACTTTTCAACTTTGTATGACCTTTCACCCAATTAGATGGGAAAGCTGATTGCCTATCAAATTTCAATCTAGAGAAGATGTTCAGGAATAAACTCGAGGCATCAAGAGTTACTGAATCTCGGAGTTCAAGACATTATGCAAAGAATGTTATCAAAAAACGCACCATCATTCACCTCTCCTTCACAGTCCTCTACTCTCAAAAACATTGCCCCTTTCAGAGACACTATAATGAGGACAACTTCTCAACCTTCTACACTCTACTACCACATGGAATGCATGTCCTCATATACATGCTATGACTTCAAATGTAACAGATCACTACAGATTCCCAGTCAAGCAGGGAAAAGAACCTTCCCAAAATGACAATCTATTGATAACTAACATATAATCAGGTGTACCTAAACAGAAATTTACAGAGAAACAGAAGAACAGACAATAGAGTGGAAATCGACAATCAATCCAACTTGGATGACAGGCAATGAACAATAAACATTTATTTATTAATTTGATCTCCCTCACAATGATTACATAAACATGGAATTCCCTATCCTGTTTGCTCAACATCTATAGCATCATTGGTCAATACAGAACCAACATCCCCCTCCACTCTGCTCTTACTAATCTACCAGTTACAAGCTGTATATTTTCTCATTGGAGCCAATCTGTTTTTCCACAGCCTCTCATTTTTTTTTCCCAGACCCAAACTCCCCTTCTACACATCTTCTCCTATCAGACATTCATTTAACCATTTCATTTCTTTTCTCCATTGATGGACCATCCATTCCTGATTCAACATTCAATCACTGACCTTTAGACCCTGTGCAGCATTCCCTCTTCTCCATGACTGTTAACACTCTTTCTAACTTGCAACCTCCATCAATTTAAGTCTCATTATTATGAGATAGAGATTCCCAAGTTTGATATTCATCAATGCCATACTAGCACCATTCATCCAAACCCTTGTTATGTAGGTTCGATTCCCCCAAATCTAAGTTTTCCTTAGCCTTCTTAAAAAATCCTCTCCTGATGATGTCTCCTATACATACTTCTTCTCCTTGTATATTTTCACATATTCTTCTCCCTCTTTTGTCGAAATGAAAAATATAATAGGCTTTTCTCCTCTTTTATTTTCTCTGGAATCCTAACAAATGATTCCTTTTAGTTTGTCTTTTCAGACTATAAAAACATCTCCATGACCTCTTCAAATGATTAATGGAAATTATTTTTCCATGGAAATTTTCTCTTCCATAGAATCTAATGTGCTCATGTCAAGTAGCCCAATTAGGACTTCTACAATCTTGACATTCTATTGCATAACTTCTACAGTGGAGGCTAGCTATATGATTGTAGCTCAAACAGAGTGATTACCCTCTTTTCTTTTTTATCTTGAAATTGTCTCACCCTGTGTGCTATCATTTTCACTTTGGCAAAATATTCCATTGTAGTTCTCTTTATGGGATTGAACTGCTCCACTAGTGTATCCAACTCCTTTTGTACTTCCTCTTCTTTGTTGTCCAAGTCTTCTATGAGATTTGAGACTTTTGACACATTGGTCCATAACTTTCCAATTTCCTTTAATCTGGTCTTAGTATGTTCAACTGACTCTTAATGTGATCCCCTGTCACCGATAATTTCTCCATTAACTTTGTAGCTCTTTTCTTCTCATGGATGTTTTTATCTAACTTCATAGCCATAGTCTTTATTCACGTACTTGACCTTCTATTTCCTTGATCACATTATTCACCTGGTAAATATTATTTTCTTTAGGTCTGTAAACTGCTTCATGTATAAGGTCTACAAGTATATCCTTTGCAGTCTTCAACACTCTTTCTTTCTTCTTCTGTTCTCTTCATCTTATTTATTTCTTCCTTCCTATGTAGTTTTTATAACAGCATGAATAATTTCTTAAGGCTTCCCTACGATGTCTATGGTGGTTTGGGGTACCCCCTTCATCTTTTTGTTCTTCCTCTAAAGAACTAATCTCAACAATGGGCTTTCTCTTCTTTGTTCAACTTTTCTTCATCATTCCTCTTCTTCTGCCGGAGGCAACTTAATCATTTTGTCCAACTTCCTGTCCATATGACGACAGGAATTTTGCCTTGCCTAATTGAATCCTAGCAACACAAAGCTAACATGACACTTAAAACAAACAGATTAATGCAATGCTCCTCCATCAAACTACAATTACATAGATCTATGGCTGATTTTTTGCATCTCTCCATCCATCAAATACAATTGACACAATTATTTTAACCTACAAATCCATTATGGGCTTCAATGACTACAAACATCACCTCTCTTTTCCAATAAGGTGCAGTACACCTCATAACTAGACCCTTTTGTAGCCTCATTAATTGCTTTCCCCATTTGTTGCCAATATGGTGAGTGAACGACATTGATTGCCAAACCATTTGCATAGAGACATCTTCTATCTGTTAGTTGCCAATCTCTCAAGGCTTGTTTTGAAATGCCATGTCCAATAGTCCCTTTGGTATCCTATGTGTATAATCCATAGATCATTATTCAAGAGTGGTGTAAAATGGGTAGTTTTCCACAAGTTGAAGATTTGATGGCAATGGAGGGGGCTTCATCCCTCAAGATCCTTTCTTTAACAAAGGATGATGTGACTTACAATGCACTACATGATCTTCTAGTGGAAAAAAAAGTAAAAATAAATAAAAGTGATGAAATCCACTAGCTACACAAGAACCTGTCAAATTTTCCTTGGATTCACCTGGGATAGCACTATAATGATTATTTAAACCTCGAACAGCCCCACAAGAAGATCAAGTCCAAATCTAAATTCAGGCTAGAGTAGACCCAAACCCACGACCTTCACTAAGCAGATAAAACAAAATTAAAATGAAAATGTATATGTGAATGTTTGATTGTCATATCATACATGATCATGTAATCCAATGTTTGAAAACACCCCTCTTTTATTCCTTTTAATTTTATAAGATATGTTATGTTCCATAACATTTCTGGAATGAGGAGACGGGGATGACAAGGGGCACAATTTGGGTAGAGAAAATAGCATTCAAATTGCTATCCCCAAAAGGTGACTCTTGTCATCCCCCTATTCTCATTCCAAAAATGTCATGGAGCATAAATGATGTATAAAATTAAGAGGAACAGAGTGTTTTCAAACATTTGATTACATGATCACATATAACACGACAATCATATCATGGAGGGAGGGAGGGAGGGAGGGAGGGAAATCCACAACAATAGAATATGCAATATAACATAACAATTTTAAAATGATATTCGATGATGTTCCAAAATCCTAGATGCCAACAACGTTTCAAAAATAATTGTCCCTAGTTATCATATGATACCACACTACACCAGACCATGACATAATTTGCACGTAATATATCATTAGTTATGAAACCATTGTTAGGATAAACCACGGACAGAAATAAAAACTACATGCAAATATAACCAATAACAGAAAATAATAGATCACACAGAAATGAACACAAGGCACCAAGATTTAACGTGGTTCACCCAATCCCTGGGCTACGTCCACCAAACTGCAAGTCCAATATTATTACAACCCAATGATTACAACCTGATTACAATCCGTAATCCCTTACAGCTCAATACCGCCGTAAGAAGCAATTTTGCATCACAACATAATGAAAATACCTAACCCTAAACCCTTTTATACAAGTATTTTATGCCATTTTAGGGTTACAACATGTCGGCTACAACGTCGGCCACGGCCCAAAAAAAAATTTCCCACTAATAATGAAGTATGTACAATACTTTCCTGATCAGTCACTATAATGTAACAACCATGATATATTTATAATTGTTCTAGTACAGCTGTTGTTGTCACTGCTATCAGGATTGATATCATTTTTGTTATATTGTTGTCATTAAATATTTAATTTTATGTTATAAACAAGGTTGCACGGGGACGGGGGTACTTGGGTACTTAGGGTACTGGTGCTGGTACTTAGAGTCAGGGGTACTTGCATACGTCAATTTTTTTAATTTTAATATAATTTAGTATTTATAGAAAATCTGAAAATATTTGTCATGACAATAGTTTTTCAAAACAAGAACAGTGGTGAAGTTTGCAGATCTAATTTATTGTTTTCAATTTCAAGTTTTCAATATGTTTGTAATAATAAAGTATGATAAATGTTTAGATGCATAACAGAGAAGGAAGACTTTAAACATGAATAAGAAGATCACAAACCATATGACAATGACATATTGCAAATGATAAAATTCTAACTTGAACAGTGATTAAGTTTACTCTTAATCAGTTCTATATCAAAGTTTGGAATTGATTACATATAGAATTAAGCTTGATAAACAACAAGGTGATATGCAAACACAAAACCGAAACAAAAATTAGAAATCTTAATCAAGGTCCTTAGCTATGATGCTCTCCACTGCCTACCCAGTACTTGTGGTACGTGTACCCAGTATTGGGGTGTTGGAAGTCTATTGGGAAAGTGAGATACTGAGAGGGGGGTGAATAAGGATCTATAAAAATTTCAACCTTCTTAAACAATTATCAAACTGATAATTTTCACCACTAACCCTTATCTCATCAATATCACAAATCACATAAACATGTATTGCAATGATGTAGCAGACCTAATCTACTGATCACAAACATAAACATAAAAGTAAATGATCAACACATAACGCAAATATTTGGTTACCCAAAAACCCTCCAAGGTGAAGGTAAAGCTGGGGTGGGGATGAGACCCACAAATCTTCACTACTACAAAAACAAAGTTTTCCTATTAGGGCTACAATTTTGATAACTTCCGATGATTTACTCTATGAGGGGTCTACCCTGCTAAGAGCTCACAAGACTTATTCAGTCTACCTTGATTAAAGGACTTAAAATTTACAACAAAGTAAGCACTCTATTGGAAGATTTATATAGGCCTGTTAGAGCCACTCTGTTAAGAGATTTACCCTAATTCAATCTGCTAAAATGTATCAATACCTGATCCTTTGGTTAGCACTATAATGCTTGATTAAGGATCTCTTATTTCCACTGTTTGATCCTTCTCTAATCTGACATAACTTTGTTTTGCACTTCACTGCTTTGCTTGGTCACTCTGCCTTGCTTCACCTTGAAACTCTGCTTAGGCATCCAAAATTTTCTTCTTGCACATACACTCTACATCCACACACATCAAAATTAGGGTTCAGATCCTCCTTATATAACCAATTGGAGAAATTTCTATATCAAGATCAACGATCCAAATTTATCCCTTTTACCGCTTAATCCTTCCATTCTTATGATTGGTTAAGCACCTTGTATAGGATTAATGATCCAACTCATAGCGCGTAATCAACTCTTTTAGTTACCCTCGATCATTAAATCATGCAATAAATCAACCAAAAACTGTTTACCTCATTGTTTGTGCAATTCCAAACTCATATATCAAAACTTGTTCACTCGGCACTTGAGCACTCTGATGCTCGGTCATGACTAGTTCTTCATGTTGTCCCTCAACTTCTGAAAGCTTGGCATTCACTGTATAACTTGGCATGAACTAACTCTGTGTTGTTCAACACAAACTACAAACTGATTTTTGTCGTACTCGACATTTATAGGAATATTTGGCGACTGTAAAATTGCTCGGCCTTAACTAAAATATGAACAATTCTATATACATTGCTCGGCCTTAGTAGGATGGCTCGGTCCCAGTGATGACCAACCAATGCTGCCAAATACATGACGAAGTGTTTGACACTAATAAACAACAAATATAGGGATCAACATGGGGTATGTAGGTACACGTCCCAAGGGTGTGGGTATGTGTACCCATGCAACCTAGGTTATAAACAGATTTTTTCAAAAACATAATAATTTGATTTTCCTCATAGAATGAATGGCCATCCCCAAGACAATCAAAGGGCATATAAATATCCCCAACCACCTCCAAGACAAACAGGCATTCCCTACATGTTTCCCTTTGCCCTTAATTTGAGAGGCGTGTTCCAAATGTCTCCATATTTTCTCAATTGGGGGATGGAGGGTCCACTGGAGGTCATCTCCTAACATCCCCCCATCTCGAAACACCTTAATGAACAAGGACAAGCATTTGAGGGGTGGGAATCCATCACTACGTAACATAGTAAAATGTAATTTTCTAAACAACAAAAGGAGAATGCTAGGACATCCCTTGCAAGCCATAGAAAATTGGTGGTGCCTCTTAATTGCTTGAAGATATTTGGATGTCCCCAATGTTCCAAGGCACCTCCTTGAAACAAAAAGTGCCCAAAGATGACAAAAAATCCCAAAACATTCCCAATGCATGTGGGAGACTTTGAAAAAATGTCATTCTAACATCCCTGAAACATTTAGTATCAGTGGAACAGCCTCGAAAGACAAGGGACATGTCCACATGCAACATTATCTATTTAGCAAATGCATGGATAACCAATATCCATGTCTATATCACATTTTGATGGGAAAATAAACAAAAGTATGGTTCCAGGAAATAAAAAATGTTTACTCCCAAGGTCTTTCTCAAGCTTAGTTTTAAAGTAGCTTCTAAAGGGATTCCAAGGCTTAATAGAGTTAACTAAATGTTAGCAGCGATTTTACGGTAATTTTGTAAAAATTTGATCCTTATAGGGCTTTAAAACCATTAATAATGCAGCGTAGTTGGCAAGGGTGGAAGGTTTGAACCTAGTTGCCTTGTTGACTTTTATGTAGTGATAAAGGCTTGATCAAAATGGCCTCTCAGAGGTAGAATGTTTGCAACTTCCTAAAGGAAGCTTTCAATCTTTTCAAGCACTTCATAGATATATTTTTCATGCATTGATTTTTGTCACTAGTAAAACAAGTTTTGAAGGAACCCAAAATCCCTTTAAAGAAAGTTGTACATAAAAATAAACTTCAAAAGCAACAGCAGACATCAAACCCTCAACGGGTCAACAGAAAAACAACGGAAAAACATAATAGAAATAGAAAAAAGAAAATTACAGATCCTTTAAAGCCTCAACAGCTTCAAGCTCCTACTATATATATCATGTATATTATCATGTATATTAGCAAAGTTGACCAGCTGTTTCTTCTCCTCTTCAAAGGCCTGCTGTGGAGCCTTCTCTCTTCCCTTTTCAACTGGAGTTAATGACAGATTGGACACTTGAGGGGATTGGCCTCTCTTTTCTTGCAACCTGCCCTTCTTAAAAGATTTATTTCCCCTCACTAACAAAATACTCCTACGTGGACAATTTTACTGCATATTTAGTGAGGGCAGCAGAGACTTTCCATTTGTCCCTCAAGGTTGATGCTTTATAGGAGCAACATGTCTGATCGGGAACATCTGTATTATAATTTATATGCCTTCTAATAACTCTCCTCATTATTCATCATGTGCGAGGCACTCTTTGTTGGCATTCGAAATTATCCTTTACTCCATTTTTTGTTTTGTATTGGATGCTCTAAAGCAATGGCTAGACAATGTTTGGTAGGAGTTAGGGACCCCTTCAACAGTGGTGCATTGTTTTTTCTTATCTTGATGTTCAGTATTTAAGATTTGTCAACCCTATTCTTGATCTAAACAGTTTAGCGTCTACACAGCAACACTAAAATTTTCTGCTCAAAGACTTCAATTGCAATGGACTCTAGAAGTGAGTTCAAAAAACTGGCAGCTTCCAAAACCATTTGTGGTTGGATTTTCTATTTGGTTCTTCCATAATCAAATGATGGTTCATTTGTCAGGGTTAAGGAGCAAAATATAAAGGAAGCTGATCAAGAAGTTTCAGACTGGCAAGAAGATTTTCTGATCTTGAGGAAGTAAATCCAAATAGTTTTCCTCCAGAGGGTAGTGCTGGTGCTCTACTATCAGGATTTGGCCATGGATGTTAACAGTCTCAAGGTTACCAATGAAAATACTTGAAATTTCCATACAATTTTCTTTGTTGGCTCCATTGAAAGGCATTCTATGGAGGGTACCAAAATGGTTGGAGGTATGTTCCAAGTTATAATTCCACTATCATGAGAATAGTTGACAAAAGAAACAGCTTATTTGGAGCAATGAACATGACTATCAGGATGCAGCTAGGAATGTTGTGGCTTTCTCAAAGAATTTAAAGGAAGAGAAGACCCCAATGCTTATTGTTGAATAAATAAATCTGGCTGAAGTCCAAGGTTCAGTATTCTATTACATATATGGTGCCTCACACTTTTATATCTTGCCAACGTTCTCTCCAAGCCTAAAACATTGTCTTGTCCTCAAGGCAAGCTGGTGAAACCACCTGTAACCTGAAATAGTTAATCACGGTTGTGTTTCTTGCCATAATTCTTCCTCAGCAGCAACCCTCTTGACATACTCTTAATTCTTCAATGGCAGCCCCCATTGGTTGGAGGTATGTGTTGGTTATCAAAATCATTGATTAGAAACCTACGAGCCTTGCCAGCTCAATGTTGGGTATCTAATTGATTTTGGCCAGCTTAACAGGATTGAATGATGCAATCCAAATCCCCTGCGCTTTAGGCTCCACTAGACCAAGGCCTATTCACCCAAATCCTGGATAGCAAAAACTCAGATCCAAGATGATTTACAGTGGATTATAACATAAAAATAAATTCCTCAAATGGAAAGTATTCAAGGAAACCTTATGGATTGTGATTAATAACTATTAGTCTTCGAACTTCGATTACTTTATTAGAATTGTGCATTGCTGAAAGGAAAATTTAAAAAATGAATTATTAAGACAAATAAGATCAAACTCTTAAAGGAAAGAGGTTAAAGTGTTGCTAGCATATGGATTGAAAATCATGAGCAAAATAATGATTAATGCCAAATTTTAATTGGGTAATAGAGTCAAATATACATTTTTCACGTACAACTTTATGATACTGGTTATATAATATTTGTGAATGATTCAGTTATTACAATGCCTCAAATTATTTCGCTTTTTCACTTATTTAAATCAGTCTATTATGTTTTAACAATTTAATGGACAAAATAGATACAAATAAAGAAACAATAATATTTGCAATATTTGTATTTATCAGATTTAAATAGAAGCGAACAATTTGATCCACTTATCGTAATAATGAATCATAAACAAATAAATAATAAGATGATCACAAAGGACAAATTATATAAATTTTAACTCTAAAACAAATAAAACTCTTACTGATTTTATTGTTGGAAAGTTTGTATTGAAGACACTCAGATGGCTGATGCTCTATTCAACACAACTTGATCTCAGACAATATCAAGGTTTATGCTCAAAAATTTCTCAATGTCCACTTGCTTGGTTCAAATCTCAAACTCTTCCTCAAAAGGACTCAACAATATCTGTGCTCTTTAAAATTGCATGACCTCTTTTAGAAAAAAGAATGAATGGTACCCCCCATTTGATTTTTTACATCATATATTTATAAAGCATGAAAGCATGTCGGTTGCCTAACCAAACATCACAACCCTTCATAAATAAAACTAACCAATACTAAAAATTTAAAATGGTTTAAACAAAGTTTGGTTGTATCATAATATAACTAGCGGCATATTTGTAATTTCTTTCCCTTACGCATATATGCCCAGGCCTTTGCTATATATCTTTTCTTCTCTTCCACTAGAATTCTGTCCTCTTATCGCTTTCCATAGGGATTCTTGAACCTGCAAACAAAAACAAGAAATCGTTTAAGTCGAATGTACTAGGTTGTGATTAGAAACAAATAATAAAATCCTCTTCTCAAGCAGTCCTGTGAGAACTGGGCATTGAAACCTCCTAAACAAATAATAAAATCCTCTTCTCAAGCAGTCCTGTGAGAACTGGGCATTGAAACCTCCGCTATCATGCATATTTACGGCATTCATTTCTCTTGCTTTTCCTCCTGAATTGAAACCTTTATCAATCGATAATTGTTCAATCATTTCTCAAAATAATGATATCGTCCATATTAACTGCATCCTTGCCGTCATGACACGAATTCGAATATCCAAATTTCACTTCATCCTTGGGGTCTTAATAAATAAATTTTCCAACTTGCATATTTCATTTCCATCTATGATTGAAGCATTTGCATTGTTTTACGCTTCTTTGATTTTGACCAATTACGAACTTGATATCCCTTGTACACTCCGCATCCTCCAAGCGCATTGGCATCATTAAGATGCAACAGATGGCATGAGTAAGGCTTAGAATACAATATCTTGTTTTTCAAAGACCTTTTGACCTTACCCCGATAGCATTTATATCATAACCACATCTTGTTTTACCATCAAATATCAATTTTATATAAAAATGATGCTGCTTGTAACGATACTTGCCTAGCCGTGTTGGAGAATCGGTATCAGCAGAGTTTATTGCCATCATACATATTAATTAATATTTCCGAGGATTCGCAGTTTCCAAGTTTCATATCCATAACTGTCCATGCATTCTTATATGGTCTGCCATAAATACTGTCACGTGCACACTTCCGTATGCCTCTCTCTAATGTTTAGATTGTGGTATTCTATACCTCAGATTCTGCTGTTGTCAAAGCACTTAATTTTATGTGAAGGTATGGATCAAACTTTTGGAAGAATGCACCAAAATCGATATCAGTTTCCACTTGTCCATCTTCAGCAATTTTTTTTATGTTGACTATTCAGGTAAGATTCAGAATATGGATTTCCTTTGATAGTTTCAGTGATGATAATATCTGAACTGGATCAGGCTGTATCATGGATGTATTGATGGGCTGAAAATGCAATTCAATGTTGTTGATTGATATGGCATCTTTTCTCATACATTGTAAGCTTCTGCACAGATACTTTATTCTTGACCATTTTACTAAACCTTACCCAACCATGTTAAAAGATGCTAGCATTATATCGGCTTTTGCTCATGTATTATTTCTTGCAACCTGTTTGCAATTGAATGGAATGTCAGTAT
The DNA here is from genome assembly GCA_028749045.1 of Cupressus sempervirens. Taxonomy (NCBI): domain Eukaryota; kingdom Viridiplantae; phylum Streptophyta; class Pinopsida; order Cupressales; family Cupressaceae; genus Cupressus; species Cupressus sempervirens. The sequence goes on along the minus strand of CM053793.1, from coordinate 676,335,632 downwards.
CTTTGAATTTGAGATGTTTCTTAATGAAACTCCATAGCATACTGCAGCCATATGCTCTGGGCCTTTTAATCTGCACTGATAGTATCTATATAACATGTTTCTGAGGCTTGGCCTCTTTATTTGCAATTCTGAAAATCAAAATAGGAACCTGCAAATGACAAAGAATTGGGATATCTTGCTTTTAACATTCAAAACCAGTCCTCTTCACATTCTTCTTGTCACAATGCTTGGTGTTTTGAAGCATATTGTTTAGACTTTAAATATAAATATTGAATAAGATCCACAAGTTCTCCCTTGTAGCATGATATATGGGAATCTAAAGTTTGCCGAAATTTATAGTTCCATCAGTATGTTCCAAGTTATAATTCCACTATCATGAGGCTGGCTGACAAAAGAAACAGTTTGTTTGGAGCAATGGACATCACTATCAGGGTGCAGCTAGGGATGTTGTGGCTTTCTTGAAGCATTGCAAGGAAGACAAGGCCCCAATGCTTATTGTTGAATAAACAATCTGGCTGAAGTCCAAGGTACAGTATTCTATTACATATATGGTGCCTCACACACTTTTATTATCTTGCCAACATTCTCTTCAAGCCTAAAGCATTGTCTTGTCCTCAAGACAAGCCGGTGAAACCAACTGTAACCTGAAAGAGTTAATCACAGTTGCCATTCTTGCCATTATTTTTCCTCCACAGCAACCCTCTTGACATACTCTTAATTCTTTTATAGCAGCCCTCTTGGAACACTCTAATTCATCCTCAACAACAGCCCTCCTAATGAACTACCATTCTTCCTCAACACCCACCCTTCTGATGCACCATAATTCTTCCTCAGCAGAAGCTCTCATTGCGCACTTTTTCCTTCCTCCTCAACAGCTACCCTCTTGGTGCACGGTAATTCAATTTTCAAATGCTTCATCTTCTATGGGTCCTTGTCATATCGTTTCATAGAATTTACCAACTGATGATCTCCCAACATTTTTGCTAGCTATCTCATTCATTTTCCCTCTTTCTTTCCCTCTAATTTATTGTCAATATCTCACTATTTCTCCTACTTTATTCATCCTGATCCATTAATCATTTTACTCCCCAAGCATTGTCCCTAATTTGTCCAAGTAGTTCTACCTTTTTGGATCTCCGCTCTTATCTATGCCAACACTTTAGTACCTTTTCCCCTTGGGGTTTGTGTGTATTACCAAACCTTTTCATAACAAATGTTTTCACCGTGTAAAATCTTTTTTGGTTACAAAAGAAAACCAAAACTTACACTTAACAAAAAAATTTAACACTAACTTGTTTCTTTGGTATGATTTTCCCCCTTATACAACAACAATCAAAGTCCCAAAACAGAACCAAATGTTGATAAGAAACTTTGACCAAAGCCCAAGATGTAATATTCTATTATATGTAGTACACCTCAGTGTGATGCAATTAATAGATAAGAATAAACCAAATAATAATAATGTCACATCAATTTCTATATATACACCAATATGTACATAACTTTATATATTAATATACTTTTATTTCTATTTCTATGATTCCTTCTCTTAACCCTCATGTTTCCCTTCTTCATATGGCCTCTTAATGTCTTTTCATCACAGAACCAACGCTATGGAAAATATCATGATTGATCACGATTCATGCACATTGCCAATTTTTGCATGGGAAAATTATCATAAAAATCACTTCCGTGTTAAATAATAATGATCAGATTAGAGATAGAGGAATTTTAACTGATCTCTTCTTTCAATATGATGTATCTGAAGTGACTCTTGACTATGGTCTCTTTTCAATCTAATGTGAATTCTCCTTTGCAGAACTATACAAGAGAACAAGGCTGCAGATCTGTAAGTATATTAACTGTTTGTAGGAATGATGTATATATTGATCTCTTGCTGTAATATATAATGGCACTAACGGATTTTCTGTGTTTTCCAAGAAGCATTTTATATATATATATAGAGAGAGAGAGAGAGAGAGAGATGTCTAATGTAGACATGTCTCTGCATTAGACATGCCCCGATTTATTTTACACTTCAATACTTTCATTTCATAACAACCATAAGCAACCTGTTAAGAATCATTGGCATGTTTAATGAATCAGTTATGTCTAATGTAGAGACATGTCTCTATGTGAGACATGCCCCAATTTATTTTACACTTAAAACTGCCATTTCATAATAACCATTAGCAACCTGTTAATAACCATTGGCATGTTTAATGAATCAGTTGCAATACACTGGCAGCGTGCAAGGAATCACAGGTTTAATACACATGTTTGATTATATTGTATCAACTTCTCCAAACAGTTAATCACTCGTAATTAGAGACTTTTTAGATCGATATTCTCCATAGATATAATTCGGTTAATATCATAATCAATGAATATTATTATATGATTCATGTTTATTACATGATTAGTAACACATATATAATATGTGTGTCTATGTGTGTAACAAACTAAGAAATAATACAGAGAAAAGATAATATATCAAGTGTACAAGGGCAATAGGCCACTTAAGGATTTGATTTTATTGATTGGACTTATCCAATTGAAGCTATAAATCATAAACATTGTGAACCTAAAATGGCTGCAAAAATGTTATTTATGAGGTCGCTTAACTTTTTTTCAGCAAATGCATTTACCAAATGTGAGAAAAAGGCAGAATCAGATGTGGGGAAGAGGCACGACTTTGCGCACCTACAGAGTCAAGAAGTGAAATGCAAGCTTGTAATGACTTAAATTTGAGATTGTGTGTATAGATGCGTGTTTTATGACCCACCAAATAGTAGAACAAAATATCAAAATATCTTATCCTCTCTTGAATAAAGTCTTGTGTATGCTAAGATTGCAAGATCATACGATGACTCCAAGGTTCCTCAACGTTAGGTCTTGACTGTGGATAAGCTCGGTGGTTCATGTGATTTGTTGATGATAACAAAGGGCCTTACGTGTATTTACTCATATTCACTTCAAGCCATACTGGACGTGGGAGCTATCTAAAGGTTTGCAATAAAGTGCTTTTTGGATTTTCATAAAAGATGCAGAAATGAAATAGGATAGGGTATAGAGGTTCTATTCCACTCCGAAGGAAAGTGATGACAATAGATGGTACTCTGGTGGATAAATTTTTTAATTTACCAAGCTCTGCTTTGCCAAGTTATACTACAACTACATGTGAACAGGTGCAATCTTCAAGGATTATGCCACCACATACACCATCATAAAGAACAATGTATATGAATGATAGAAGTTAAACATATGCATGAAAGGGGTCCAGGCTAACTTTACACAACGATTTAGAATCACCAAAACGTCAAAAGTAAGAACCAAAGAAATTCATCAATACACCATCATCTCTCCGCTGCAATCACAATACTTTAACTAAATTAAACTTAATCTAAATGAAGGAATTTAAGAGAACAAGCAAGCACCAAGACACATCAAGTATTCACCAGGCTTCAGTGAAAACTCTATTATCTTAGTAGTTGATAGCAACAATCTCAGAAAATCCTCTTTCACAAATGAGGAGTGAGGCCTTTATATAGGTCCTCGATTACAACAGATGGCCCGGATGATCACAATAAGTGATGGCCCAAATCGTGCCACATCAGCCCTAATTAGGGGTAGGGAATAGAAAAGGAATCTACATTAATGCAATAAGGAATCCACTGCTATAGTGGGTAATAAATGCCCACTATGCATGCTCGTTCAGGAAGAGAGTGGGGTGCAATAAATGACCACTAAGAACACCCACTATGCATTAGATGCATCTATCCTTGATTCCACCACTTGAAGGCAAGGAATCGATCCAACACCATCCCCAACTCTTTTGTATTGATGCTTGATGCCGATTCTTGCTTAAATTCTAGATCTACAACTACTCTTTCTGCCTTTACCAAACTTTCATCTCAATTTGGTAGCAAGTCCTGAGTGGTATGCATGGTATTTGAGAATATGGAGAAGTTCTCAAAATCATCTCTTTCAAAAACATTTAGTTGAAAGAATTTATCCAAATTGACTTTCAAATTATCACTTGTCATTTCATCTTCCACCAATCTTTGTGACAATATTCTACTTTCTCCGATTTTTCAATTGGTTTCCACCATTTTGCCTTTTTCAGAATTTTCAAGACTTTCGAACTTTTACAAGATTGATCAAATTTTCTTGAATGATTTTCACTTTTTTTGAAAATTTCTCAAATTTTCCAAGTCTTCAATTCTTTGCCCATTTGGAATTTCAATTTTTTATTTTCTTCAAAATTTTCACACTATTTTGGATTTCGAGGTTTTTTCTATTATCCAAGATTTTTGCAAATTCCAGAATTTCTCAAATTTCAACTGTGTTTAACAATTTAGACATCGAAATTCTATAAGTTTCCGAATTTTCACAGCATTCAAGATTTCCTCATTGTCGTGGATTTTTCCAAAATTTTGAAATTTTAAGAATTTTCACTTTTCCAATTTTTTCACTATCTAGGATCAACTTTTCCCATTTGCATTTGACAATTCTCACACATTTGGATTTTCATGATTCCTTCATTTGAGATTTTTCAAAATAGTTTGGTTTACAAATTCCCACATACATCCCTATCCTCTTTGCACTATGTTTCTCTTTTCTACCTCTATTCCACTCCAAATTGTCAAGATTACAACTTTCTTGATCGCACTCAAATTTAAATGTCAAGATTTTTAAGAAAATAATTGGTCTTTTCCTTTGCCGCCGTAGAAATAGGCATCACATGTTCAAAATTTCAACTTGATGGTGATTTGCTCTGCTCTTCAACTCCAATAAAACTTTATTTGATGACCCCCATCTCCATTGGTCGTGATTTAATTTTCTGGTTTCTAAAATTTCAAGATTGGCAATAACGTCCACCCTAAAGAGTAGTTGGCTTTCTTTGTAGATTTTTTACAAATTCTGATGAAATAATACTGATATATTACCTTCAACCTTGCTGGAAATGGTCCTTAAATATTCTGGACAGAATATTAATCGTTCTTGGAGAATAGTGTAAAATTCTGGAAATCATTTTTATTCATGTTATAAATTCACACAAGGTAGTAATGCTAGAAGAGCAAACTTGGGTGTAATGTATGTCTTCTATCTACATCCTTGCCCCTCCTTTATAGTGAACCCAAGGGGCATGTCCTTAGAAAGGACATGACCCTTTCTAGGTCGGCCCTCCATAAAACAAATTGAATTTACCAAGATCGGCACCCCTCTTTGTTTGCCTATTAGTTAGTAGTTAAACTAACTGCAAATAGGCAATGAAGACATTAGTAAATGTTCCCAAAGGGATTGCTGATCTGCATTATAAATTAATGTATTCTAAAGGCCAATTCACTGAATGAAATTTCATGCATTACCAGATCTGTTCGATCTGGAAAATCATAACATTATTTTATCATAGTTACTTAGAGAATTAACACTCCCTCTTAACTTGATAATAATAATGAGAGATAACATATCTAGAAACATCGATTACGATGACTACGCATAGATTTGTACTCTATATCTATCTGAATCTTCTAAGCATGTTGTATCATTTGTACACATGATACTTTGTCATATTACTATACCTATTGTTGGTGTAAATAAGTATTTATTTATTACACTTACTTAAGTTTACTTAGGTTAATGCATTATTTAATTATTTTTCATTATTTTATTTGTGAGACACTTAGGAGTTTGTGCACTCATGTGAGTTGTCTTGATGACATCACAGGGGTCCACACCTCTTTTAAGCACATGTTGTCTACAACACATGAATCATCTATACACATATGACACTTTGTCATTCTTATCCATCATCTAGAATGTTGGATAAGGTGCTTAATTGTCTTATCTCCTGGTTGTTTCTAGAGACATTCTAGGTGCTTCCTACGAGGCCTTTATATACAGGCACTCCTAGTGTGTTGATCATCACATTCTGAACAGAGCAATGTATTCAAACATACTCTGATTAATTGATCATATCCATTTTTGGTCTACTGTGTGCCTGTGTTTGAGTTCTTAGTTCCTGGGTGAATTTTGCCCTTAGGCAAATTCTTACACCTATAATATGACTTATCACTTATTCTTGTGATAACAATATTACATGGAATGCAATACATAGGATAAAATTCAGAGAATGATTAAATTCTTCCTTTATCCAAGTTGTGACTCATAGGCATTGACAAACCTACATCACAATATGATCGTGAGTTAAGATCTGCCAGTACACAGGATAAAATTCGGAGAATGATTAAATTCTTCCTTTATCCAAGTTGTGACTCGTAGACATAAAAATGTCTATATCACATCATGATCTTGAATTCATCTAGATTTGCCAGCAGTTCTCTGCTTAGTACATTATCCCTGAGATCATCATTTCTCATAATGTCTTTTGTACAAGTGTTCATTATCTCAAAGATTGTCACCTCTTAGATAATGAATACAAATGGTGAAGCCCATATCAGTCAATAGCCTGACAATAATAATTTTAACACAAAATTATTTCATTAATAATTAAAGAATACCAATTAATTATAATTCAACCATACCAAGTCTTTTTTCTGAAGTGATCTATCTTTACTAGAGAGAGAGGTTTGGTAAAAATATCTATTGTCTAATCTACAGTGCAAATATATTCTAACTTGACAGTTTTCTTGTCTACCATATCTCTTACATAATGGTAAGGAATTTCGATACGCTTGGATCTGTCATGAAAAACTGGATTCACAAAGAGCTTGATACAACTCTGATTATCACAATGAATGATAGTGGGATTCATGGTTTTATCAAATAATCCCACAAGTAACTTTCTAAGAAAAACTGCTTCCCTAGAAGCCATTGCAGCTGCAATGTATTCAGCTTCTGCGAAACTCTGTGCTATTGATAACTGCTTTTTGCATATCCATGATATCATTGCTAAGCCTAAACTGAAACAACATTCTGAAGTGTTTTTCCTATCAGTAACACTTCCCACCCAATTTGAGTCTGTGAATCCATGTAAGTCCAAGTCAACTTTCTTATACTTAAGCCCAAGGTTGAGAGTGCCTTGTAAGTATCTCATAATGTGTTGACTACAACTAGGTGAATCTCCTTTGGCTCATACATAAACTGACTTAAGGCATTAACAGCATAGCAAATATCAGGTCTTGTATTTATCAAGTACATGAGAGACCCAATCATCTGTCTGCAAAGAGTAGAATCTATGGAGGGTGATTCTGCAACTGCTTCCTTAAGTTTGTGTAGACTAATCTCCATTGGTGAAGACATAGGTCTCTAGTTCCACATTCCAAATCTCTTTAAGATGTATAATGTGTACTTTCCTGGATTAAGTATGATGTTGTCAAAGTTTTGCCATACTTCCAGTCCTAGGAAGTAATGAAGAAGTCCTAAATCTTTCATTTCAAATTCTTTGATTAGATCTTTCTTCCATTGATCTATAAGATGATCATCACCTATTATTACTAAATCGTCAACATATAGTATCAAAATTATCATCCCATCTTTATCCCTTTTATAATAGAGATTTGGATTAACTATATTCTTAGAGAATCCTAAACTAGTGAGATAATTACGGATTCTTTCATACCATGCCCTTGGAGCCTGTTTAAGCCCATAGAGAGCTTTCTTGAGTCTGCAAACAAAGATTTTAGAATTACGAGTTTCAAATCCTTAAGGTTGTTCCAAATATACCTCTTTTGTAATCTTTCCATTCAGAAATGTCATCTTCACATCTATTTGATGTACTTTCCATCCCTTCGATACTACAATAGCTTGGACTACTCTTACAGAGGTGTATCTAGCAACTAGAGCAAAGGTTTCTTCATAATCAATTCCCTCCTTTTGAGAGAATCCTCTAGCTACGAATCTGACCTTATATTTTTCAATGTTTTCATCAGCAGCATGCTTGATCTTAAATATCCACACAGAAGAAACAACAGATTTTCCCTCAAGCCTTGGAACAATTTCCCAAACATCATTCTTAATAATGAATTGGTATTCTTCTATCATGGCATCCTTCCAAGCTATATGTTTGATACCATCTGAAACATTTGTTGGTTCTGATTTGGGTAAGTCACTCATGTTCCTTGCATAGCTAGAGAATTTTGGGTCTTTTGCTCTCTCTGAATGTTTCGGACGGTGCAGCGAAGTCTTGTGCTTCCTCTATAGTCTTAATAGCAAAAAGCGTGTTGTCCTACATTTTGTCACCACAAAATGTTGGTAACAACGAGAAAAAATTTCAAGCTAGTTTCGTGTTTCTCTAAGCTTGAATTTGATATTCAATTGCTTAATGCTGATCGATTGATCAATTTCAATTCGTATATCAAATCATTTTACTGAAGGCCTTCGTCAAGTCTTGTTCGTTTTTCTTTTTGTCAAGCCTTTGTTTTATTTTTGAAGCCTTCATCGTCCATTCTTTGTTTTTGAGTTTGTATTTGTTTGTTTTTAGTCCTTTGGTTTTGCTCATGTCTTGCCTTTTGGTTTCCCCTTTGATTTGGTCTAACCTAGAGGTCAATCAAAGTTGTCAGTCAAGAGTAATGCCCATTTTAGTGCTTCAAAAGTGGACCTTTCGGATGCAACAACACGAATTAAAAATATGATTTATATTTTCAATTTGACTTTCACTTTTTGATATATATGACTTATATTCACTTTTTGTTATTTTTTGAAGTTACTTTAACTTTATATTTTTAACTTAAAGTGACTATAGTGCACTTTATGTTATAATTTTAAGTTGAGTTACTTTTTTATTTTTCACTTAAAGTAACTATATAACTATATAGTTTCAATTTAATTTTTGGTTTTAAAAATCAAATATTTATTTAAATGTTACTTTTTAAATGATGTTTATATGTTATATTTATAAATATAATAAACAAATATTGTTTATGGCCCATTTTGTAACATTTTTATAATTTTAAGTGAATTAAATGACAAAAAGTCTTCAAAAGTGTACATTTTACATGCAATTACATGTAAAATCCATCAAAAGTGGACATTTTACTTGTCACTACATATAAAGTTCACTTTGGTGGACCTTTTTAATGTCATTACATCAAAAGTCTATCATAAGTGGACCTTTTTGATGCTATTGCATCAAAAGTGAAGTTTTCATGCTTTAACATCTAAAAGGTGAAATGCATTTTAAAACGTGTTTCTTCCTCCAAAAGGTTCGATTTTGCTTATGAGCATATTTTAGAACATGTAATGACACCCAAAAAGTGTGACTTTGATGAGATGCACATTTTAAAATATGTAAGTGATCCAAAAAGGTCCGATTTTGATCAAAAAACATGTTTAAATATATGCCATGACATCCGAAAGGTCTGTTTTTGAAGAACATGTCTTTGCCCTCCAAGAACCCGATTTTGATTATAAGTTGAGATTTTCTCAATGGATTTGCATGAGATTTCTTGTATTGGAGGCGTTTTTGGTTGGTAATGATTTATCTTGCATTTAAAATGGATTCAACAAGCTGAAAAACGTATTTGGAAGCTCTCATCTAGGGCACGTTTTTTGGAAATAACTCCAAATAGAACTGTTTTTGACCCACGTTTTTGCTCAAGAAGGAATCAATTTGGTTTATTTTTTAGATTGCATTGCATTTTGGTACATGTTTTGGTGTTTAATGATCAAAATGTTTTGATCATGTGCCTTGGAGAAAAATGTTTTTATTAAAACCGTCCCCATAAGCATGCAATCCAAAAACGTTGGGATTTAAAGCAATGATAAGGCACATTTGGTATCTTCTACCAACTTCTCCTTAATTGCTGCCTTCTCTCATTCAAATTTGTGAGAGGTTGAAAGTTTCAAACATTTTTGAAGAATTTTTCAAACATTAGAGCATCTTTTCCCTTCATTTTTGGCACATGTAAGTGGACTCTTTCTTTCTTGCTTTAAATTCATGCTTATTTTGCTGATTTTATGCATGTAATTACTTAATGGTTGCCACTTGTTACAATCTTTGATATGGAAAGTGCATTTTTCCTTTAAAAATGAATTTTTTGTTCATTTTCATGTTTTTGGTTCTTTCCCAAGTCCCAATTTCGAATTTTAGTGTTGAAGTGCATGCATCTTCCTATGTTTGAGTCACTTTCCAAAGGTACGTTGTTTCTTTTGTGTTTTGTGCTTTGTGCTTGCTTGTCAGTTTCCTCCACTTGGATAAATTGCAAGTTCTTTCCCAAAAAATTGTTCTTGCTTCATTACATGCAAAAGCATCATCACATTCCACATTTTGTTTCTGTGTCACAACACCTCATCTCTCACTCAACAAATGCAATTACATGTTTTCCATCTCATTTGCCATCCGCACATGCATGTAATCTCATTTTTTGTTTTCATTTTCACTCATCTCACTTTTTGCATCCATTCGCATGACATGATTATATGAAATGTCTTATGTGTAATTGCATCTAAAAGGTCTGATTTTGATTAGAAGTCACATTTTGAAAAGTCAAAAAGATGTCATTTGCATCTCCCATGTATTTTGACTTCCCCTTTTCACCAAAAGTGACTCTCTCACTTCCATTTTTCATTTCCGTCCCTCCATATTTTCACTTTCATACCATTTCATTATGCATTCCGTTCATCTTATTTTGCACTCCACTACATATGTATATGTTTTCTCCTTAAAGTCACTTTGTCGGATTTGCGAAGTCTCAAATCCATTTTTGAATCTTCACTACTAATCCAAAATCCGCTTGTATGGAGATTCTTTCTGATGATGTATTTGTGTTTTTTGGGATTTTTGTGTTGTAGCGCAAACACAAGACATGTCCTCGCCATCAAAATCCAAAGGCAAAATGAAATATCAATATGATAAAGAATTGGCTCATGCAGCTCCTTCGTCAGTCATATCTATTCTAGATAACGTGATGGACACAAAGATTGGTCATGTGGATGTGGCTGATTTTCTACAAAGAGTTGAAGCTTCAGGTAGTCATGAAATGAAGCATATTAAGAAAAAGCAACATTCACCTAGTGTCTACATTTCCCATGGTGGCTATAGAACCTAATTTCATTCTCGGATGTGCACGACGGTTTACTACAAAGATGAAGACTATCAAAGATGCTAACAGCAAAGTTATCATTAGCCTTGATCTTGAGGTCATTGAACAAATCTTCAAGGTTCCACATAAAGTAGAATGTGCTAATTTGACCAAAAAATCATCATTGGCATGTTGGAATGGGCAAAAGGGTGATTATCAAGAGTATGTCAACCTTTATTGGTTAGACAATAAGAGAAGCAACTTCTCTAGATGGCCAAAGACTATTCATTGATCTAATTTTCAAACAAGAATATAAGGATCTCATCATCCTTCTCAACAGGATTTGTGGCCTTAAAGATTCTATTGATTTGGAGCCATGGATGTACAAGTTCATGTTTCAAATCATGGAGAATAAAGAACATGTCTTTTAGGAAGAACTCATCAATATTGCACTTTGCCAATAGATATGCAGTGTGGGAACATCAATGCCCTTCTGTATGAATTCTTATCTCATTTACATTGTTTCTGCCATGGGATCTTTCTCTGGTCTTTCAACCAAGGGAGATTGTATTCAAGTTCCTATTTGGGATTACTATGACCAGATCACTATGGCAAATAGTAAATTCCATTATAGAAAAGTTCAAGATGTTTTCTTCGGGCATTTCTGATGCTTGTTCAATAAATAGTTATCTGTCAAAAGAGTATCTAATGCAGCATGGGAGAAGGTGAACCAATACGGCTGTATTTTTATTTAGTTTCCCACTTTCACATACTTAAGAGTTGGATATTTCAAAGGTGGGTCATATACCTTACCTAGGTATGCTATAGATTGAATTATTCTGATGGAGCTAGCTAGACAGCACATGGACATGCAGAGTGATCAGCATGCTTTGCATAGGCTTGGTTTTGGCATTAACTTAGCTAAACCTTTAACTATTGGCAATTATTCAATCATTTATGTGCCTATAGCAAAGAACGTGGAAGCAAAGTTAAAGTTGCTCATCTTGAAGAAGTTCAAGGCCAAATTCGATTGACTACCGAGAGATGAACTCTTAAATGAAAAGAGCCTACACTCATGTTCATCGCATCGAAGACATCTGGATAGACATGAGGACAAAACTTGACATTATGAAGATGGACTATTGTAGACTAACCCTGCAACAGATAATTGATTTTAACATGTTGAAAATTCCTTCAAATTTCCAAGTTGATGATGATGGCAACATCCTTGATCCGGAGTTCCATCAAGCCGGCTTTGATAAGTACCCTTTTCCTATTCAATGGCAACAAAAAGAAGGTACGTCTATCATAGATAGATTTCAATCCATCTTGGTAAACACCAACAAATGATTGAAAAGTACAATCCTTAAAGGAATAAATCCTAAGATGGGCTTGGATTGTGGAAGTTTTGGTCCTCCTAGCAAGAAGTCACAATTGGAAATCACTAGGAAAGATGGTGCCTCATCCTTTGATGCTAAAGGTTCCCTCAAATTCAAATTGAAGGGCGAAAAAGGAGCTAATTCATCTCAAGTTCCTGAACCAATTCAAAAATCAGTGGAAGAGTCAGAAGAAGAATTCAAAACAGAATTTGATAAAGAAGATTCGGATGAAGAAAGCGAAATCATGACCATATCTCCTCCAAAGCCTGCACGAGCTTGTGCATCTTCTATACATGAAGAGCCTTTTTTGCATGAGGTTGATGATGATGTTGATTCATTCTCTACTATTTTCACTCCTTCCATTCCAGTCTTGGAAGTTAATACCATGGCTCTTACTATTTCCTCTGCTGCTCCTCGCATTCTTGCAGATGAACAATACGATCATTTAGCAAATGTATTTGAAGATTTTCCAGCTCTTACCACTGGTCAAGTTTCCCAATTTAATACATCTTTGACAGGATTTGAGTTTTCCATGACAGAGTCTTGGAAATACAATCAAGATCAATGCCAACGGTCTCCACTGTAACTGCTTCTGCGGATGAAGGTTTCAGCCTACCTGCATGGTTGAGCAAAATAACAACGAAGAGCGGTTGTTCCTCCGAACAATCTTCCTGTTAAGAAGACCAAATCTAAATCTTTGAAAGATAAGATTATTTCCAGGATTTTAGTTGATTCTGAAAAAACCAAATTTGTTGAGGTTGTTGAGCCCCTGGTGGATAAACCTGTTGAGGAACTTACTCGTTCAGATTTCAAGTTTACAAAGGTTGAAATTGGAAAGCAATCACGTTCAAGTTGTTTGCAAGATGCCTAAGATGTATTGGTTAATGTATCAAAGAGCAATCACGAGCTTCGGGAAAAGAAAAATCAACTGAAACAGGAGATCTCTTGTCTAAATATGGTTATCCACAAACAATCTTCTCAGAGTGTTGTTGTTATGTCCCAAACACCTAGGGAGAGAAAGTTGATTGAAGCCGCCAAGTCTTGGATACAGGATATCATTTATGAAGAAGTTCAAGCCATCACGGAGACATTTGTAGTTCTTAAGCGTGTCAAAGAGATGAATGAAGTGGAGCAAAACTTAATCTCTTCTTTGCCACAAGAAGCAGATAACTTGAACGAAATCCTTGATGATTGGGATGAAATGATAAAATTTGATCTGGATGCCTTGGTGTCTTGTGACATTCTTCCATCATGTGAAATGCTCTTCAAATTTCAAGGACTCATTGGTTACAAGGAGACATTGAGGAAGCTGATCACAAAGTTGCAGGTGGCCTTTCGAGATTGTCAAGTAGTTTAAACAAGTGTTACTTGTGATTTGGAATAGATGGGATGTCGTGTTATTGATGAATCTGGTAATCTTATTGCAGCAAAGAGAGTAAATTCAGAATATACAATCAAGATCAATGCTGATGTAGATTCTGAAGATTTTGGTTAGCACATGATGAACAAATTTGTCTTGTATAAATCCTTGACAAAACACTTGTTAACTACTATAGCAGCAAATTCCAAAGTTGTGCAATTGACATATGAAAATGCAGTGAGAGTAGAAACCATATCAAAGACTATGGAAATTGTTGATCTTCCCATAGTGCGTGACATCATTGACAAATTCAAGGCATTGAGAAACAATCTTTAAGATTGTTGTTTTTGTTTTTATTTCATGTTAATAGTTGTAAAAGACACATTACATGAAAAGGTGTAATTACATGTAATGCGAGTTACATGTATGTAAAAAAATGTAGTGCGAGTTGCATGTGCAATTGCATGCAACCCTTTATTTTTTTCTATAGTTAGACTAGATCAAAGTTGGTTGAATTGCTCCCACTTTTTCCTTCACCTTTTTCTCAACTCCTATGCCTATATAAAGGAGTGCCCCCTCATTGTAAAATCATCATTATCTTTATGCAAGAGAGCTCTAGAGAAATTGTGCTAGCAGAACTTTGTCTGTGTAGCACTATTTTGAGAGAAAGTGAATACAAAGGAGCATTTGAGACTTGAATTTGATTAAGTGAGATTGTTATTTGTGTGAGTTGTAAGCTTTGTCTATAATTCATCCAAGTTATCTTTGATTCATATTATCTTGTGTTATTGGTAATTGTATCTCATGAATTGAATAGAAAAGAGTTAAGAAGCAAATGGAGCCAAAGCTTTGACCAGGAGCAATTGTGGAAGTGTATAGCTAGAAGCATTGTCGGTAACTTATACTTCTTCTTAATTCGCAAAATAGTTAAGTCGCTTTTACTTTTAAGAGTCTTTGTGTCCTAATTGTAAAGCTTTTACATAGAAGTACGACCAGACTTAGAGCCAAACCGGTACATTTTTAGCTAGCCTTTGAGTTAGTGAAGGTTTATTAGTATAATTGTTTCCAGCTCTTAATAAAAGTGTAGATAGAGATTCACCCTGCCCATTACTCGCTCCACGAGTAAGTGGATTCTTTCTTGAAAAAATAAGAAGAAAGGATATTGGTAACACCCATTTTATAAAATCTCTCGACTTCTTGCTTACTTTGAGTTGATCCAAGGAACGTTGAAAAGGGGGAGCCTTCCCTTTAAGGTAGGAGAGACTCTGTCTCACACGCTGTGGCTAGTCATCCTATTTTACGACTAGATTTTTACCCAAAACTATCAATTGCAAAATATCCACCCAACAAAGTGGTCTTTTCTTAGGATTTTGAGTTTCCTCAAGATTAAGGTTTTGATTCTCACCTTTGATTTCTTCAATGTTCTCCCTTTGAAACTCAAAATCATGATTTTCTTCAGAACTAAGTATATGAGAGGGGTCTTCAGAACTTAGGGCTCTATTGAATGCAAGCTCTTCTTCAAAAATAACATCTCTACTAAGTTCAATGTTCTTCTGACGAAGTATGTAAATTATATATGCTTTAGAGGTTTTACTATACCCAACAACAATGCCTTTCCTTCTAGAGGGTTCTAGCTTAGTTCTCTTTTCTTTTGGAACATGTATGTATACAGGGCACCAAATATCCTAAGATGACTTATATTTGGTTTAACCTTAAAAAAGACTTCTTCAAGAGTTTTATCTCTAAAGTGGGAGTGAGGACTTATGTTTTGAATATAGACAGCAGTACATGAGGCCTCTGCCCAAAGATAAAATTCTAAGTTTTGATCAAGTAGCTCTTGCCACTTCTATAATTGTCCTATTCTTCCTTTCTGCTACCCCATTTTGCTGTGGATTATAAGGAACGGAATACTCCCTCTTAATTCCTACTTCTTTACAAAAATCTTTAAAGAAATCTGAAGTATATTCCCCTCCATTATCAAACCTAGGAGTTTTAATTTTATGTCTTGATAGGTTTTCAATTAAGGTTTTGGATTCTTTAAATCTCTTAAAGATTTATTCTGATTCTTTACATTTTAAGAAGTAAATCAATGTTTTCTTAAATAAATCATCTACAAAAAGTATATAGTACAAAAATCCTCCAAGAGAAGGAACAGACATAGCTCCACATAAATCTAAGTGGACTAATTCTAAAACATTGTTAGATTTTCTAGTGCTAATTTGAAATGGACTTTTGGTGTTCTTACCTAGTGCAAATCCTTTGCATATGCTATAATGGTCTATATTTAACTTAGGTAAGTAAACCAATAAGCATCTTTTCCATAGTCGATAAGGTTTTGAAGTTTAGATGCTCTAACCTTCTATGCCACACTTCGTTTATATCAGCAGTTTCATGGATTAAGGCTTGAATAGGTTCTATATTTAATTCATACAAGTATCTCTTTCTTTCAACAATCAACTTAGATTTCATAAATGAAGAGTTCTTAGACCAAGTCATTACTTTATCGTCCATGAATGCAACCTTATGTCCATCCTCTTCATGTGTTGTAACAGAGATTAGATTCCTCTTGATTTCTAGTACATAGAGTACTCTTTTGAGATGAAGAGAAATACCCGACTTCAGTTTCAAGGTGTAGTTCCCAATTCCTTTGACAAGATGGGTGGAATTATCACCTATGGTAACTTTGTCATTAACTTCTTATCATATTGAGTCTAGTACTTCTCTGTATCTTGTAATGTGTCGAGATGATCCACTATCAATTACCCATGCTTTGTTTGATACTTCATTTGATAGCACTGAATACAATACACGTTTCTCAAGATCATAATTTTCCTCTTTCTTGGTAACGTTTGTACAATTTACTTGCTGCTTTGTATTCTCTGAGAAATTTTCTTTGTAGTGTCCAAATTGCTCACATTTAAAGCATTTTACTTTGAATAAATCTCTCTTAGGTTTGTCATTTCTTTGATGAGCCTTCTTCTTGAAGTGCTCCTTCTTACCTTTGCAGGAATTTGAGTTGAAAATATGAAGTTCTTCATCTTCAATTTTCAATTTCCTTCCTTTCTTGAGTTGCCTAGATTCTTCTTGAAGGCACTTTCCTTTAAGTCTACTTAAGTCTGAAAGTTTGTCTCTAGCACTTACTCCTTGTGAGAATATTTCTCATGAAGCTGGTAATCCAATCCATCTGTTGTCATTAATGTTAGTTCATCATCAATTATGTACCCAATGCTTGTAAGTTCATCTCTTAGAGTAGCCACCCTTAGGAAGTATGAATTCATAGATTCTCCCTTCCTTATTTTATAAGATTTAGTTGTCTTTTGAGTGAAAGGTAGTTGCATTATTAACCTCATATGCATTTATTAATGCACTCATCATATTGAATGATATTTAATGTTTCATTAGCAAAGGTACTACTTCATTTTTAACTCCATCTAATATGATTTGCATAGCTTTCCTATGTCCTTTAATCCAGCTAGTTTTATAAGGATTGGCATCAAGTTGCTTGGATTCCTTATCAACAAATTGTGTTACATCAGTTTCTTCAAGAGCCATCGTAATCCTAAATTTCCATGCAATGAAGTGGTCTTTTCCATCAAACCTGTCTTTGGGTTTGATTGCATTGGCCATTGTAGGTAGAAGGATGTTGCTAGATATGTTTTAAATCTGATTATCAATTTGTAGAGCCAAGGTTCGACTACCAGAGCTCTATTACCATGTAGATTTTCTGCAAATTCTAATGAAATAATACTGATATATTACCTTCAACCTTGTTGGAAATGGTCTTTGAATATTCTGGACAGAATATTAATCATTCGTGGAGAATGGTGTATAATCTAGAAATCGTTTTTATTCCTGTTATAAATTCGCTCAAGGTAGTAATGCTAGAAGAGCGGACTTGGGTGTAATGTATGTCTTCTATCCACATCCTTGCCCCTCCTTTATGGTGAACCCAAGGGGCATGTCCTTAGAAAGAACATGACCCTTTCTAGGTTGGCCCTCCATAAAACAAATTGAATTTACCAAGATCGGTGCCCCTCTTTGTTTGTCTATTAGTTAGTAGTTAAACTAACTATAAATCCACAATCAAGACATTAGTAAATGTTCCCAAAGGGATTGCTGATCTGCATATTAAATTAATGTATTCTAAAGGCCAATTTACTTAAGGAAATTTCATGCATTACCAAATCTATTCGATCTGAAAAATCAAAAAATTATGTTATCACAGTTACTTAACGAATCGACATTCTTAGGGTATGGTGGACAAAATCCACGAGATAAAGAAAAATGTGTGTTCCACAAAAATAGGGTATAGTTTGGAGTGGGTCATGGAATCCAATCCCTTGGAAAGATTCCATGATGTCATTGAAAGTGCGCTTCGCATTTTGTGGTGAGCAAGATTTAAATAGACTCGCAAACTTTTCATCTACGGCATACCTTCCTTGAGATGGTCAAAAATTCCTTCGGATATTATGGGGATCATGATTTTGGAGACATCAAGGATTTTTTCATCCACAAGAGAAATTGCTTTATATAGGAAAATAGGAGAGAGAAACATGGAGGAAAAGGGGAAATCCTCATCCATCTTGACTTATTCTCTAACAAACTTCTAACTAATTTGACTTATTCAAAGTTGCATGCCTGATGTGATTGCAACTTGATTAGATTTTACAACTTTGCACATGATACTATCTCATGCAATTACATCTTGTTTTTCCATCACATGTAATATGTCAATTACAAATTACATATACATGATGAAAATATTTTAAGTGCATTACAATACACAAATTCTATTACATCAAGTTTTGTTGGTGTTCATGCTACTACAAGACACCTAATGTTTTACAATTATTGTGTTCAGGTGTGGTGCAAGAATCTCGAACTGGAATATTAATATGCATCCTTGATCGCTCTACAGTATAATGGTGGTTGTCTCTTGAAAAGCACATTTGATTCTTTCCATCTTCATCTAGATGTGTGCAATCATTCTCTCATCTCATCGTAGGATCCATTATGTGATTATTCTTGCCTCGTGTTCCTCTTTGCATATCTTGGGTTATGCATGTTGTCGTTATTGAGTTCCCCAAAAAAGCCATAATATAGTCTTTCAAGCATAGTAGGGTCTATAGTACGCTTTTGATGTACCAGTATGGATTTTGAGATTTTGACATATGGTCTATGGTTGTAAACTTTTAGAACAACTAATGGATATATGCATGTAAGCTCAAAATATGTGCTTATGTGATGAAAAACTAAAAAGGGAGTTGTGGACAGCAAGCTTTATGCGTGGAAAAAGTCTTGAAAATGAATGGAAAGATGTTCGCTTATGATGAGACTTTGTATTTTTGTCATAAACAAACATGTATGCGCATGCAAGGATTCGCTGCTATGCATTTTTTAAATATATGATAGTGGGATGTAAAATATGAAAGGAGCATATGCAAGCATGAAAATGGGGCTTGTTTGTAAGCAAAGCATCTAATGAATGTGCTTTCTTTGTGAGAGTTATTTTTAAGAACAGGGTTTTCAATTCCGATTGCACATACAATCAAAATGAAATGCTTGCACATGTAACTCAAAGAATGTACACAGAAGATAGAAGAAGCACATTATGTATACATGCAAATCTGAAAATGAAATAAAGAGATTTGCAAACAAAAACGAAAGAACACATATCTACAACTTTTCCCTATGAAAAATAACAAAGAACCATACTTTTCCTCAAGAGACGAGAGTAGTACTATTTTTAAACACTTGCAAAAACAATCTGAAAATACAATCAAAGAGATTTCTTGGATTTAGAAAAATTGCAAGATGGAGTGTTAAATAGACTTCGAATCTTGACTCAATCTTCACAAGAAATTACTCAAAATTCTTAGCTTGCCAAGTGTAGGAAGTTAGAGGAAAATATTGCATCATTTTAGGAACTGTTTTGACCAAGCAATGTGCAACATGCAAAGAAACTGAAAAAAAGGCGTCAAATGCACATTAAATGATTTAAAAGACTTGAATGTAAGCTAGGAAGGATAGGAAACACTTTGAAACATACCTTGATTGAAACATTTGTTGTTTTGATAGTGCAAATTACTCGAAAGTAAGGTATTCTTAAATAAAAACGTACCCTAGATGGGTTGAGAAATGAAAAAAACACTCAATGAACCTCTTTTTTGAGTAACCCAATATGTTCTTTAGGTGATTTTGTTAGAAAGTAAAGTCCACCAAGATAACTGATAAGGGGGGTGAATCAGTTACACAATTAAAAGTTAATACAACTCTCAATATCCTTATTAATTCTAAAATATGTAAATAATAGATGCAACAACCACAGAAAGATAACCATACACAATAACACTAGATCTGTTAACTAGGGAAACCCTTGATCAAAGGGAAAACCCCAATGGGGATGGTACCCACAGAATGATGTACTAATATAAAAGTTCCTTTTGAAAGGATGGATCTTGTTAAGAATGGATGAAATACATTTAGTACATATCAATCCCTATTAAGAGAATTTGAATCCTTGTTAGGAGTTGATAAGAAGACAAATGGACCTAGTGTCCAAACGGCTTCAATACCATCCTCACTATATAATACAAATATACATCAACAATTGTCCAACAGCAACTTCTTTGCCAAATACAATTCCTTGTAAGCTCATTGTGCCTCAACTGCACCAACCACTTCTCTGATCCACAAGATATTCTTATGTAAGTTTGCATAATACAATATCTCACTGGTTACACAATATACACGAGATTTTTACAACCAAGGAAATCATCCCTCCTTTATACCAAGTCCTAGAATAAGTTATTGAGTCGGCGTTGAGGCTTTCCCAATTTACGATAATAATATAGGACCAACTGAAGATATTACATTTACACGTTACATTACAATATTACATAATTATCACAATTACAAGCAATCTGTCGGCTCACAGTCTTCATAACTCTTTCATCAGTGATCATCTGAACGTGCGTGATTAATCACAGCATCTTCAACATGTCTTCTACCTCTGTCCAAGTCCACTTGACCAGATTCCATCTCTGTTAGGAGATACAATCCAAAGAACAGTATCGGCTTTTCAAAAACTCTGACTGAACACTGCCTTCACCAAATCCATCAAAACTCTGTCCAGTCTTCATATTTTCGTTCATGCTCTTCACTGTAGCGTCTAGACATACTCTAGAACATTATCCCAATTGTGCATAAGTTGATCTTCAATCCTTGAACTGAGGAAAGCCAAACCCTGTATGTTGCTTTATCAGTCTTCACAGAATAACCAATATGTTGACATCAATGACAAACCCTCATGAATGCAACACACAAGCTCTGAATCATGTCTCCAGCACTGATAGGATACTACCCCATAGGATTACCATCAGCATTCATGCTAACAATCTCCCCCTTTGACAATGATGGCAACATAGATGAAAAACATCTAAGTTCCATGAATACCAAATGTCTCTGTTGCAACTGCTCCCCCATTCATGCTAATCATAAATGTCAATTGTACTGTAACCATCATGCACAAGGAAGGTGCTATCTCCCCCATGCATTAGCATCTTTTCAAATCCCCTTCATCAATAAAATCTTCAAATCCTATTCATCAATCAAATCTCTCCTTCAAGAATATCTCTCACCCAAAGGATAGGCTCCTTTGAATCTTCTTCCCCCATTGACATTAATCAATAAAACAATATACAAGGATGTTTCATGTGTTACTCTCCAAACATTCATATCAAAGGATGTTTTTCATGTACAATCTCTCCCCCATTTACATCAATGACAAAGGTATTATTATGTTAATTCTTTACATAAGATCCGCTATAAGCCCAAGTGTCCAAAGACACTGTTAAATACCACTTACCAAGAGTCCTTAATGACTCAACTCAAATACAGATACTCCCCTATAGACGAAGCATCAAGTATCCAGTCCAGATAAAAGAAATAGTGCTTTGTTACCATTGGACTGATGCAATATCTGCATCAACTACTCAAAAGTTCATTGGGGCATAACCCCAAGCATACCTCTTGGTAAATATGTCAACTATCTACTCCTTTGTGCTAATATACTCCAATCTTATCTCTTTCTCTTCAACTTTCTCTCTCAAAAAGTGATATTCAATAGATATATGTGTTGTCTTTGAATGTAGAACTAGATTCTTTGACATACTTGTGTTATCATAATGTATGCAACAAGATCTATAAACTCAATCCCAATGTCTTTCAACATTTGTTTCATCCAAATACTCTAAATACAATTGTTTGTTGCAGCTACATACTCTGCTTTTGTCGTACTCTATGAAATAAACTCTGCTTTTGTTGTTCTCCTTGCTTCCTCTCCTGACAAGTTACAGAGACTTCTTGATAGCTTGGCTTTATTTTGTGATTAGAGATAGCTAGTGGTTAACTTGGGTAAGACTCGGGTCATGGTCTTTAATTGTTTAAAGACCTCTCATCTTCACTTCATATTTCAGGGCCAGGAGATTGAGATTACTTCATCCTATCCTACATGTATCTGGGGGTCATGTTTTTTGGTCCACGGTTTAGTATGACACCTGCTATTCAGCCCAGAGTTAATAAGGGTATGGGTTCTCTTGCTTTGCTTGAGAAACAGTGCTTCAGACATCACTTTCAGGATACCTCATCTAACCTATCTCTCTTAGATGCTCTTGTTCGACCAACTGTTCTTTATGGTTCTGTGGTTTGGGGCCCTTCTCTTCTTAGCTCTGATTGGGCCTCAATTGGGCGGGTTCAGACTTTGTTCTTGTAGTGCATTATCAAATGTCATAGGTCTACTCCTCAAAGTATCATTCTTGTTGAGTTCGATGCTCATCCCTTCAGACTCACGGCCATTTTTGACTTGGTTTGGTTCCTTCATCACCTTCGTGGGTTTGCGGATATGGCTGGGGACCGTGATCGCTTCTCCTATTTAGCTTATTGCTCTTCTATTTCCACTGCGGCTACTGAATTTGGTGCTCGGGCTCGATGTTGGTATGCACAAGTTTCTTCTTTGCTGAGTTCAATTGGGATTGATATTGATCGTCTCCCCCCTTTTTAGTTTTCTTTGAAAATGCCCTTGCTCATCTTCTCCCTTCTCGACAGGAGTTAAATGAGCATGTTCGTCTTGATATTTATAGACGTTACATTATTGCCACCTGGGTTAACCCTCCTAGTGGGTTACGCCCACGGATGTCTTTTTATACGACACGCTTTTTGGAGATCTCTGATGGGATTATTGCCCAGCCTAGCTATCTCTCACAGCGTTGGTCTCATGCCCTACGAATCTCTTTAGGTTCTTTCAGAGTTGGTTCTCACCATCTTCGGGCTCAATCTGATCATCATATTGACAGGGAGGAGCAGACCTATATGCTCTATACTTTAGGGGAGGTGGAGAATGAGACTCACTTTCTTTTTCGATGCCCTATTTATTATGAGATAAGAGGGAGGTTCTTTTGTTTGTTCAAGGAGTGCTTCTCTCTCTATGATTTCTTCAACTATTATGATCAAAGATGCCTTGCACTGTATCTTCGTGAGACCATTATGCTCCGTGATAGCACGATCCAGACATTGCTCCCACACCGGCACTCGTCTACTCAGCTCATTACTGCCTTTTTTACACCATTATCACCCTTGCATGGTGTGAAAAGGCCCTCTAGCTCTATTCGGCCTAGTGTGCTTTTCAGATGCGTCAAATCCCGTTCTGCTTATTTACACCAGCGTCACTCCTCTATGACTGGACGGAGACAGTGCAGTACCTCTACGCATCGGCATGTGTATCATTTTGTGACTGATTTCTTTTCGCCCAGGAAAGCCTCCTAGTGCTTTCCCAGTTCCTGCTGTTTGTTACTATTTCTTTGTTGGTTGTTGCTTTTCTTCGGACACCTTTGTGTGCTCCTACTGGTTTCAGCCCCACTGTTGTAATCTTTCAGTCCCATAGGCCTCTTCTTGGTCTTTTGTTGGACATTAATATCATTATCTTATCTTATCTTGCTTAGCCAAGAAACTAATCTTGCTTTGTTTCTTACAACTTCACATTGTTCATTAATCTTGTTTCTGAATACCCATTTAGTTCCAATAACAGTCTTATCCTTAGGTCTAGGAACCAACTCCTGTGTATTGTTTTTCTCAATCTGATCTAGTTCTTCTTTGATAGCTTTAATCATATAGTCATCTTTACTAGATTCATCAACATTTTTGGGTTCAACTTGAGAAATTAAACATAGTTCTTCTTGTACCTTGTTTCTTGTCATAACTCCTTTGTCTTTGCTTCCACTGATCTATTCAACAGGGTGATTATTTATCAAGTTTCTATTAGGTGTCACTGCTGCAACTCTAACTTCAATTCTAGATTCAAATCTAGGCCCTTCTCTTTGTTCTTCTCTTTGTACTTCTCTTTGAATTTCATTCTGCAAATCAGTGTCACTCTCATAAAATAATTCTTGTTCAACATTTTCTATGTTAGGCCTTGGATTAGTCTCTTCATCAAAATTATAATCAAGTGTTCTTTCTTGAATTCTAAACTTTTCATTAACTCACATTTGCACTCCCAACAATAGTCTTAGTTCTCTAATTAAAACATTTATATGCCTTACTTTTCAATGAATACCCAAGAAACATACCTTCATCACTTCTTGAATCAAACTTTCCAATATCATCATCTCTCTTAACGTAACACTTACTTCCAAAGATTTTGAATTATTTAACAGAAGGGGTATGTCCAAACCAAAGTTCATAAGGTGTCTTACCAATGTCTTGTATGATTTGTACTATGTTCATAGTGTATACTGTTGTATTCACCGCTTCTCCCCAAAAGATCTTAGATACATTGTTGTCAAACATCATTGCTCTTAAGCCTTTGTCATTGTTTTGTTTCTTCTTTTTGCTATCCTGTTTTGTTCAGGTAATTTAGGGGTTGAAAGTTGTTTCTTTATACCATTATCTTCACAAAAATTGTTAAAATCGTTTAAAGTAAACTCTCCTCTATCAGATCTCAAACATCTTATCTTCAAACCAGATTCATGCTCTACTCTTAAATATCTTGAATTTCTCAAAAACTTTAGATTTTTCTCTAAGAAATGCTACCCATGTCACTCTAGTGAAATCATCAACAAGAATCATAAAATACCTTTCACCATAAAATGCTCGTCTCTGTAGGACCACTCAAATCTATGTGCACAATCTCCAACTTCGATAATGTAATGAACTTCTTGCTTGGAAATAAACTTCTCTTCTATTTTTCCATTACAAATTCCTTACACATCACATTAGTAGGTTTTACAATCTTAGGAAAATCTCTTATTGCAAATGTAATACTAACCTTCACAATGTTATCAAAATTGATATGGTAGAACCTCTTATGCCACAACCATCATCAACCTTAGCAACTAAACATGTCATCTCAGTAGGATTCAACTTAAATACATCACCTCTTGTTCTTGTACAAGTACCAATCAATGAACCATCTTTGTCTTTGATAATGCAAGTCTTCTTTGTAAACTACGATTGATATACCTTGTCTACTAGTTGTCCAACACTCAAAAGATTATGTTTCAGACCATCCACAAAATAAGCATCATCAGTGTTATCATCAAGTGTAATAGATCATTTTCCCTTTATATGACAGGGTGCATTATTTCCAACTCTAACAATTCCTCCATCATTGCTATTGAATTCAACAAACTTATTCATATCTCTAGTCAAGTGATGGGAACAACCACTATCAATAATCCAATCAGATTTCTTTTTTTGAACTTATGATACTAATTCTTTTTCTTCTTTAATTTCTTTTTTAGGGCTTTCTTCCTTAATAGCAACAAATCCTATCTCATCATTCTCATCATCATTTTCACTCAAGAATTCTTCTAGTCTAGCATGACATTCCTCATCATTTGCAAAAAGACAGTCCTTAGGCATTCTTGATTTATAGGACTTCTTATACTTATTTACTCTCTTAGGACATTTAGAAGAATAATGACCAAGTTCATTACAAGTCCAACACTTACAGATTTCGTTACCTTTAGGTTCTCTTTTCATGAGCAGGGCAAGACCTTCCTCAATCTTCTTGTCTTCTTCAGCTTTTGTTCAGTTGCTACTAGTAATCTCCATTTGTACTTGCACTCCTTGCCAATATGGGCTGAACACTTAATGCACTGAAAACAATTTCAACTCTAGGCAATTCTCCACTCTATCTCATCCACATTTCTATTGACTGTAGTCTCCCAAGAAGAGTCTCTCTTTAAAATTGATTATAAGGAAATAACTTGTTCTATCATTTGTGTTGTCTGTCTATATGCAGGTGTCAAAGTTTTCAATATCTTCCATATAACTTCATCTTTTCTTTCCAATTGTCATAGTTAACTTCATCAAATTTTGGACTTTCTTTCCTTAAATGTGCCATAGATCTCCTTAAGCTATTAAGATTTTCCTTCAAGGACCTGATGCTCTGATAACAATTGTTAGAAAGTAAAGTCCACCAAGATAACTGAGGGGGGTGAATCAATTATCCAATTAAAACAACTCTCAATATCCTTATTTATCCTGAAACATGTAAACAATAGATGCAGCAACCATAGAAAAATAACCATACACAATAATCTCAGATCTGTTAACTAGGGAACCCTTGATCAGAGGGAAAACCCCAATGGGAATGGTACCCACAAATGATGTACTAATGTAAAAGTTCCTTATGAAAGGATGGACCCTGTTAGGACTCAATGAAATACATTCAATACATATTAGGCGATTCCAACCCTATTAGGAGTTGATAGAAAGACAAATAGACCCACTATCCAAACAGCTTCAATACTATCCTCTCGGAATAATACAAATATACATCAACAACTGTCCAACAACAACTTCTTTGCCAAATACAGTTCCTTGTAAGTTCACCGTGCCTCAATTGCACCAACCACTTCTCTGATCCAAAAGATATTTGCATGTAAGTTCGCACAATACAATATCTACATTGGATGATTACAACAAAGGAAATCATCCTTCCTTTATACCAAGTCCTAGAATAGGTAATTGAGTCGGCCTTGAGGCCTAAATTACAATAATATTATAGGACCATCTTAAGATGTTACATTTACACGTTACATTACAATATTACATCACTTTCAAAATTATAGGCAATCTTTTGGCTCACAATCTTCATAACTCTTTCCTTGTTGATCATATAAATGTGCGTGATTGACCATGGCATCTTCAACATGTCATCTACCTCTATCCAAGTTCGCGTGACCAGATTTCATCTTTGTTAGGAGATACAATCCAAACAACAGTACCCACTATCCAAAAACTTTGGCTAAACGTTGCCTTCACCAAATCCATCATAACTCTGTCCAATCTTCAAATTTCCATACACGCTCTTAATTTTAGCATCTAGACATACTCTAGAACATTATCCCAAGTGCACATAAGCTGATCTTCAATCCTCGAACTACGCAAAGCCAAACTCTATTTGTTGCCTTACAATCTTCAAAGAATAACCAACATGTTGACAACTTGACATCAATGACAAACTCTGTCATGAATGCAACACACAACCTCTAAATCATGTCTCTGCCACTGCTAGGATACTACCTCGTAGGAATACCATTAGCATTCATGCTAAAAGATATTAGGCTAAAATGACCTACAGATCATCAAAAATGACCAAGTAATGCTCAAGATATGATCATTTGAAGGCTGGAAAACCCGTCTTGATAAAAAATGCCCAAGAAAATGGAATTTTGAGAGCCAAAAACATGTGTTTTTGCTCTAAAAGTTGCCACTTCAAGGTATTTGATCCAAAAGGCTCATATTATGAAGTAAAGACACACTTTTTGGTTCCAAAAGCATGTGTTTTTGGACCAAAAATCGCCAATTTACCTAAAGCCTTGTATTTTTCATTAAAGACACACTTTTCAAAGCCAAAAGCATGTGCTTCAGAATGGCAAAACCATGTACTTTTGGCATAAAAATCTCCACTCTTGTGCATTTTAACACTAGCATGAGTAATGACGCATTTTTTGAATTGAAAAGCACATGTTTTGGAGTTTTAAAAGCCCACCATATGCAAAAACACATTTCAAAACCCCTCATAAAGAAGTAAAGATGTGCTTTTGAGGAAGGAAAACACATATTTTGGCAATTACATGTGTTTTTGGGTTGAAATACCTCATCTATGTGCTTTTTACTACTAAATCAAGTTGATAAACACATTAATAAACTTTAAAAACACAATAACACATGCTTTTGGATTCAAATTCCCCACCTTTAGTGATTTAAATAACTAAATAACATGTTATTGTGTTTAAAAAGTCCACTTATATGCATTTAAGACTTAAATTATTGGCAGTGGGGTTTCAATAAGTGTTTAGCATGTTGATATATGCTTTGAGTGATAGAAACCCCACCTTTATGCATTTTTAAAATCTCATGTAGTTAAATTTAATCAAATGGCTATAGTTTTTAATAAAGTAATATGAAACTAGAGTAAAAAATGCTAATTTTCATAAAACATTAAAACTATGGTTAAATCAACTCAAAATGAGTTGAAATTTGAAAATGGATGCCAAAATCCACTTTAAATATTAACTAAAATTTTATTTTATGCTTTTGCCAATAAAAAATCCACTTTTGGAGGCTTTTTAATCATGACATGCTTTTCACCTTAAAATCCCACCTTTTCCTTCATAACTTGAGCTAGACAATTTCATTTGAGGCCCAAGTTAGCTCGAAATGAGTGGTTTTGCTAGGGCTATTAACATAAGGCAAAAGCAAGAACAAAACTATTTACAACAAGGAGAAAAAGAAACAAAGGACGTGAAAGTATAGCAAAAATCAAGCACCTTTAATCAGAGAAGAAAAACTCCTTTTTGCAAACATTGGGGATTAAACTTGATGGTAACTTCCAAACACAAACGCATTAACAAAGCTACGTAGAGTATAATTCGGGGATAACGAATTGCCTTAATGACACCTTATCAATACATTAAAACAAAGAGGCTAAACCTATGAATTCATGAGAAAATTGCATAGGGTTGTCTCAATTTTGTGATGTCAAAATTGAGGACAGCAGTCACCATCTAGTTATTATTTATGCACTGTGAAGTATGCTTGTGCAATGTAGTGTAATGAGCGAGATGAACATAAACAAAAGTCTATTTTCTACAATTCTTGGGTGCTTTATTTTATTTGCACTCAATATCTCTATATTATGGAAATAACCTTGAGTTTCAAAAACATAGTTTTGGCATCTTTTTCTACAATTGTTTATGTTTATTAATCCGATTGTTTCCTTCTTTTTTCAAAAAAAATATTGGTTTCAAATTTTATCTCCAAACATTTTTTGCTACTATTCTTTTCAAAATGTCTTTCCATCATTTCTTTTTATTATAACACTTAATTATCTTATTCTCACAAATTTATCATTTCCTTTATGATATTTTACAACTATTATAGCTTATTTAGTTATATTAGAGGTGTTGTATAGCTATTCAAGTGGAATATAACAGATAAATGGGTTTAGAAAAGACCCAAACTAAATTTGTGGTGCCTCACAACCTTCTATAATTTTACAACACTTCTATATTATTCTATGTTTGGGTTGTGTTTGTGGGCTCCTTTGGCTTTGTTCTTTTCTGTAATTCAGTAACTTCAGTTCAATAAGCTCATAACATGCTAGCGTGTCACTCTCATACTTCTGGAGTAGAATCTTTTATATTTTTGACTTGTGTATTCACCTCCTTTTGTTTTAGTTACTCTATATTTGCTTATTAAATCTATGAATGAAAGGCCCAATAGAAACTGCCATTTACAAACAAGGCTCAAAAAACTAAATAGTAAATATGTATTACAAATTTGAAGAATGGACGAAATTCCCCAAAACATAATTCTAATGGTTTTTGATAAAACAAACAAAGATGATTTATTGAACTGAATATGACCTGACGAAGAAAACAAACCTGGATTTTTACGCAACAATCTGCGACATAAGTCAATGCAATCTGGATGGAGACCTCCAACAACATCAGGTGGAAAGTATAGATCATTTGATTTTAAAATATTTTGTAGTAGCTGGAAAAAGTATGGAAAATGTATCATCATTAACCAATATAGATTTCACCTTGGAATGGACATAATTTAAATATCAAACAATAAAATCTAGATGGAAAGCACACAATTAGGTTACATGTGTATTCAAACCTGAAGTTGACTATTGCCAGAATATGGTGGAACCCCTGTCACAAGTTGAAAGAGAATAGCACCCACACTCCATAAATCCGCCTGCATGTGCAAACACAAAGATGAACATAATGCATCTTGGCTATGGTGGATGCCTGAAAAACTTTTTAAAAATTAACCAGTTTCAGAATAAACCACCTTTGCATTATACTTTTGAAATTGCATGATCTCTGGAGCCATGTACAAAGGGGAACCACAAAGAGTTTCTGCTAACCCGTGTGGTTGTAAGGATCTGCACAAACAGCATGGACACCAAAAGGATCAGTTGTAATTTTGGACTTGATAGCTTAGCCACATAAAAGGATTAAAAAAATTATCCGTGTCATTAGGTCTGAAAAAAAAAATGTCAAAATCACTAAGCCTGAAGAAAAAATTTGTCATTTGATTTTTTTTTTGAATATATCATATATTGCTTCCTTCTTCAAAAGGGCTGAATGCAGGATAAATAGCACTCATGTTTCTCCTTTCAAACCAAATAAACAAGACTTATGTTCTACTAAACTAAGGGCAACCAAAGGCCTTCAGAATTTGACAAAGTCTTTCTGTATTACATATATTAACCGTTATCTACTCCATCACCACTGCCTGCATGACATGTTGGAAAAAGTGTATCATACACCTTGCATAATGTTATCAGAAAGGTGTGTTGTACACCTTGTGCATTGGCAAATTGTGGTCCTCATGATATGGATCACCACACTTGCTTGTTAGGTTTATCTCTCCAAATTTATTGGATTATGAGACACTAGAATTGCAAACATAGACAAGCAATTACACAGTTTGACAAAGCATGGGAAGATGAGGTCACGTGAAAAGGAAAACTACATGTGCCCTGGAATGTTAAGAGAATCATGGGTATAAAAAGTGTCACACATAAGCATTTAAATTTAAATGTGGGAAGCCCATGGTCACATGTAGCACATGGTTATGTATGAAATATGACGAGACCATAGTCAACGGTTGTGTGCCCATTGTATTCTTAAACCACTTGTTGGTTTCTTATTAGCTTTGTGCCTATAAATGCAAGGTTGTGGCATTTTAAAAACAAATATTGAGATTATAGGTTACATATTATTGAGACAAAATCCTCAGAAAACATGACAATAGATGCATGATTACATGGTGCTCCAGTAGATTTCTGAATGTTTGTTGGATTGATCACAAGGAGAGCCACTCATAGTCCCTTGAGAAGCAATTATTTGAGAGTGCAAGTTCCATTGAAGACAACATCTTTAAAGGGGCATGTAGTCAGCTTTGACAAGGTGAAGAAATTGTTTGAGTACGAGTGGAACTCCTTGAATATTGTAAGCTTGTTATTTTGATATTATATCACTGTTACGCCTTGCACTCACACCCCCTTTTGCCACATGGACAGGGAACCCCCCCTCCCCCCCCCCCACATTTTATTTAGTTCACCAAGGGATTCTGTCCCTCCTAGTGTCCTTTGTATTTTCCCTTTGTTTGTTTTATCTTTTGTTTTTTTGTGACTATCAAAGGTCACACCTCAAACTTTCATTCTTCTTCTTTTGCTTTAGGAATAGTGGATGCCCAATCCCCACTTTTTTTCTCCCTTGTCTTATCTTATGTTCTCGATCAAGCATAGGGGATTACCTATTTCACTTTCAAAAAATGGATCACCTAAACCTTAATGCCCAAACCATTGTCTTTCATTTTCCTCCTTTGGGGACCATATGTCAATGATTCCTTGTTCAATTAATTAAAGTCCTACAGTGGGAGCCCGACTCTCAAACTCTAATGTGTTCTCTGTCCAACCCACCTGCAATCCTCAACTTCAACCCAAGTACATTGCATTATTGACGATGGGTGGCATGTTGTAACATATAGCCCTAACTACAAAATGCCACCTTTTTCACTAATCTAAGTGCGATAGGAGATCATCTAAGCACTATGCAATCAACTATTACCACCACTTTTTGGCCTAGCTGCAATTACACTTAGGTCGCAAAGCCAACATGATAGTTGTTGAAAAACTTCACCTCTAGTACTCAAAGATAATCTTTCACAATTGGCAAGTTGGTTTTCGTCTCTTATTTTGTTTCCTTACTCATTTTGGTGGTTTGTTGTTTGTTTTGGATTTGGTCTCATGGTTTTTAGTATCATGGTTGTGTTTTGCGGTTTTAGTATCATGGTTGTGTTTTGCCCCTTTGGGCTTGTTTCCCTTAATTATGGTGCATACCCTGAACTCAAACCTCATCTTCCTGGAGACTAGATGTTGATTATTATTCCTTCCAACTACTATTTTGACCCCAAGCATGTCCCATGTCACATCACGAGACACCCCTTACAGTTTTGTTTAAAACCCTTATAAGTAAAATAAAATTTAAATGTCCCTTTCATGATATATTAGGGTTTCAAACCTAGAAAATAAGAAGAAAAAGCTAGACTCCTAAAATACCTTAGAAGTGAGGATTAGGGTTTCTAAAATCTAGCTATAGTTTACAAAATGACCCTTTAAAACCTGATCGGATCCTAGTAAACAAGATAAGAGTTTAAAAACAAAATCAATGTGTCCAAGCTTAAGGGGCAATCATTTCCCTTAACCAATAAATTTGATGATAATTGAACTCACTACCTTGATCCCCAATCCTGAAGAGGAAGTCAACATAAACACATTAATAAACATTAGGCAACGGGGCTATACTTCATCTTTCATCGTTGAGTTTTGGAAATTTTAATTGAGAATTCTCAATCCCCAATACCTAGTGAGAGTGATTAATAAAGAAAAAGTTATCACATATCGAGCACTCAGGATAGCACTTCCATCTTTACCAAACCTTCAAGAAAACTAGCATGACTGTCGCCAACCCCAAGACCGGATCCTCGATTCCCAATAAAGAAGTTTTGACCAAAAGATACATATCAAAAAGACACATATCGGACATTGAATGTCTACTTTACTATTTCTGTTTAAAACTAAAATTTGGTAACTCGCAATGAAAATTCACAATTCTTGTTCCTGACATCCAACAAGATTACTATTTTCCTACTAGACTTCATATTTCAGGTTTCGGAAGCTCAACATTAATATTGCAAAATAGAATGACAAGTGTAAGCTCGAAGTCCAACCTCAACATGTCCTTCAAACATTTTGTAGATAGCATATATCAAACTTTGTGTTTCAGACGTAGACTACCTCATTACCTATAACATAAAGTAAGATTGAACTCAGCATTCTTGATTCCCAACCCCAACAAAAGCTATGTTCATTGTTTGTCAAAAGAATACAAAGATGAAAGGTTCACTTGTTATAATTGCATTTTTGCTTATTTTTAGATTATCTAACAATGGCTAATTATTTGAACTAATGATCTTTGTTAACTGGTAATGATAGAACAAACTGCTTTGCGTATGTGATATAGCTCATTGACTCTGTAGAAGAGATAATGGAGAGAGAAAGAGATGTCGATTCAAGGGCTACATTCTACCATCAAAGTTGGTGTCATCCTCTTGTTGTGCATTTTGTCACCACAAAATGTAGGTTACAGTACAAAACTTTTTCAACTTGGTTTTTCTTTTCTCTGAGATAATTTATTATTTAAATGGCCAACATTGATCAACCAATCAACCCCAATTCGCATAATAAATCCTTTTACTGAAGGCTTTCGTCAAGTCCTTTTCATTTTTCTTTTTATTAAGCCTATACTTGATTTTTGAAGCCTTCAATGTCCTTTCTTGCGTTTTTGTGTGTTTAGTTTATTTTTATCTTTTTGTTTCATCCAATCTCTTGCATTTGGTTTTCTCTTTGATTCAGTTACCAGTATATGTTAGGGCTTAATCGAACTTGGCAATCAAAAGATATGATCATGTGCCCAAAAAGTGGACTCTTCAGGCGCAATCTCATATTTAAAATATGCATGTTATATTTCATAGTTGAGTTTCACTTTTTAAAAACTATAACATAAATTCACTTTATGCTTTTTTTTTGGTTACTTTATCACTTCAATTTATGACTTATGTTATGTGAGTATAGTGGACTTTATGTTATATTTTCATGTTGAGATGCTTTTTAATTTTTCACTTAAGTGACTTTATCGCTATATAGTTCTATTTTTTATTTTTGAGTTTTACTTTAAGTTTTATTTTAAGACATCTAAGTTAAATATTACTTTTTGAATAAAATTTACAGAAAAATATAAACACTATGATATTAACTCAAAAATTTAAAAGACATCTGCTTAGGTCACTTAAGTTATGCAAACTCAATAACATGCCTTTTAATATGTTTACATGCAAATGCATATGGAGATTCCAATTTCGGCCTGAAAATGCATATGTTAAATATGTAATGGACTTCTAAGAGTCCATTTCCATGAAGACTTCCTTCTACATGCAGACAACTTTACATGTAATAGTACTTTACAAGTTCGATTTGCACTAGGAGAGCAATTTGTGGACTTAGGCAATTAAAAGGTATATTTTTAAACATGCAATGGACCTCCAAGACCACAATTTGCATGTAAATGGCTTTCCCGGCCAACATGTAATATGTAATGAACCCAATAGAGTGCAATTGTGCACTAAAATGCACATAAATAAGGCCCAAGAACACATTTTAGGCTTTCCAAGGTTAAAAACACCTAAGTTATTACATGCATTCCATATTTTAAATATGCAATGACCCATATAGAGTGTGAGTTGCACCATTACATGCATTTTTGAAACACAATGATACATGTAATGTCTCCATGAGAGTGGGATTTGCACTTCCAACCAACATATGAATGTATTTTAAACATGTTAATTATTTCTAGAACCCAATTTTGCTTTCCAAGTAAAAACGTGGGTCTTCAAAGGCAAAATGACTCATGTAAATGCATCCATGGGGTCCAATTTTGCATTACAACACATGCAAATGTATTGGTAAACACGTTTTTGCACTCCTAAGGCAAAAATGCCTCATGTATTGGCACTAAATGGGCACATTTTTGTTAAAAAAGCCAAGAAATCTGCATTTCCAGCTCAAACAATCTATCAACAAGGGCACATTTTTGCATTTGTTAACTTGTTTTGGCATTTAAAAATCACATTTTTGCCCTTTCTCTTCAAAAACAACCCATGTTTTGGCATTTGGAGGGCATATTTATCATAAACACCTCAACACATGTTCTATGCAAAAACAGTTTGCATTTCAAAGGTTTCGTAACTTGCATTTCATCATTACATGCAAAAATGTCCAAGTATTTGAGCATGGAGATTTGCATTTTCAACTTTGAAATGGTCAAAAGCTATTGAGTTTTTGCATGCAAATACACTTGGACAGTTCCAATTTGGGGAAGACTCTTTCATTTCAACTTCTCTTCCCTCTACATTTGGTTCGTTAAGCTCCAAGTTAGTAGAGGATCTCAACTTTGCTTTCAAATCTTGCTTACTTTGCTATTATGTTGCATTGCTTGGCTCATCTTTGTCCATTTGTTCAAAGGCATGTCATATCTTTTGCATTTTTCTTCAAATAAGATGAAATCTTCTCATTTCAAATGCTTGAAAATCCTCCAAACTCCAAAAACGAAATTGCATGTAGGACATCTTGAAGTTTGTCGTGTCCAAGTCAATAACAAGAGGTATGCTTTTGTTTTGTGCTTAGTTTTCTTGTTTGTTTGTTTGCTTGTTTTGGTTTCCTTTTTTGGAAGAAAGTTGTGAATTCCTACCCAAGAATGCAAATGCATCTACATCCTTTCACCTTCCATATTTTCATGTCAATGCATATTTCATCCATTTTCCTACATGTGCAAATACATCCTCCAAAACCAATTACATATGTACCTCAAATAATTACTACATGTAATTACCTCTAGAGAACCCGATTTTGGTAGAAAGGTCACTCTTTTAAATATCACAGTCGTTATTTGCACACATCCCTATCCACCTAGCTTGCATTCTTGGCCATACAAATGAAAACTCACCCCTACCCACATGCAATCCATCCTTCTAAGTCCCATTTTGTCCAAATACATATTCTATCCGGATCATTTCCAGCCATCACATGTGTTCCATGAGTATCTAATCAATACTTTGAACAACTTGTTCTTCATAGATCTGCCTTTTCCAATCAAAGACTAACATCTTCATGGAGCCAATCCCTTCAAATGATGTATTTACTCTGTGGAATTTCCATGTTGCAGCACAAGATATGTTTGTGCCA
This sequence comes from Cupressus sempervirens, assembly GCA_028749045.1. Taxonomy (NCBI): domain Eukaryota; kingdom Viridiplantae; phylum Streptophyta; class Pinopsida; order Cupressales; family Cupressaceae; genus Cupressus; species Cupressus sempervirens. The sequence goes on along the minus strand of CM053793.1, from coordinate 676,299,518 downwards.
ACAAAATCCAAAGGGAACTGAAATACCAGTTTGATAAGGAGCTAGCTCATGCAACCACATCACTTGTCTCATCTCCTCTGCATCAAGTATTAAATACAAAGATTGGGCATGTAGACATAATTGATTTCTTACAAAGGATTGAAGCCCCTGCTAATAGAGAGATGAAACATGTCAAAAGAAGCAATATTCATCTAGTGTCTACTTTTCTCATGGCTGCCCTAAAACCTGAGATTGTCTTGGGATGTGCTCGACATTTCAGCCTTAAGACAAAAAAAATCAAGAATGCAAATGACAAGGTCATCATTAGCCTAGATCCAGGCGTCATTGAGAAAATCTTCAAAGTTCCTCAAGATTTAGAATGTGTAGATTTGAGTTAAGTGATGTCTTTACAACTATGGAATCAAACCAAATTGGATTATCAAAGCCACATAAATACATATTGGTTGGATAATAAGAGAACTAATTTCTCTAGGTGGCCCAAAACAATACATAGATCTGGCTTCAAACTAGAAGTTAAGAATTTGATAACTCTTCTCAAAAAATTTGGTGGCCTCAACGAATCTTGTGATTTTGACCCATGTATGTATAATTTTATTCTTTAGATCTTTCATAACAAGGAACCAATCTACTAGGGAGAACTTATAAACAAAGCGCTATGTGAGCAGTTGTTTAATGTGGGAACATCAGTAGCTTTCTACATGAATTCGTACTTGGTATACACTGTTGCAACCATGGAAAAGTGTAGTGCCTCTCGTGTTTGCAATCTGTACCTTGTCTATTTTGATTCGAGAGATACTTGATACTCTTATTATATGCATTTTGTGATGACCCGAGGGTCAGATGTTATACTTGGATTTAGTACCATAGATGCTTTACTGTTATATTGTTCAGTTTATCATATTTGCATGTTGATGCTATTTTGAGATGACAATAGATCTATGATGATATATGGTTTTATGGTTTATTGGACATATTTGTTGATTATGTTATGAGATGAATTTTATGCCATGGTTATTTACTTCATTCTTGTATCTTTACGCTTTTTTGCACATGTGAGTGATGTAAATGGATTCAATAGGTATTTTAATACATGTTGCTTCGGCTATGATATTATATGCAATTGCACTTGATCGTGTATTTTAGTGTGCAAGAATAATATCCCTGACAGTGGCACATGGAGTTAGTGATTCAGCTGTTCATATTTTACCAATGTCGTCCTTGTATGGTCGACGTATCCTTATTTTAATTGTTTTAATTAAAACCTTTTGGTGATTAGTAAATCCGAACTCATCTGCATTATGTGATTAGACCAATGAGCATGTCTGTGCATTTAGAAGTTCGCTTTGTCGCAAAAGTGTTAAGTGTTTTTCCGTGATTTTTGGGTTTTCCGAGCTTTAAATCTTTCGGATTTAATTTCTAGTAGCTTTGCCTTAGGTGAATTTCTATTACAAAGAACAACGTGTTTTCGTTTGGGTCAATTCGGAGCCTAGCTGCTATAGTTGGCTATTTGCCCTAATCAACTATTCACTCAAAAAGTGAATGTGTTGAAAAAGGAATTTAATTCCTCACTTTTTTTAATTTGGATTTTAGAAATTGGAGAGCTTTTTAAAAATTCTCTTCTGAAGAATTGGACTTTTGTTCGTTCTGGGAGCTGTGAGCGTGGGATCTTCGCGAGGTTGTTCTCGTTGGATTCGGCTCAAGTAAACTATGTTTTGCCGTGATTTTCAGCAGATTCGGAGGGCTATTTATTTTATTGTGCGAGTTTCAGTTTCTGCCCTTTTTGCTATCAAGTACGGCTTTCTCATTTTAATGTTTTTACTCCGTTTCAGCTTCCGTTTCTTGTAGCAGTATGTTAGGAGGTTGAAAACTAGTGTTCCCCTCCATTTCTATATGCTAGTACTACCCGGTTGGTTGAGCATGAACGTTTTCCCTGATTTTGAAATGGGGGTTTGGGATTTTGAGCCGTTATGCTGGCCATTTTTGCATACGGTGTCCGATTTCATTTATTTTTGAATTTTTGGGATCTTTGCACCCAAAGTCCAAATGGGTTTTAATTATGGAATTTTTTCAAAATTTGGGGTTTTTGCCTCGTTTTGCGTGTCGCCCTATTTTCTTGGGTTTTTTTGGCACAATGTGGGTCATGGACCTGGATGATCCGTTTGGATATCCGTCATACAACTATTATACTTTATGTTGCATTGGGATGCATGTTGCATCCGTCCCCCCGAGTCTGTTTCGATTGAGTGACTTTATGTTTGTGTTCTCATCCAGTCCTTGTGTTGATCTTCATGATAGTGGTGCGACACACACGAGTACGTACGTGTACATGTGTTAGGTGACCTGCGGGGCCCGATCTTCCGTGGTATTTCCGGAAGTCATGATCATTAGGGTTGGGAGTTTGCATGCCTACGGGCACTCATCGTTGGATGGGCATGGGTAGGGTAGGGTAGCATATGGAGGGGCTTTTATCCTGCAACCTAGTGACTATTTTCCATTGGTTGGCAGAAAAAGTTTTATATCAATGATAACTAAATTAAAACATTTGGGTGGAAATAAAATATAAGATAATTAAAAATGGGAATTGTGCGCCTTTCGTTGGGAAGTTGATGTTGCCTGGAATTGTGCATCGTCTGTTGGGAAGTTGATGCTACCAATACTAGCTTGGGCTTGTTGATGCCAAGCGACTTTTCATGATGTCAGCCCCTATGTAGTAGCCCATTGAGATGTCTGACCAGCACCTGTAGTTTATGCATTGTTTATGTCTTGGATTTAGTCATCATACTGCTTGGCGTGTGTGTTAGCCATGGATGTCGTTTTGCATGTGTTTGTGGTTGGATCATTATCTCCATCAGCGCGGCGGGCATGGACCTACGGGTGCCATGTGGTTGGGAGGCATAGCTACCTTCACCACTGCTAGGGACCGGTGTACAGAGACAATCTATTGTTCTAGTGCGACTGTGGTTGGATGTCTTCACTTGGTACTTCTAGTTCTAGAGTATGCCTTTTTGTGATTTATGCTTTCATTGGGATGCTTGTTTATTATGTTTTGATGATGTTATTTACTGACGTATTTCCTTACATTGATGATTAGCATGTGATAGGTGATGTTATCTACTTTGTAGGATTATCTTATGCTTTCCACTAGCATGTTAGATTTCCTTATGCTTATGATGGTAGCATGTTTTAGTAGTGAAGTCCATATTATGATAGTACCGACGATCTAACCGGTGGTGAAGATGATGGTGTCATCCTAGATCCAGAATATCACAAGGCTAGCTTTAACAAACATTGTCCATTTCCTATTCAGTGGCAACAGAACAAAGCCAATTCCATATTTTGATAGATTCTAATCTATCTTAGTAAATACCAATAAGTGGCTGAAAATCCAAGGCCTCAAAATAATACATCCAAAACTCAGGTTAGATTGCAATTATTTGGACTTATTGGATGAATGTCTCGAGTGGAAATAACAATCAACGATGGTTCATCCCATAGTAACGAGACTCGTCACGAGTTAGGCGAGTCGTCCAAGTCAGTGAGTCAAGTAACCTCAATTGGGTCAAAATGACCAATGACCCTACCTCGGTAGGTCAACTAGGCTGACTCGCCTGACTCATCTGACTCGGCTGATTTTTAATTTTTTTGCCTTTGTAGTTACATAATCGATGTATGTTATATATGTCATCAAATTACCTTCCATTTTATGACGTTATTGTGCCTTTAATCTTTATTCAATAATGGGTGCATGGAATTAATTTAAATCCAAAAAATATCTAAATTTCAACGGTTTTATCACTTTGTCGAGTCACTATCAAGTCCGAGCCCAGTCATGAATCGAGTTACCCTTGCCGAGAATAAGCCAGGTCCGAGTCTCGTTACTTTGGTTCATCCTCTTCGTTGACGGCCAAAAATCTCAAATTCAAGCTTAAAGGCGGAAAAGGATCAAAACCATCTCTAGAATCTTCTCAAGCACCCATACAGGCCCAAGGATCAAAGGAAGATTCTTATGAAGAAGATGAAGGAGAAGAGGGAGAGATAACGATTATATCTCCCCCATGGCCAACAAGAAGTCAGGATCCATCCATTCAAGAAAGGCCCTTCTTGGATACTAAAGACAACGATGTGGACTCATTCTTCACGTTTTTTTACCTATCAATTTCATCTTGGAAGTGAACATGTCTGCACTTCCCATTGCTTCAACAGCTCCTATCCTCACAGCAGAGCATTGTAAGAACTTGGGAAATGTGTTTCAATATTTTCCAACTCTCACAGAAGATCAAGTTTCCCAGCTTGATACCTCTGTTACAAGGTTCGAGATGTTCATGACAGAGTCATCTCATAGGACACCCATGGTTCCGGCCACGCAAATTGAAGCATGCATAGTCACAACAGAAATACAATAAGGATCAATGTTTGTTGTTGCCCTTGACCCTATTCCAGCAAATGAAGGTTTCAACTTGCCCGTGTAGTTGAGAAAAATCACTATGAAGAGAATGAAGGTTGTAGTACCTCTAGACAATTTTCCTATCGAAGTGACTAAGTCTAAATCTTCGAAAGGCAAGGTCATCTCAAGGATTGTTGTTGATTCTGAAAAGGCCAAATATGCCGAGGTTGGAGAGCCTTTGGTAGACAAACCAGCTAAGGAGCTCAACCACTCAAATTACAGGTTCAACAAAATTGAACTCGGTAAATAATCATGGCTGTGGTGTTTACAAGGCCCAAGATGCACTAAACAATTTGTCAAAGAGCAATCACGAGTTTTGGGAGAAGAAGAATCAATTGAAGAAAGAGGTTGCCTGTCTTAATGAGGTCATCTATCAACAGTCTTCACAGCCTGCAACCATCACACCTCAGACAGCTCAGGAGAATCGAAGAGTCGAAGCAATAAAGGCTTGGTTCGAAGAAGTGATCTCTAAAAGCACTCAAACCATCAAGGATGCGGTCAAAGATCTTGAACATGTCAAAGGTGTTGAGGAGATACTACATGACATGATTGCCTCTTTAAATCAAGAAACTAATACCTTGGAAGAGATTTTGGGTGTTTAGAATCAAAGGGCAACCATTGACCTAGATACCTTGATTGCATGTGACATCATCCCATCTTCTGATATGTTCTACAGATATTAGGGACTCGTGGTTCATAAGGAGGAGGTACTTGGAAAACTTCTGACAAAGTTATAGGGAGCATTAGAAGGTTGTCAAATAGCGGAAACAGAGATCATGTGCGATCTGGAGCAAAATGGGATGCAATGTCCTTATTGAACATGACAATCTATTCATAGAATAAGAATTGACCTCAGAATATATTGAAAAAGTCAATACTGATCTTGATTATGAGGAATTCGGAACACACATGAACAATTTCGCTATGTACAAATCTATAGCAAAACACTTGTGGGATTCTCTTACAAAAAACTACAAAGTTGTAAAATCAGCACATGAGAATGCAATCAAAATTGAAGCTATTTCAAAGACAGTGGAGATTCCAAATCTTCCTATGGTTCATGATTGTATTGCCAAATATAAGCCTTTTTAGAACAATCTTAGGATTGATTCAACCTTTTTCATCTTCTTCTTTTAGTTTTTAATTTTTCATGTTTGTAGATGGAGAAGATGAATTGCATGCGATGCAATTAAATGTAATTTGATTGCATGTCCTCGTGACATGTAATCCATAATTCTTCTCATCTAGTTTTACTAGGTCAAAGTGGTTGAGTTGCTACCACTTTTTCCTCCTTTTTCTCACTTCTTCTTCTATATAAGAAGTGCCCCCCTCATTGTAAAAACCATCTTTTATTATATGCAAGAAAGCTCTTAAGAATTGTGCAAGCATAACTTTGATTGTGTAGTACTATTTTGATGAAAAGCGAATACAAAGAAGCAATTGGAGCTAAAACTTTGATTGAGTGTAATTGTGATTGTGCAAATTGGAAGCTTTGACTATATTTTGCATTTGTTATCTTTGATTCATGTTATCGTTGTGTATTTAAATAATTGAGAATAAAGATTTAAGAAGCAATCAGAGCCTAAGCTTTGACTAAGAGCAATTGCGGCGATACATAGATTAAAAACTTTAACTGTAGCTTTATCACCCTCTCAATTCACAAAAAAAGTTAGAATTCCCTGATTCTGGCAATCTTTGTGCCCTAATGGTAGAGGTTATTCTTATAGAATAGATTAAAACAAACTTTAGAGCCAAACCAATACGCTTTCAATCAGCCTTTGAGTTGGTGTTGGCTTTTGGTATCACCGTTTCCAGCTAAAGATATCAGTTTAGTTAGAGATTTCATCTTGCCCATTACTCATTCTGCAAGTAAGTGGATTCTTTCTTGAAAGTTGAGAGGAAAAAATATTAGTAACAACCTTTCAAAATCTCTCAACTTCTTGCTTACCTTGAGTTGATCCAAGGAAAGGTGAGAAGGGGGAGACTTCCCTTAAAGGTAGGAGAGACTTTGTCTCATACGCTGTGTCTGGTCTTCCTATTTTGCAATTGAATTTTACACAAACTGTAGGTTGCAAAATATCCACCCAACACATCTAACATTGAGATAACTGATACAAAATTAGTGCACAAAGATATGGAGTTCCTAAAAAGAATGAAGGATGACAATAATAGAATTCCATAGACTACAATATTAGCTAATTCTAGTAGCTCTACAATCTTCAAACTTGGCATTTCCTAGAGCCAATCATGATGACTAGGATCAAATGAATCTATTTGGACATCACCGGAAGTGGTGCTCGATAACACACCTAACATGGCAGAAAGGGTAATCTAAATACCCATCTACAATGAATATGCAAACATGATTTTAGTAGGGGAAATCAATAGTACACCAAGTACCCTAATGTTGTTGAGTACATTAGTCACAATGTGTTAGATAAGCTTGAGAAGGTGATAACCCAGTTGGTTAGGGTGATCCATGGAAGCATGCTTTATGAAGATGCCAAAGACCATGTAAGTCATTTGAGCATGATTGCTGGACTACAGATGTAAAGCACTTTTAGGCCTAGATGTTATTGTTCGTGAAGAAAATCTTGGCCAAGAAAGAACACATTTACCAAGAGACTATCATTGATGATATTCTACATGAGCAATTGAGTAAACCAGACAATACATGCACATGTTAAAGTATGCAAAATGTAAAACAAATTTTATCAGATGCCAAAGCTTTAAAAAATACCCAGACATATATGCAGGGAGCAATGGAACCTAGGGAAAGCATGTAAACTGTGCAAATGCATAAAAGATATGTCATCTCATAGAATGCAATGATTCCAATAAATCCAGATTTTGAAACAAAAAATCATTAAATATCTTATGCTCAGAATTTGTTGATTGAACAAAAAATGGCAGTGAAAGCCCTTTCGCACATCCATCACCAGCATTTGTTCTGTCCATACAATGATTCAGGAGTGAAGAACAAAGCATGAGTTTACGTCACGGCTTTATGTGGAGATTTTTATCAGATATAATGATCGAAATTGCCCTGCTAGATATGAAATATAGTTGTGAAAGTATGACATGGCACCAAACCGTTTAGGCATCATGCCTCAAAGAAATGTGGTCTCATGGATTCTAATGATTACAGATGCTGCACAAATAATTTTGTGGAAAATGCTCTGTTAGGTATGTCTACAAAATGGAAGTACAGATGCATGGGTGCAAAGTTAGGTAGGATTGAACAAAATAACTTCACTGAAAATGTTATAGAAACACTCAAACAGTGTAATCATCTTGTATAAATCCGTTCCAACATTTATCAAAGTTCAATGTGCCTGTATAATGCTGGAAGCCATGACACATAGTCTGGACATTCCTTCCTGCAAAATATGGAGTCACGAGAAATGCATCAAAACTGTTTGACAGAATCCTTCAGTAAAACAACTTGTTGGAGGAAAATTGCATGCAGGATGTGCATGATGCATGATGAGTGATTTAGCAGTGAAGCCCTTAATCTTTGAGTTCACATCAACTGTAAAGGACACATACAAGATGTTGAGACATTGACAAAGTCCATGAGTTATTTAATAAAAATTGTATGATGTTAAATACAGGCAGGAGACTAAAGTGTGCTTATTCTAGTCACAAAATTGTGATGTTACATTTGAGTATACTCTACTCTGTGAAAAATATATCAGACTAGGAGTTACGAAAGGGAATCACCTTTTACAAGTAAGGGCAGAATTATGGAAGTAGAGACAAGGATAAAAATAGAGAAGAATATTACAGTTGATGAGAAAAGCAGACAAGAGACATCTCTTAGTTGCAAATAAAAAGGGGAATGCATATATCCTCTGCAGATTAAGTTCGAGCAGATAGTTTTTACTTGTAGAAACAAATCAGAGGTTGTGAGAGAGGGATAGGTGCCAACATTGACAATATTGGCCGCTTCCAATCTGGCATATTCATTCTTCCAGTGTGAGCTCTTCACACAGCTGTGGCCTTTTAATTCTTGGTGCTTTGAGGAACAAACAAAATATTCTTGAATTAATGGGAGTTTTGAACTAATCAAGAAGACTGTTTTTGTCTCTCGGCATGTAACTGTTGTGAAATAGCCATATGGATAATATGCAGCTGGATGTCTTCAGAACTTCTTTGTCAGTGTTAGAATACTTGCAGGAGAAAGCTAAACCCTGACAAAACAGAACAGTACACTATAGGAATGTGTGGGAGGGATGTGTGAGCAGTGGTGGCACAAGTTGTGGCTGAGGAAAGAGGCGGTGTTGGCGAAGGTGCAAGTCACACTGAGGGAAGAGACAGTAGGATGATTGTCTTCAAATTGGATAGTAAGGGGCCTGCCCACATTGTCCCTAAGAACCTAGTTGAGACATCTCTCAAAGAGGAAGAGTCTATACAGATTGTGATCATTTTTTTCGAGGAGAAGGAATCATTTAGAGGGAGTCTAACAATCCAATAGAGGTTATCTTGGACAAAGAGGTCTGGAGGTTGATGTAGGAACTTGAGTTTCAGAGGGAGCAACTAGAGGATTAACTTCATTTGATTTCTGAGGATCTTGTTCATATTGGTTCAGAGGGAGTAGACCATGTCAAGATGGCTTCTCTAGTGATCTGAAGATTGTAGCAGAGGACTATGATTCATGGGGCAGGGTCCCATGTATGTAGGCTGGAAGGCCTTTATGCTAACACCTAGATCATGACATTCCAGACAAATGAATACTTGGTGAACTTAGGATTCACCAAGAATGATGCAAACTCCAACCTCGTATTTCATGACAGGTCAAAGCATGTAAAGATCAAATATCACTATAATATGCTGCAAAGAAATGCTATTTATTGAGATAAATTAGCACTTGAGAATAGACGGCTGATATTCTCACTAACCTTCCTGCCAAAGTGAAGCTTGTACATTTTTTAGACAAACTTGGAGTTGTGGAGAATGAAGCCCTTGCTGAGAGGGAGTCTTGGATTCAGTGATTTCTTGAGATGTTTTTTAATGAATTCTTCTCTGTGAGAGAGAAATTTAAGATGCAATACCTTGTAGTATTTTTATTTGAGCTATCAGCCCTTCTAATGCATTCTTCTCAATGAGAGAGAAGTTTGAGGTGACCATTTGGAGGTAGCTATGGTGAACATCATGATAAGATGGTGACATCACAGAGTGATTCTGTGATGGGCACTTGTGCACTTGTTCTTTCCACCCTCTAGGAGTAGCTATAGTAGAGGTCGAGTGACTCCATGCCTAAAACACTTGTGTTAAGTCAACCTCTAGGAGTAGTTATGGTGATCGTTATTATGAGATCACATCACGTGAGTGATTCCATGATAAACACGTGTTTTCTTGCATTTCCATTGATGGGAGTATCCATGATGGACCCACCCTCTAAGAGTATAGCCATGATGGAGGTCATGTGAGTGATTCCATGACCCAACAACTGTGTTGTGTCACCCTTTGGGAGTATCTATGGTGACCGTTATCATGAGATGATGACATCATGTGAGTGATTCCGTGATGAACACTTGTGTTTGTTTGCATTTTTATTCATGGGAGCAGCCATGATGAAGCCACCCTTTAGGATTTGCCATGGTGAGCATTACTCTATAACTCAAATATCTAAGAAGATCCTCCCTAGCTAAGAGGGAGTGTTGATGTTAGCATCAAGAGGATGAACCAAAAGTTATTGAGTAGGATTCCTCCCTAGTTAAGAGAGAGTGTTGATGTTATCGTAGCTATGGTCGGATTCCTTAGGCTGACATAGATAACGTAAAGGTTGCAATACTATAATTATTATAATATATTTATATTGATAATGTAATTATTATATTATTAAGATAATATAATCATATTGTAATATTCTTATGATATAATTACTATAATAATATAATATAAATATTAAATTAATTGATCCAAGAATGGTGACCCTTGGTGAAGGGACACCAGCAATATATATAAAGTAAGATTAAATCTTCCTCTTGGTAATGAAGAAGAATGAACCGTATACACATAGTTGGAACATCAACACCTATCACTATTGAGTCTTAAAGTTTCCTCTAGTGAACACAAGCCATGATTCCTCAATCATGTTTCTATCATGTCCCTCTTTTCAATAAGATTTGATGAATTAATAATAATTAAATAAACAAATAATAATTTAAAAAATTATTATTATATAATATCAATTAATAAAATATATTTATTCCCCGGTCCATTGAGATTTAAAATGGTTTGATATATTCATCAGCAGCTAACATTGTTTCAATTAACATTGTTGAATACAAGCTGGCAATAATATCTAAGCATTACTAAATCAAAAGACATATTAACCTTGTTACTGATAAGACATAGCAATAGAAATAAGAAAGGGTGCAATTAAAGAGTTAATGGCGGTCTTTTCATTACGAAGAGTTATGACTCCTCGTGAAAGGACATGAGGAATGATACAAAGCAGTGATGGAAGTGTAAGTAAGGGAGACAAGAAAAGGAGAAGGAAAAAAAATTATTTAAATTCTGGTATTCATTAAGGAATACATTATACATAATATTTGTGCTTATCAAAAAGGATTATATAGGAAAGAGACATTATATAGAAAAGGATAAGAATCAGAAAATATAAAATATAGTTATTACTCTTCAAGGAAGAGACGAGAAAGGAAGTGAATCATTAATTTGTTGGTAAGCATTGTGTGGCAGCGAATTATGCTGTAATGTATCTCTGAGTTAGATACTGATTCACAGGCTATTATATTTGAATCTTCTTAAGAATAAAGAACTATTATAAGATCATATAAATATAGATATATATAGAGATATGTATGTATGTATATTTGATAATAATATTGGAATAAGAATTATTACATATATTTATGTTATATTTCAGATGTGAATATACATCTATATAATATACATTAAAATGGATGAAATCAGAATTATTTGAAATATGATTTTATATATACATTACTAACTTATATATATATAAGTTAGTAATATAATTGTAACTTAATCCATAATCACTCGAGGAAGAATAGCCACAGATAGATTAAGAAGAATATATATGTCAGAACTTATTACTATTTCAGCCTGAGAAGAAAGGAACTAAAGTGTTTCCAAGGAGGAGCTTGTCTAGATCCAATCAATAGTTTCAGTCCCAAGACAGGGTAAGGGCCAGCATTCCAAAAGCCTTAAGAGCAAGTCCCAAGATAGAATGTGGGCTTAGACCTGTAAACTTCAAGGGAACCTATTGTTATTCATCTCTAGGTGTTGGGTGGATATTTTGCAACCAACAGTTTTGGGTAAAAATTCAGTCGCAAAATAGGATGACCAGCCACAGCGTGTGAGACAGAGTCTCTCCTACCTTAAAGGGAAGGCTCCCCCTTCTCACCGTTCCTTGGATCAACTCAAGGTAAGCAAGAAATTGAGAGATTTATAAACAGGGTGTTACTATTATCCTTTCTTCTTAACTTTCAAGAAAGGATCCACTTATTCATAAAGCGAATAACGGACAAGGTGAATCTCTAATTACACTTCAATTGAGAGCTAGAAACAGTGATACCGATAAATTTTAACTAACTCGAAAGCTAGCCAAAACATACCAGTTTGGCTCTAAGTCCGATCGTACTTCTATATGATAAAAGCTTTACAATTAGGGCACAAAGACTCCTAAAAGTAAGAACAATCTAACTATTTTGCGAATTAAGACGAATATACAAGCTACAGACAAAGCTTATAGCTATGGATTTTCACAATTGTTCTTGGTCAAAGCTCGGGCTTCAATTGTTTCTTAACTCTTTTCTATCAATTCACAAGATACAATATCAATAACAAAAGATAGTATGAATCAAAGATAACTTGAATGAATTATAGACAAAGCTTACAATTCATACAAATGACAATTTCACTTAATTAAAGTTAAGTCTCAAATGCTCCTTTGTATTCACTTTCAAAATAATGCTCACACAAACAAAGTTCTACTAGCACAATTTCTCCAGAGCTCTCTTGCATAAAGATAATGATAATTTTACAATGAGGGGGCACTCCTTTATATAGGCAAAGAAGTTGAGAAAAAAGTGAAGGAAAAAGTGGGAGCAACTCAACCAACTTTGACCTAGTCTAACTACAGAAAATAAAGGGTTACATGCAACTCACATTACATCTTTTTACATACATGTAACTCGCATTACATGTAATTACACTTTTTCATGTAATGCATCTTCTCCAAACATGAAAGGAGAAAGAAGACAGAAGAGAAGGGAACAATTCTAAAGGGCCTTGTACTTGACGATGCAATCCCAGATGATAACAGGATTGGGAGTTCCTGTACCTTGTACTGTTGCATTCACATTGATAACCATGGTGCTACATCTTTTGATAACCTCTGACTGTGATGAATTGTCCATTGTCATGTAGAAACTTGATATGCTCTAGCGTTTCTCGTTCAACTTGTCATGAATTCTCTTTTGTAGATTGGCACATTCTGGATTCTCTGACACTTTGAAAACTTTTTGACGATGTCCAGATGTAAACTCAAAATAACTTTCCATCAACATCTTTAACCTTTCTTTCTTTTTTTGCCTTAAAGTGTTTGACGCATGGGAATGCGTACAAATGGAGATTGCTGATTTCTAAAATGTGACTTGCGCTTTCAAGATGTCATTGCATGGAAAATGGATTACATGTAAATGCAACATGTAACAAGGGATAAAGGATGAGATGGAAAGCATGGAAAGATGCGAAAACATGGGAAAGCATGTATTTGCTCATGGGGGCGCAAATGCATATGGAGAGGCGAAAATTAACTTTATAGACGCCTTTGAGGAAAAGTAAGGTCAAATTACATGGGAAAACCTGCAGATGACATCTTTTTGACTTTTCAAAAAGTGACTTTTAATCAAAATCGGATCTTTTAGATGCAATTACATGTAAGACATTTCGTGTAATCATGTCGTGCGAATGGAAGAGGAAAGTGAGATGGGTGAAAACGGAAGTGGAAAATGGGATTACATACATATGCGAATGGCGAATGGGATGAAAAACATGTAATCACATTTCATTGAGTGAGAGATGAAATGTTATCGCATGGAAAATGAAAGTGGAATGTGATGATGCTTTTGCATGAAATGGAAAGTGAAGTGAAACGTACTCAAGTTCTTGGGAAAGAACTTGCAATTTCTTCCAAAATGGAGAGAAAACCGAAATGCAAACAAGCAAGACACAAAAACAAGCACATGCCTTTGGCAAAAGAATCAAACATGTCAAGATGCAATGCACTTCAACATGTAATTTCGAATTTGGAGTTTGGAGAAATTCCAAAAGTGTGAAAATGAGAGTTTTCATCATTTTTAAAGGCAAAATGCACTTTTCATGGCATATATATGGACAAATGGCAATCATCAAGCAATAATATGCATGGAAATAGCAAGATAAGCATGAATTGATGAGCAAGTTAAAAAGATTTCACTTACATGAAGATTAAATGCCAAAAATGAAGGAGAAAGAGCCAAAATAGCAAGTTTTATAGACTTAAGACCAATTCTCCCTTAAATCCGGATTTTCAAACAACCTTTTGACTTTTTCTGCACTTGCATGTAATAAGCATTCAATGGTTGAATTTGACATGAAAAGGCCAAAAATCTAGTCTCTAAAGACAATATCATGCATTTAAAACTCAAAAACAATCCCTCTTGATCAAAGGTGTGGGCTGGAAATGCATCTTTTTGAGTTTTTTGAACAAAAACATGACTTTTTTATGCAAAAATCTGGGCCGTTTTTGCAAAAACGTGACAAAAAAATGCATGTTTTTGAGTCATTTTTGACTTGTGAATGCAAAAAAGACTTCCCCAAATGCATATACATGGATCAAAATGCAAAAAAGTGGCTTCAAAAAGCATAAAAGTGGATTTAAACCCCAATTTTCCAGGCATTTTAAGCAAAAATGTGATTCATCATGAAAGTTTCAAAAACGTTTTTGAGGCAAATGAATCCATTTTAAAAGCAAGGAAACTCATTGCCATGCAAAAACGTTTCAAATGGAACAAATCCCATGCAAATCCATTGAGCAAAACTCAAGTTATGAGCAAAAATGAAGGAATTTGGAGTTTTTTACAAAAACATGCCCTAGATATGAACTCCCAAAAATGGTTTTCAGCACATTAAACTCATCTTTGATGGAAGCAAAATGATCACCAAGCAAAAACGTCTTAAATGCAAAAGATTTCGTTCAAATCTATGAAGAAAATCTTGAGTTATGGCCAAAATCGGATTCTTGGGGAGCAAGAGCACATTTCCTTCTCAAAATCAGACATTTTAATGGCCATTGCATATTTTAAAACATGTCTTCATGTAAAATTGGACCTTTTGAGGTCAACTACATGTTTTAAAATGTCTTTATGCAAAATCGCACTTTTTGGAGTGCATTGCATGTTTTAAAATGTGTTGATAGACAAAATCAGACCTTTTGAGGCCACTTACATGTTTTAAAACATGTCTCACCTTTTTGATGCTTAAGCACAAAAACTCTACTTTTCGTGTCATTGCATCAAAAAAGTCCACTTTCATAAGCTTTTGATGTAATGGCATGAAAAGTATCCTCAAAGGTGAGTTTTTATATGTAATAACATGAAAAATTTTCACTTTTCATAGTTTTTTACATGCATTTGCATATAAAAAGTCCACTTTCGGGCCTTTAAGTCATGTATTTCACTTAAATTTATAAAAATGTCATCACTATGAGTCAAAAATACTATTTATGCATCATATTATTTAATATAACACATAAACATTATTTTAAAGTGACATTTAGATAAGTATTTGATTTTAAAATCAAAAATTTAAAATATAACTATATAGTTTTATAGTCACCTTAAGTGAAAAGTTAAAAAGTAACTCAACTTAAAATTATAACATAAAGTGCACTATAGTCATTTTAAGTTATAATTTAAAAGTAAAAGTAACTTTAAAACATAACAAAAAGTAAGTAAAATGTTATATTTTTTAAAAAGTTAATGTCAAAATGAAAATATAACATCATTTTTTTAATTCGTGCTGTTGCACCTAAAATGTTCACTTTTTAGGCACTAAAACAGGCATAACTCTTGATTGACAACTCCAATTGACCTCTAGGTTAGACTGAATCGAAGGGAAAATTGAAAGGCATGACATGAGCAAAACCAAAAGACTAAAAACAAGCAAACGCAAACTCAAAAGCAAAGAACGGACTGTGAAGGCTTCAAAAATCAAGCAAAGGCTCGACAGAAAGCAAAATGAAAAAGACTTGACGAAGGCCTTCAATAAAATGATTCATTATATCAATTCATACTGATTGGTTGATCAATACTAACCAATTAAATAACGAACTAAACTCAGAGAAATGCAAAACTAAACTTGAAAAAGTTTCGTACTGTTACCTACATTTTGTGGTGACAAAATGCAGGACAACAATAGGCACCTTGGTTACATGCCTAATCCTTCACTGAGTTGAAATGGTAATAAGGTTGATATGGATGTTAATAATATATACAAATAACTTAATCTAACAAGATGAATGAACAATGCTCTTTACTTGAAATGTCTTAAACTGAATCATTGTATCTTTGTCAACTCAGCATTGAACATATATATTAAATTTGGGTTAAAACGGGCCTAAACCTAGTAGGGTACATCACAGTGACCTAAGCCACCTTTTTTGTTCTAGTGTTGCTAAAAGGCATGCTTCATAGACAGGAGTCCTCTTATCTCTATGGATATCATCCAAATTTTTAGGACAGTTGATATTACAATGCACTCAGCCATAGACTTGCAAAATACTCCAAAAGAAGAACTGGAAAGTACTGCTCCACATACAATTTTATGCATTGTCATTGAATTGATAAATGTTACTGTCTGTAAGTTTTCAAAAAAAAAATTGAGACTGATAACTCTTGAGTGTTAATAACCAATAGTGATCCCACCTGGCAAAACCAAAGTCTGCAATTTTCAGCACTGCATTCCTGTCACTTGTTGAGAGTAGAAGGTTCTGCATCACTTCAAAAAAATGATGTCAAATCACAAACATTTAAAACCTCAAATACTTAATTACATCTCTAAGAAATGTAGTAGGGTGATATTGAAGCAGAAACTCATATATGTAGCCATGAATTCTAAACAAGATTTCATTAGACTGATTTACACCTGCAGAGATACTAGCAAGTAACAGGAGGTGCAGCTAGATATCCTTCAGTTCAAAACCAAAGTCAGATATTCAGTTCTCTAAATTGTAGATAGTTACCATACAAACTTAAATGACATAAAGTAGATGAGCATAACTGACGATTTTCAAACCAATTCTTTTCCTCTAAATTTTACATCAAAAAGTGTTTTCTATCTTTATCTTCTTCGTTTGGCACTTTTGCTTCATTTTAATTGTATCCTAAAACACATTTTGCATCATTTACTCCTCAATCCCTCTCTCATTTGCACTTCAACAGACCAATTTGGCAAAAATTTGCCAGCACACTACACATGTAAGACAACCTCAGGCAAAGATCAGATTGGTTTGGATAGATTAAGGAAGCAATAGAAAAATTTCTACACTATCAAGAAAAGAAACCAAAAATCTATATTTTTTGACCAAAAAATCACAATTTTCTTTTAATAAATCATTTTAACTGGTTTTACATTAAAACTCCACTCGCTGACCAAGCACAGATTAGTTGTAATTTGAAACAATTCCTGGTGCAAATGTACAACCACTCAAATGGTTATATTGTTTCTCAATTGCCTTGTTGGTATGATAAAGAGGGCCACCAAAACAAGCAAAGACACGTGATGCTCTCCTAAAAGTGTGCATGAAACTAGAACAAAACCTGCAACTGTGACTTTTCATAACTAAAAAGGTAAGAGATATACCAGATATATGGCAGTTGAAAAAACCAAAAAGATATAACTCAAAACTTTTGTGATTAGATAACAAACCAAAAGAAAATATACAACTGTGCCAATAAACAGATATCAAAAATTCACAGAATGATGTTCAAAGTTATCAAAAGTTCATATTCTAAATTTAAATTACTCGTCAAATACTTGAATAAAACATAAATTGGCATCCAGAGTAATTAGTTTAATGATCACTTGACAGACATCATAATCAAATATTGAAGCATCAAAAGAACTTTTGCAGCACTGAGAACAATCCCTTTATGCGGTGATTCTCTTCTTAGAATTAAAAAACCAATTACATCCACAAAGTATGAAATGTTTTTCCTTGAAAAACATTTAAGTTTCATCTTTGAGGATTCAACTGTTAGGAGGAAATAATCAACGTACTGTGACAAGTGTTTACTATTCGGGTATGATCCTTGTTTCAATAGCCCAATGTCTGTCCAAAATAATGGTTGAAAACTAACTAATAGTAAATATGAATGTGTGGAAGTGTATATAATCTGGACAGTTCTGCTGTCCAGTACAGTGATTGAGCCTGAGGAAAATCAGTCAATGTGTGAAGAAGTGGCTGGAAATTCCATCATCTGCAAGGTCAGAAACATCAACAGAATCGTTATATAATCTTATCTCATCAATGGTTAGCCGTGACCAAAATCTCTCCCGAGTTTGGTACTCGTTGAGACACCCGAACCAAAAGTCTTCAATATCTAGGACATGCCTGTAGGCATATCCCAACTTCAAATGATCCCTTACAAAGTTAACAGGATCATATTGAGGCCTGAGTACCTCATAATCTAACAACTTAATTTGCTCTCAAAGCTCTTTATCAAATTCCGAACATCTGATCTGGAGGCACATGAATATGGGCCAACCACTATGGGGAAGGGAATCCCAGCTATCTTCTTCACATTAGAGCACAGGGTATTCACTTCAAGGATTTGTCGACACAATTCGACTAGAAACACCTTGTCCTCCGGATATTTTGGAAACCTCTTAGGAAATCCATCATAGGCTCCTATTTGCAAATAGGAGAAACTCGAAAACTAGATGAATGAGCATCCGAACTAGCTTATGGCCGAAATTGCCTCTGGTGAGAATCTCCTTTCAAGGCATCTTTGCAATTCTCAGCATAGTCTCATTTGAAACCCTCATTGACAGCTACGTACTCCTCATAGCTTCTTTGCAGCTGCAGATGTGGGTAAAATTCATAAACTTTGGTGCACTCATCATAATTTGGGATGCTAGGGAGGCTGGGCCACAAGTGGTGAGTTGCCAAAGCATAGATCAAATAAGAGCACATGTAGAATTGCTTGAATCCTCTAGCCGAATTCAACCACGAGGCGAGCTCATCACAGATGATTTGTGCCCAGTCAATCTGCATATCTTTAGCACAAATTGCTTGCACTAGGAAGAAATGGTGCTCGATGAACTCCAAAATCTCCTCTTCTCCTTTGAGTCTTAGGAGGAGCGTGAGGATATCCACAATCTCTCATTTCAGATTTGTGCCAAAAAGGGTCTTTGGCATTTTGCTCTTCTTTGAGCGAGCAGACTGGAACCATGTCCTCTACATGTCTTCCCATCTGAGGGTCTTCTTCTCCTTGAACATGGATGCCGAAGACCTAAAATTGACATCACAATACTACTCCTTCACGGGGATGCCAAATGCAGACTGCATCAATGCCTTGTTGATTGATATGAGAATAGACTAGTCAAGAAAAAAAATCTGCTTTGTTTTCAGGTTGTATCTCTCTATGCATTCCTCTACTAACTCAAGTGCATGAACTGCCATTGGAAAACCGCCTACTTCAACCAGTCTGCTCTCTTTAAGTTTCTAAGTGATTGGATGAATGGGTTGAGAATTATGTCTCCTATAAAGATCACCCAAATCATAGAATTTGAAAGATGTGTCTGTAAGCTCTTTTAACTCACTCTCTAGGCCAATTATCTTATTGTAACCAGCAGCTTTGATTGTCATTCGCTATGATTGCACAAGATGCAGTTCTCAATAAATAGTCCTTTAAATATACTTGAAGAAATCAATTGCATGCAATTCTGATGCAATAGCTTTAGGAATTAGAATGTTGGTGCCACACAAACGAAATTAAGTTCAGCCAACGATTATAATGGCAGGGGTTGCATTTGATTCCATGAGTAACGGCTATTTAAACTTTCCATTCATTTGCATGTAAAATCTTAAATTCTCAAAATCTCTATTACTTTACTTAAAGTGATATGACTAAGAATCACTTAACAACACAAATGCTTTAGCTTTTCGGGAAGTGTCTTACTTTGCTTTAGAATCCAAAATGCAGATATACTTGATAATATTAACACATGCGGGAGAGAAAGAGACACTTAGCTTTTCCACAATCCCATTTTCCTTTTATCTAGGATCGCAGCACGGGGAGTAATCCTTTTGCTAGCTTGCGCACTTCATTCTTTCACTTTTCGCCTCAAGCTTTTGACACTTCATCTCCTTTATATCGGGGTCGCATTTCCATCACTAACCTTTCAAGAAGTATCTTTTGAGCATCTTCAAGGAATATTCGCACTATAGAGTAACTTGACTTTCTATTTTCAAAGCCCCCGGAGAAGTAGTTATTTTCATTGCCTTGGGGCGGAAAACTCCTTTCTCATCAACATTTCCCAGACTGAAGCACAGCAAACAGCACTTTATTCCTTTACTTTAATCTGATGGTCTTGAAGCTAGATCTCGAGCATGCCTTATTGATTATGAGCCCATAAATGCTTCATTTAACCTCGTGTTCACACTATTTGATCATTGGGACTGAGATCTGGCTCACGTTTATACAGCATTGGAAGCAGAACAAAACAACTTTGCTTCCATGAGTATGCAGCAGAAAACCCATACACCTGTGTTCCTTCGTAGTGTAAGGTCCCTCCTCGCATGTACTTATTAAATATGAATTTCTCTATTAAATCTGTTGTAGAAGATTAGAACAGATATGAAGTAATGTTTTATGATGTGAATGTCCTAACGAAATAAAGATTAGTTGATACATCCATGTCCTAATACTCAGTGATTTGAGAACTACTACATTATCTCGACTGTTTAAACATTAAAATTTCACTAACAATGATACAAGACATTTTCACCTAATGATGAGGGTGTTGATTTTGGCACCTTGATGATTGGGTTTTATGCTTTCAGATAGTTCAGTCTGCCCTATTGATGATGTTTATGATGTTTAATTATATGCATGCCTAATGATGATTATTCTAGTATTTTAATTTGAATTAATGAATAAAGTTATGTTATATTGATTTTGTAAGTACTAATGACTAAATGTGTGCCGAAATTAGAAAGGGTTATTTAAATGAAAGATTTATGTTTTGATTTACGCGACTATCCAAATAAGTTTTATATATATGCATGTGATTTTCTTGAGCTACTGATGTGTGCAATGAGTGTGCAAGATATTTTAGCCGGAACATCTAACGAAGAAACGAAACTGAACCCTATGTATCGTTGTGGAAACCAAGGTTCAGTCTAACAAAAGATGCAAACCCCATTATTCGTATTTTATTTGTATCATGGATTGAATGAATGTATCATCTTGTAATCATTAAGTGTTAATGTTTTGTAACGGTGATTTTTCAATGTCGCTTGACACTCGTGAATTGTATATGCATTCTAGCATGATAGTTAGGGTTAACCGAGTAACCTAAAGATCTAAGTTAGACTAGGTTAGTGACATTTTGCTAATCAGTTAGTAATCGAGATTAATTACCCTAATCAGGATTAGTGATTAATTTGCAATTTTAAGGGTTGTTAGGAAGTCCTAAAATTTTCTAGCGTTTTGATAGGTCCCTTATTAGTCTTAAAGGTCAAAAATCATGAAAACTAAGTACCTAAGGGGTATGGGTATGGGTTGGGAGCGTTTTCCACCCCCTAGCCCCTTTTGTTGACTTTTATGGTCACCCAAAAATCTCATTTTTTCTTTATTGCGAAAATTGAATGTTTTCATCATGAGTTGGATAACTTTAACTCAAGGTTGCACGGGTACTCGTACCCAGACCCCTGGTACACGTACCGGGTACTGGTACACGTCTCTCGTACCCGATACTTGTCTAGGTACGTTTCCTACGGTTAGAAACACCATCTCAAACTCCCGTCAAATTTTTCTTTGCTAAAAGTTGACAGCGACTGCCACATTGGTAGAAAATGTAGCAAAAAGGTTTGACGCAGTAACAGCTGGAAAAGTCAACAATGTGGACAAGGGAAAATACTGAAACCGGACGCAAGATAAAAATATATTACCGGACGCGACGACTTTACAAGGGAAAACGCAATACTAAAACTTTAAAAGCCGATATTTATCTAATGAGAAACGGTAAACCTAATGCGGTTGCTTTAAAGTCGAAAAACGCAAGACCTAATACTTGCGTATTCATTTGATCAACAGCTAAACCAAAAACGATATGTTTCCTCTAATATTCAGCTATCGACGACATCATTCCAGACCGTTTTAAGCAGCATCGACCCAGATTGTTTTAGACGGCACTCATTTCTAACTGCATCGATTCAGATGTCTTCAAACGGCATTGTTTTTGCAAGACGAACGGCATCAACAACAACATTTCCGGCATCCTACATCCACGAGCAGAGGTAAGCGTTATATTTATTTTAACAGCATAGTTGTATAGTTCAAACTTTAGAGTTTAATAAATTTTAAAATAGACTTGCCGATGCCTGTAAAACCTTAATATTTATTATTTATATATTAAAAGTTTAAAACTTTAAAGATTTATCATTTAAATGAACTCATTAACATTTGAATTTTTAATTAATTTTCATTATCTGATCTATAAATTATTGTTTAGTATGTTTACTGTTACCAGTTAAAGTTTAAAATATAAATGACTATTATTAATTTATATTATTTTATTATTTAATAATAAAAGTTTATATTTAAATTAATTTATAAAGTTAAAGAAACTAAAACAGTAAAATCTAAACTAAACATTAAACAATAGAAACTGAAATATAAATTAATAAATATTAAAAACTTAAAATTATTAAAAGATAAATAGTTAAATAAATTCAATTTTATTTTTTTAATAATTAAAATTTGACAGAGAATCTGAAGCTAATAAATGTATTTTTATTTAATTTTTAAACTTAAGACGATGAAAATGTTTATTAATTTGATACTAACAAACTAATATTTTTTATTTTTTTATTTCTGTGTAGAATGTCAGGAGGAAAGCAAGCGTTGTATCCTTTGTGGAAGTATGTTGATCGTGTTGCAGGGCCGAAGGGTTCAGGTGGATCAGCTAACGTCCAATGCAAGCTTTGTCCTTTGAAATGGAAGGGTTCTTACACAAGAGTGAAGGCTCACTTCCTTCACATAGCTGGGGTAGGTGTTGATCCTTGTACAAATGAGGTGGAAAGGTACGATATTATAAGGGAGCAAGAAAGCGCTGAGAGGAAAGTTGCTAATAAGAGCTCTCACGCTTCATCAACAGAGCCTACACAAAGTCATCATAGAGATTCAGATGTGGATATCTCATCGATAGATGTAACAGCAAAACATGTTCACAAGAGACCACACATTGGCAGCTCAAACCCCATTGGAAGATTGTTTGATGTACACGGTCGAGATGATGTTGATGCAGCAATTGCACAATTCTTTTATGCAAATGGAATAGCATTTAATGTTGCTCGCTCCCCTTTCTACACTGAGATGGTCCAAGCTATCCATAATGCACCAGCAGGGTATAAACCACCTGGATATGAAAAGCTTCGCACTACTTTACTTGATAAAGAAAAAACTCGATTAGATGAACAAACTACACCAATGAAAAGAGTGTGGGCTACAGAGGGTTGTAGTATTGTGATGGATGGGTGGACAGATGCTAGAAATCGTCCACTACTTAATATCATGGTAACATGCAGCAAAGGGCCTTATTTTTTGAAGGCAATAGATTGTTCGGGGCAAGAAAAGAATGCTGAATTTCTACATACACAGCTATGTCAGGGCATTGAGGAAGTGGGGGCTACACATGTGGTCCAAGTTGTTACTGATGCTGCCCCTGTTTGTAAAGCTGCAGGTATGTTGGTGCAAAACAAGTACAAGCATATATTTTGGACGCCCTGTTGTGTGCATTCCTTGAATAATGCACTCAAAGACATTGGCAAGTTTCAATGGATTACAGATCTCATTGAGAAGGGGAGGAAAATACAAATGTTTATATGCAATCACCACCACACACAAGCCATCTATCGTAAATTTGCCAAGGTGGAGCTACTCAAACCCGCTGATACACGTTTTGCTTCTTACTTCATTCTTCTTGACCGCCTTTGTGAAGTCAAAGGAGCTTTGTGTTCTACAGTTGTTAGTGATGCATGGGCAACTTGGAGACAATCTACATCAGATACTGCAATTGAGGTGAGAGGTATGATTCTTGATGAGCATTTTTGGGCTGATGTAAAATTTGTTGTGGAGTTTATTAAGCCCATATGTGAGCTGATCAGATTTGCAGATTCAGATAAGGCATGTTTGGGAGAAATCTATGAAGCAATAGATTCCATGTGTGAAAAAGTCAAGATAATAATTGATTCAAAAGATCCTTCTCTATATCCTTCGATAGAGGAGAAGTTACATGGAAGATGGAATAAGCTTAACACACCTCTTCATTGTGCTGCATATGCTCTTAATCCTAAATGGCATGATATACAGGTGACTAAGAAGAGGGCTCCACATCAGGATATAGAGGTAATGAAAGGATTTTGGGCTGCAATAAAAAAGATTTATGGCCGAGGTGAGGATGCTGCAATTGTGAGAAGTCAATGGAATAAGTTTTCACGTGGGCAAGGCAAGTTTGGTTCTGTGGAAGCTTTATATGATATGAAGTTAAAGATAGACCCTATAGAGTGGTGGTGGAACCATGGAGGTGAAGCTCCTGAATTGCAATCATTTGCAATTAGATTGCTCTCACAAGTAGCAAGCTCTTCATCTTGTGAGAGAAATTGGAGCACTTACGGGTTCATTCATTCACTACTGAGGAACCGTTTAGGGTCTAAGAAAGCAGAGAAATTGGTGTACATTCATAGCTCACTCCGTCTCCTCTCTCGCCTAGATCTTGGATACAATGAGGGTCCTTCATCAAAATGGGATCAAATCCCACCTAATGGAGAACTTGCTGCCCTCGTGGATGGAGAGATTGAAGTAGATGGCCTTATTGACTTGCCTGCTATTATTCTACCAACAAAGGAATCTGAGCTCGAGAGTGATGACTATTTGGACAGCATCATATCTAATGACCTTGATATGGATGATCAAGGCATAGAGATAGAAGACTAGACAACAGATTGAGATGCCTGATTTTTGTTTCTGTTTTTCATTTGCATATCAGCTTGCTGTTTATCAAGCTTAATTCGACATGTAATCAGTTTAAAACTTTGGTACAATACTGATTAACAAAAAACTATATAGTATATTATTATAGTATATACTTTTTCAGATTTTCACTGTTCAAGTTAGAACCAGAAGCTTATCATTTGCAATATCAATATGTCATTATATGATTTATGATCTTATTGTTCATATTTAAAGTTTTTCTTCTCTGTTAAGCATCTAACTTCCACAATTTAACTTCAGTCTTTAAGTTTAAACATTCGACAATAGCACACACACACACACACACACATATATATATTATAATTTGACTTATGGCTTATATTTTCAAATTTCTTGTTTTGAATGCTCAATGTCATGACTCATGACAGATATTTTGATTTTTATATTTTCTATAAAATATTAATTATATAGAAAAAATTAGGCATTCACACATACCCCCGTCCCCTATTTTGAAAAATATGCGTACCCGTACCCGTTCCCGTACCCATGCAACCTTGCTTTAACTCCACCTTGAGGTTAGCCTTATGACTAGATGAGTTAGAAGACTCTAGAACTTTTAGGCAAGTGGGGGGGTTATTACATTTTGAAGTTGGTTGAGTTTAGGATCTTATTTAGAGGAAAATTTGAGAGGGTTTGTGTGCTCACCCAACCTCTAGTTTTAGAGTGCAATTCAAGATTGAAGGAGAAGGAGAAGGATGGGAGTGCTCATCTCAAATTGTTCAATTGCCATAACCCAATTTTGAAGATAGGAATCCCTCAGCTCATGTTGTTCATGTTGGGTTCATTTTTAAGTAGTTTTGTTTGCATATGTATGTTCGTGTGGTTGTTGAATATGTTTGGGAGGGATTGAAATGGATTTTTTTTTAATGTTTTTCTTCGCATTTTTGCTTTTATTTTTGAAGGGATTGTATGGATTGTATTGGCATTACTCACCCTCGGATAGGGCAGAAGTGGCCATGTATGGGAGGAGGGCTTTAGTTGGACTCTAATAGTGTAGAGTCTCTTCTCAGGACGAGAAAAAGGAAAGAGAGTAGGGTGTTATGGGCCCCTACTCGTCAGCACAAACCATGTGTTTGAGTTTTGGAAATTAAGATATGGAAAAACAGAAGTTCTTGAGTTTATAGCCCCGAAAGGCAACCTATTTTGGTATTGTGGCCGACATCTCCTGTTAGAAAAATCCACCTTCTCCCTAGTCTAGTTCAATGTCGAACCTGTTGTGCAAACCGGGATAGAAGTGAATGTTTGATTTTGTCTTCATGTCATGATCGGTTGTCTCCCAGTCAATTTTTGTTCTCTCCATGATCGTCTTGATGTGTTGCAAACTTCATAATGGTTTCCTTGTTGAACTCCAAATATGTTGGGAGATTTCTCCTCGGGATAATATTCCTATGTAAAAATGTTATATTTAAACTCATTGTTGAAATGGCAACAATGTCGGGTTTTCTTCTTGGTTCTCTCCCAACAGAGCCTTTGAATCAGGTGGTTCAATAGAAAAAGAAAAAAAATTGAGAAATATTCTTGCATATGATATTTTTGTATGTCAATTTTTGCATATGTTTACAAGATTTATGTGAAATGGATAAAATGATGTTTCACCTTCCTGCGACATTCTTATGTTTCGAAATCATATTCATTTAACTGAGGTTAATTAGATAACATTGTGATATATATTAAGTTATGCAATTTAAGTTTAAAATATGTTAAGAAAATTCGCATTTGATTTGTACTTAAATTTCGTAATTATACATTAGTATGAAGAAGTTAAGTAATTCTATTTGGATACTTATGTATTACATTCAATCCTATTATCACTTTTAAAAATAAAATTAAAAAATTACGTGTGTTTTGCCCTTGTATTTTGGGCATGACATGTAGCACTTGATCTTATCTCAACAAATTCGAATGAGATTCATTCTGGCTTTCAATCCACAACTTAGTAAGCCCTCCCAACACGACATAATCATACTCTCAGCTTGTTAATCACTGTTTCGGCTTCATCCTTCGGATATGCACTTGATAGAGTTTGCTCAAAAGGATAAACAGCTCGAAAGCTCAGAATCTGCGCAATATGGAATGTTAGGGCAAGATAGCAGAGAATGAAATGCAGAAAAGCTTACTTCTCATCGGGATGACACCAGAACCCATCCCAACCATGCCTAGATCACCTAGATCCCGCACGCATTGGGAAAACAGGATACCCGCTTAGATATGGGTAAAGGTAATGCAAGGGAAACCCGAAAAACAAAAAAAGTAGAGTACTTCGGGAAAGATGAGAATTAAGTGATCTAAAGGACACTTAGACATCACACTTGGACACACTCACTTTCATACGAATGATTTCAAGATTTAAAGGGGTAAGACTATATCTTGGCGACACGTCAACAAAAACTTCAATGCTAATTCACCACCTCTAATGTCCCCAACTAAGAGGCTGTCAATTTCCAATGTTTTACATACACTACTATGCATCCAAATCAATTCAATTTAAGAAAACAACAAATAATTTATAGTACATTTGGTTGTTAAAATATTTAAACCCACTTCCTTACTTCTCTCCTAAACTCAACCCTAAGGAGGATGGTCTTTTACTTTTCATAGGGCACTTGATACCAATCTACAATTAGACCCCCTAAAGGCTTCAAGAGTCGTCCTTATCCCATCGTAGGACTCACCTTAGTGAGATTTTACTATGCCTCTCTATACACAACACCAATCTATCCTCTTAAGGGGTTATCGAGAATGATTAAGGAATAGGCTATGAATAAACTAACTTCGAATGAATATATATATATAGTTCATAATTCAATAGAGAAATAAAAATGCCATAATTCTACCTTTAGGTTAATGCATCCTTCTTTGTAAGGGAAAATTTTGAGGTGCCAACCTTTGTCAAATGGATTATTCTCTATGAGGGAGAAGTTTGAGGTGCAAGTCATTGTCAATGCATTATTCTTTGTTAAGAGAAGTTCAAGGTGAAAGCCTTTCTTTTACCCTCTAGGAGTAGCCATGGTGGAGCTCTTGTGAGTGATTCCACGACTAAACACTTGCGTTGAGTCACCCTCTGGGAATAGCTATGGTGACTATCATCGTGAGATGATGACATCATGTAAGTGATTCCATGATGGACACTTGTGTTTTCTTGCATTTCCATTTGTGGGAGTAGCCACAATGGACCCACTCTTTGGGAGTAGCCATGGTGGAGGTCATGTGAGTGATTCCACGATTAGACACTTGAGTCACCCTTTGGGAGTAGCTATGGTGATCATCATTATGAGATGACAACATCATGTGAGTGATTCCATGATGAACACTTGTGTTTGCTTGCATTTCCATTCATGGGAGTCGCCATGATGGACCCACCATCTAAGAGAAGTCATGGTGGAGATCATGTGAGTGATTTCATTACCCAGCACCTGTGTTGAGTCACTCTCTAGGAGCAGCTATGGTAACCATCATCGTGAGATGACAACATTACGTGAGTAACACTTGTGTGTGTTTGCATTTTTCATTCATGAGAGCAGCCATGTTGGAGCCACCCTCTAGGAGTAGCCATACTGGACATAATTCTATAACTCAAATATTTGAGAAGATCCTCCCTAGCTAAGAGAAAGTGTTGATGTTAGCATCAAGATGACAAACCAGAAGTTATCAAGAAGATCCTCCCTAGCTAAGAGAAGTGTTGATGTTAGGGTGAGGGAAAAGCCAAAAGTTGTCAAGAAGGATTCCCCCCTAGTTAAGAGGAATTGTTGATGCTAATGTAGTTATGATCGTATTCCTTAGGCCGACATAGATTACATAAAGGTTGTGATAATATAATTACTATGATATAATATTTATATTGATAATATAATTATTATATTATCATTGAGATAATATAATTATATTATAATCGTACTGTGACATTATTATTTATATAATATAATTTATTTTAAAAAATTATTATTATTACAATATAATAACACTATATTAATATTTAAATTAATTAATTTGAGCATAGAGTGGTGACTATTGGTGAAGGGGCACCACCAACATATATAAAGGAAGATAAAATATTCCTCTTGGAAATGAAATCAATGTATGCACACAATCTGATATATCCAGAAGCAACAGTGCTCAAGGGAGACAATCGGATATTGTCTATAGTTGAGAGGGAAAATCAATGCTCGTGGTTAAATGAGCACCACAAAAACGTCATCAACCCCTGAAACTCTAATTGCAATTTTTTGGAAATCTATTATGTAACCTTCCAATGTTCTTTTTTACTTTAACTGCATTCGTCTTTAAAATCTTTCTAAGGGTGCTTTCAATTAAATCTTTTGATTAATTTTTTTGAGAATTCCTCATTAAAAATTACACTTTGGTGCCCTTGCCTATGGATTTCATGATGCCCCCCATTCATGGACGAATCCCTCTAATGTAAGATAAAAAATTGCATGGCATCCTCTTTTTGCCATCAGGATGAGGTGAAATAATTATTTACCTTTTGTAACCATGCATGGGCTGCTATTTTACAAGACCCATTGATGTTTGGAAGAATTATCTTATTCACTTTGTGTTTTAAGTCCTTATTTGGATGACGCCTTCCTCTTCTAGTTGTTTCATGTCTTTTCGCTTCACAAAATTCCCTCAATATTCCCTTCATGATATAGTCCTTCTCACCTTGGGATATAAATCTCATTACGTTGTGGCCATATCCTCGGTACTATTGGTGAGTGGATCTATTTCTTCTTCCTCCCTCAGTATATCATCTCTAGGTAGGAAGTGATTTTTGGTATCACAAATGTAGAGGTTTCATTATTATTTTCTAAATGATTAAATCTTATGTTTCTTCTATTTGGAGAATTAGTCTTAGAATTACTAATAAAAGTGCTCATATTTTTTAGGGATATTTTGTAAGGCTTGGATTACTTAGGTTGTTCATTTGTTTTGGTCCATTAATGCTTTGGTTGTCATCTCATGAATGTTCTAAATCATTTTCCCTGGATTCCCCTATATTATTGTTCAAAATGGAGTTCAAATTTGTTACCAGTTTCCTTCTTTACTTTTCTAATGATATTTGTGTCATTTAGCTATATTGGATTAACTTAACTTCCATGTAGAATTAATACTCTGATACCAATTGTAATGTCCCCAACTAGGAGGCTATCAATAGTCCGCATACATTACTGAGCATCCAAATCAATTCAATTAAAAAAACAATGAATAATTCATAATACATTTGGTAGTTAACATATTTAAACCGACTTCCTTACTTCTCCTTTGAACCCAAGCCTAAGGAGGTTGGGGATTTACTTCTTGTAGGCCTCTTGACACCAAACTTCAAGTATGCTCCGTCAAGGCTTCAGAACCACATCCTTACCTTGGGAATCACCTACCTTGTGAGGTTTTAATCTGCCTCTCCATGCACAACGCTAACCTATCCTCTTAAGGGCCTATTGCAAATGATTAAGAAATAGGCTGCTAATAAACTAAAATTGCAAGTGATTAAGGAATAGGCTGTGAATAAACTAACTCCAAATGAATTATGAATAATTAGGAATATGTATGTATGTATGTATACTTTATGTACAGCATACGCACTAGACCATACATTGGTCCATTTAGCATTCATGTATAATATTTGATAAATTAATGATAATACATAAGTCACAGAAAACCATTTTTCTATTATGCGATGCTTACCAGCAATAATAATCTAGGTTGTTGGGTTCGGACCCTGTAGCTTGGGTCCGGGTTCGGATTCGAGCCCGAGTCCCCAGGAAAGTCCGGGCAGGGTCCGTGTTTGGGCCTGTGGGTCAAGCACGGACCCGCACTTGACCCACAAGCCCAAACACGGACCCTGCCCTGACCCGCAGCGAACTCAAGCGAATCCAAGAGGACCAGCAACATGTGGGGCCATAAAGTGGTCATAAAAACAATTTTTTTATTGTTTTTTTTTCAAACCCTAAAGGAAGGCATATTAGATACTTTTCATTCATCTAATCTCTCATTTGCTTTCACATTTTGCTCTCTCATTTTGGTGTGGCCATTTTGCAAGTTTGAAGAGAAGGTTGTAGAGATTGTTTGTGGAGTCTCAAATCCTTCAAATAATCAGTGTTGAGTGTTCTAGGTAGGCATTTGATCCTTCCTTTTGCTTCTTTCATAATTTTTTTTTAGTTTTTTTATTGTTCTAATTTTTTATCAAGTTTTGTATAAGTTCTGAAATTTTTTTTATTTTATTTTTTTTATAGATTGCAAGAATCATAGAATGAGGAATCAAAGTTCAGTGGGTGGGGTGGGATCTCAAAGATTTAAAATTGATAAAAGATCTCCTTTGTGGAATTATACAACAAGAATTGAGCAATGTGTTGGTGGGGGAGGGTATATATGGAAATGCCATTTTTGTCAAAAACAATATAGAAGCTCATATTACCGGGTTAAACATCATTTGATAGGCCCACCAGGTCAAGGGATTAGCATGTGTGAGGGGCCCCTAGAGGGAGGTAAAAAGAGGTTGTCGGCTTCTCAAATAATAGGCTTGTTAAAAGAACAACAAGAGGCTGATAGGTTAGTATCAAAGGCGAAAAAAGTTAAATCAAAGCAAAAACCACCAACACCACCCTCTCAAACAACCACTAGACCACATCCCTTCCTGCCTACCCCATCTACGGATGAAGATGAAATATAAACACCCCCATCCCACAAGAGAGGCCCATTAGATAAGGCATTTGAAAATGAAAAGAGAGAAATTGTTGACATAAAGATTGGGTGTTGCCTCATTACGAATGGTGTTTCATTCAATCTAGTGAGATCACCTTATTGGAGAGCGATGGTGCAAGCAATAAATGAAGCACCTTGTGGTTACCGAGCCCCTAAATATGAAAAGTTGAGAACGGTATTGCATAATGAGAGAAAGAATGTAGAAAACCTCCTCAAACCAATAAGAGATTATTGGATCCAAATGGGGTTGAGCATTGTCTCTGATGGATGGAAAGATTGCAAAAACCATCCATTAATAAATGTGATTAATGTCTGCCCCAAGGGGGCAATGTTTTTGAGGGTGGTTGATTGTAAAGGGCAGGTAAAGGATGCAAATTTTATTGCCGAACTTCTCATTGAATCCATAGAGTCCGTGGGAATTGACAATGTTGTCCAAGTAATAATGGACAATTCTAAAGTTAGTAAGGCTACAAGTGCTTTGGTAGAAGCACAATATGAGCATATCTCTTGGACACCATGCACAGTCCACTCCTTGAACTTGGTGATGAAAGCAATTGACACCCAAATTGAATGGGTGAAAAAAATGTATGAGAAGGGTGAGCAGATTCAAATGTTTGTGACAAACCACCATATGTCACAAGCAATTTTCAGAACTTTCTCCTGCTTGGAATTATTGAAGGTAAATTTTAAACTTTATTTAACTTCATTTCTCATTTTAATTTTTGTGTCATACTTTACATAATTGAATACATATTTTTAATTTTTGTGTTGTTTACATATTTGATATTTGAAATGTGTTATTATATTAACTTACAATTTGAATTAACATAGTAATAGGTTGCTGAAACAAGGTTTGCTTCAAACACAATCGTCCTTAGATGACTTGTGAGGGTGAAAGAAGCATTGTGTCAAATGGTTATTAGCAGCAAATGGGGTGGATGGAAGGAAACCGATACAGAAAGGGCTAAAACTGTAGAGGATATGATCTTGAGTGATGATTTTTAGTATAGGGTGGAATATGCATTAGGACTCACCAAGCCAATCATGTCTATGCTTCGGTATGCCGACACTGATGAGCCTTGTTTGGGGGACATATATGATGCAATGGACTCCATGCTAGAAAGAATGAAATCAGTAAGTTTAAATTTTTATACAATACTTTATCCTTGTTTATTGAGAGATTTTGATTTTTTATTTTAATTAAGTTATTAACACTACATCAAGATAACTTATATGTACATCATCTGACATCCCAGGTCATTCAGAGGAGAGAGCAGGATCCTGAGAATACCTTGTACAATAAGGTGAAGAAAATTGTTCTACATTGCTAGAACAAGATGACTCCACCTTTACACCTCCTGGAATATGCACTTTCTCCCAGATATTATAGCGGTGAGATACTTTCTATTCCTGGTAGAGTGGCACCATACAAAGATCCTAAAGTTGCTACTGGGTATAAGAGGGCAGTTAGCAGGCTCTTTAGTGATCCGATGTGGCATTGAATATTAGGAGGGAGTTTGTAGATTTTGTCTCAGGCAAAAATGCAGACCCTGATGCAATCAATGACCAAAGTAGAATGGATGTGTTTGGATGGTGGTACTTACATGGGCAAAGTTACATATACCTTCAACCTCTTGCCATTAAGCTCTTGTCACAAGTATGTATTTAAGTTTTTTTTTCCTTTTCTTATGCCCACTTAGCTTGTGAATTAGCACTCTTAAATTCCCATTATATTGTAAAATTACAATTTCTAATTTTTTTTAATTGTATGTTGGTTGTCTCTCTCAGTTGCGAGCTCTTTTACTGCTGAGCGGAATTGGAGTACATACTCCTTTATCCACTCAGTGAAATGTAAGCGGTTGAGTTCAAAGAAAGCAGAGGACCTGGTATTTATTCACAACAACTGACACCTCCTATCACACAAGGATCCAGGATATAAGAAGGAACCAGAGAAGTTATGGGATGTACTACTTGAGACTTCTGACTTGGATATGACTATCCAGGATATATCTAGAATTACCTTGCTAAATGTTGAGGAGGACGAGGAGGAGGATGTAGTTGCATCTGAAGCTAGTGGAACCGGTTTGGGTTCCAATGATGAGGAAAATGATATAGATGAGGATGAAGCCATTGATCCCTCATATGTTGATGACCCATTTTACCCTTGAAGGGCATTTGCATCTTTGATACTATGAGTCTATGATCATCGATAAACTATGTTTAAACATTTGTCATTGACTCATTTATGATCTATCACCATGTTTCAAACTTTATTAAATTATAATTTATTGTCTATCAATCTGATGAAGTAGTCTATGTTTTGAAATTCCATTTTGCATTTTCGTAATTCAATGTATGATTTTATTTACAACATTAACATAGATTAATGAGTATTTAATGTTTATCTTTGGCATTTGGCATTGATCAATAATCAAGTAACATTGATATATTCATACTATGAAATGACTTAGTAAGTTAGTTTTACAGCTATGCAAGTTTCTTTTTTTTTGTGCATATATATACATATATATCTATACTCATGAACCCAAATGAGGAAAAAAAATTTGCCTGAATCCACAAACCCGAACCCCGAACCCGAATCCGTCCCCAAACCCAAATTGGCAACTTAGATAATAATACATATACATGCTTACCGACTTTCTCAGCAATGCAAACAATTTCCTGATTAAAATCAGCAATTGTTATTGTCCATATAATATTAATCAATAACAACTAAAATATACATGCTCTTCCATTAAGGTTCCAGCCAAGCCATAGTTGCCGTAATAGGATATGTTAAGCTCCTGATATTCACTTGCCAACATTCACAGGAATAGGTAACGTCCGAAGGAAGCTCAAACGCTCTACATATTGAGGGTTAGGTCCCTTTTGTGTCATTGTTTTTAACTAAGATAACTCCATATTATATAAATGTTGGCTACAATTTATGGGTCGGATATCACAATCTTAGTTTCCACATGGTACTTGCAGCTGCTTTATATCATCACTGATTCACTACCATCTTAATCGTGACTCTTCTTAAACCATTCCTTGAATTATTAATCAATCACCTACTGACATCTCTTGAGCATTATGTTTGCTGACTTTGATGGGGACACTGCATTAGGGTTTCAGATGGGGTACATGGCACCAGCAAAAATAGAAACAATATAAACTCAAGCCAATAGATTCAGTGGAGATAAGAAACTATTTTACGAAAATGTAACTGGATTAATATTAGTGAATCTAAAAAATACCATAAGAAGTTTCTTTCCATATAGCAATATATTTCAATATATTTTCTTGACGATGTGACAAGACATGGTCACGAGAGATTTTGACCAAACTAAGTCATCATGTTCACCTTTGCAACTAATACAAACCAGAAGTAGCACTAGTGAATCTCACAGAAAAAGGGTTAGGTAAATAGAGGTTGACATATTTCATTTCTTTTTCTTAAATACTTCAAACAGCACAAACCGATGTGAATTTGATTTTGATTATTAATATTATATTAATATAAACCAAAAGTATCACTACTGAACCCTACTGCAATGTCCCATCTTAAATAAGCTTTTGATAAATACTTTGCTAAGTTCGATGCTTGTTGTGCATCTTCCAAACATAGCCAATTTTATGAAATAAAAGGAGATGATTATGTGGGCCCTTTGTCACTTAAGTGGTTCCTATTTGTCTCTTCTTGCTTCTTGTTGTTTGCTTCAGACACCATTTGGTGCTCCTGTTGTTGTCAGCTGTCTGTTTGTAAACTCCCAGTCCCATAGACCTTTTGTGGTCTTTTGTTGGACATTAATAATTTTATCTTATCTTATCCTAAGACTTAATGAAGTGGGGCGCTGAAGATTACATCGATGATTTAGTTTAATGGCTCAGTAAGTAATGTCATCGTCTATTTATTTAAGGAAATCACCTGATATGTAGGGATTGATAGTAAAGTGAATTTTAGGGTTCTTTGACTTTAACAAGTCGCTCAGCAAGGTGGCATTCTCTCTCTCTCTCTCTCTCTCTCTCTCTCTCTCTCTCTCTAGGATGATAACCCCATGGAATCTCGGCTTGGATGATCCTCCAAAGCTACATGAATGGTCGAAGGCATAGAACAGCACTGGTTCTTGTTGAAGTTCGGCAACAGTAACTTCTTAATATTTAATCTTTGGGTGCCAATCTGCAGGTTGAACAATTTCATCTCTGGATTCAAAGAGGCCACCATTTCTCAGACATTCAAGGAGATTTCTTACGTCTATCACCAGTATCCAGGTATTCTATTATGCTCAAATATTGTAGAGGAAAATCAGTCTGAGTTTGAATTGAAGTAAAATAGTTTTTTTTGGAACATATATTTCATTTTAAGACTATTCTGATTTTAATTTAATTTCAGACCAAACCTGAAAATCGGTAAAAATTATTATTATTGTGCCAAGAATAGAGATTTTGTTTATTTCTGTTTGGCAAAGAATATTTCACCTACAGGGGCAGGATTATGATAATATTTGGTTGTTTTGATTGAATTTTTTTTCTGTACTATTTTGAACTGTGAGACCAACATGAATTTGATTGAGCATTTGTTTCTATGCGCAAAAATAGATTTGGGTACTTGAAAGGAGGCTAACTTGGGATAAGTCTTATCCTGCAGCAAAAAGACATTCTGAGCAAAGCACATTCTTATTTTCTGGATGATTAAAGACATTCTAAAGCAAGAAACCAATAAACGATTGATTAAACCCCTAATTAGCATCTCCCATATAATTCTCAATTCTGCTGTAAAAACATATTTTGTAAATTTTAATTAGCTGCATGTCATCAAAATCAATTTAAAATCTTTGAATGATGCAGTAAATTTTCTAGAAATAAATTTGCTTCTCTGGATCAGAGAGAGAGAGTTGGAATGGAGGAAAAATAATGAAGCAAGTATAGCCATTTTAAAGAAACGTCAATAATTAATTTTCTGCATGCCAATGCACCTCTCACTCCCAATATCCCCAAAATATCAATATTTTCACCTGTGGTTTCAAATCCCTGTGTATAAGGTTGTTTTCATGGAGAACCTGTAAGCCATCAGCTGAGAAGAAAACGAAGTAAATGTGAGTGTTTTGAGAACGCAAAAATATCAATTGAAGAAACAAATATACTTGTAAAATCACCCAAAAAAATGCAGTAGAAAACAAAATTAATTAATTAGCCTTTAAAGATGACCATTCTTTCTTTAAAATAATTTCATTGTACAAGGCTAAAAACTTGTCAAATCCAGGTATAGGTATGGAGTTTACCAAGTTGCCTCATTAAATGTCTTGCAACAACTTCTGAAGACCTTCTGTGATATTGGATGTATGCAGCCAAATCACCACCAGTGCAATACTCCAACACAATATAAATCCTGCCTGTGGCCTGTTACATTGGTAAAATGTAAAAGCAAATTACAACTTTCAGTTTCAAACCATTACACAACCAGAATAAAATACATATCCCACAGAATCCAGACTTGACCTGTTTTGTATCTGTTTGTGGCAAGGTTACATGGGGATGGGGGTACTTGGGCACTTGGGTACTTAGGGTACGGGTACAGCTATTTTTCAAAATAGGGGACGTACTTGGGTATGTCAAACTTCTTTATTATTATAGTTTAATATTTACAGAAAATCTGAAATTATGAGTGATGTCAATTGTTTTCCAAAACAAGAACAATGATAAAGTTCAAAAATGTTATGTGTTGTTTTCAGTTTCAGATTTTCTATATGTTCGTAATAATAATGCATGATAAATGATCAGATGCATAACAGTGACATATTACAAATGATTAATCATATAACATTGACATATTACAAATCATCAACTTTTGATTTGAACATTGATAAAGTTTATGGTTAATCAGTATTGTATCAAAGTTTCAAACTGATTACGTATTGATACGCAAACAAAAAACCAAAAGCAAATCAGAAATCCTAATCAAGGTCCTTAGCTATGAAGCTCTCCACTGAGTATCCGGAGGGTGTGGGTACACGTACCAAAATATACAAATTCTGCTCAATTGCAAGCATACTGTTTTCAAAATTGGGAGAACATCAGAAGTGTACTGAGTGCCCAGTCCTTTCTTTGTGCACCTGAATTGTCAATATCTTGTATGCCCTGTACGTTTCACACAAATGGAAAAGTGAAGTTCTCACAAAATGCGGGCTCTACGGTCATGTCACTTGTGTACCCACTTTCAGTACCAAATATATTTAAACTCTAGAGGCCAAACAAGTCTCTAAAATTAAAGGATTGCAAAAAAAGCCTAACTTGTGTTTGATAGTGAAACACTTTGCATGTTGTCCACAATGACATTTCAAGCATGGTGTATAACCCTTTCCAAGTGTAAGTGTGGGAGTGGCAGGTTGTGTACAAATTTTGTTACAGCATAAACACTTCAACAGACATTGCAATTCATCAGGGGGAAAGCGCATTAGCGGAGTCAACCTAGAACCAGCTAAAGTCCGTCAATGTAGTCCAACTGGGATCTGCTAAAGCCCATCATCGGTGAAGATTTCATCAGCCATGGCAGAAAAGCCTTACAACAATGAAGATTTCTCTCTCAAAGGGCCAATTTTCTATCTCCAATCACTACAAAAGCCAACAGAGGGCATGAGGCATCTAGGTGATACTGTGGGTGTACCAATGGGCAAGCCCATAAAGGATCTGAACCCAAACCAGAACCACATGGATATATTGGTTCCTTTTGAAGGACCCAATAACACAAGATTAATGATCTAACAAATGTGAAAGCTTTGACTAGCACGGATTATGAAAAAGGGATTGCATTGACAATGAAGACTAAAAGGAAATGCAATATTGAAATTTTAAGCACGCATATGCAATAATGAATGGAAATCATAAGCATCTGC
This sequence comes from Cupressus sempervirens, assembly GCA_028749045.1. Taxonomy (NCBI): domain Eukaryota; kingdom Viridiplantae; phylum Streptophyta; class Pinopsida; order Cupressales; family Cupressaceae; genus Cupressus; species Cupressus sempervirens. The sequence continues at coordinate 676,261,167 of CM053793.1, read as the reverse complement.
AAGAAGCAGTTCACTTCCACAAATAAGAGAAAGGGTACGTTACTAGCTTACCTGTCTCTAGTTTATTTTTGACCGTAGATTAGATAATGGTACAGTTTATTGTTTTCAACTTTGGGAAATTGACCAATACTTCTGAGAGAAAATGGTAAAATAAACAACTGGAAACATAGGAAATTATTAAAATTGTTCACAACATTGCATTTGATTGTACACGTATTTCAGATCAAACTGCGAACCAAAGTCTGGCTTAGTGCTTTGGCTAATGTAGCCACTGAACCAATAAAGAAACATCCAACTTAGAATCAGATTACACTAATAGTCATACTAAAAACAGTACTAAAATTATGCCCTTTATGAGTGGAATGATCAAAACAATTCAACTGCTCAACATTTATTATTAAACAGCAGTATATCATGGAAGAAAAAAGATTATAAGTTATCATAGGGGCTGGTTGGTTGCCCCCGGCCCTACTCAACTATAGCCTGCCCGCCCCTTTAGCCCGCGAATAGATAGTAGGGCCACCCTGCTGCCCTGTGGGCATGTTACGTATAGAATCATCAGGGTAGAGGTTCCGGTCCTTGCAATAATAGAATAATAGGCAATAATCTGCCTGGCCCACCCGGGCGAGCTATTCCTCCCACTCGCCTATAGAATGGTAGGGCTAAAGTAGCTTCCAACTAATCTACAATTATTATTGGGGGGGGCCTGCGCTGATCCATAAAATTTTAGGCTCCTATTCTAGCAAGCGCCATTAATTGTAAACAAACCGGGCTGGTGCAGAGGGAATTCTAGTTTCAGTGTGGCCCCATGCTGGGAGAACACCACCCCTCCCCCTCCCCCCCCCCCTTCTATAAAAACCGAGGTATCAGTATTCTTGTTTCTCAAACTTCACTATCTTGCTCCAAAGCTAACTCACCACCTCCACCCTCATTCTATACAACTTGCCAACTAACCTTGTAACCCCTCATCAGCTTCTTTTCCCTTTCCTCTCCTATTTAGTGTATTTAGTGATGCAGTCCTGAACTGAAAACCTTTTCATGTGAATGATTCAGGCAGACAGATGTTCAAAATAAAAAAAGCCAATGAACAGTTAATTATAATTCAGATGATATTACAAACAATTGGCTTAACCGCCACAAATAATGTTTCCAAAACCTGAACATTAAGATGACTGCAATCACAAAACCATTTAAACAACTTCTCATTATTTACCAACTTGTCCACAATTGTGACCTACAAGATATGCCTTCCTAAAGGCTTCACAAGCTCCTCCATCCACCATGAAATACACACAGCAAAATTAACCTACCCAAAAACTAACTCACCTTCACAGGTCACCCCAAAATCTCTCCAAAACCTCCTCCCCAAAATGCCATTAAATAGGACCAGCATCAGAGAGGGCTGCTGTTGTCAATCGAGTAGCCAGGTGTCCAGGAAAATCACATTTTTTTTAAATGGACAAACAGTTCAAAACTGCTGCTAGACCCGCAGTTGTCAGGATTCCTAGCTGCCATAATAAAAAAGAACTAAAAATAGAACATAACCACTGCCAGCTCTACAATTGCCAGGAAATGGTTCACAGCCAGAAATAGGAATCAATCCAGTATAAGAATAAAAACAACCAGCCACAACTCACCAAGATAATCAACAAAATAATGCAAGGTTAACTCCAATTTCAAAATAAAAGGAAATGCTCCTGCGTCATAATAAAAGAAAAATGAGTAGATGAAAAGTGTTCTGTGTCTCTGAAACTCGGGAAAAATTTATAAAGATTCTGGAACTGTTATCCCTTGTTCAGCCACTTTGGATGAGAGCATCAAGTTACCTTTTCAACTGGCTTATTTTTCCATTTAACTAAATACTTGATCATTCCTTTTCTCTTTTCTTCTTGACTCTTCAAAGATCTATGACAGCTTCTACCTCATCCTTTATCTTCTAAGGTAATTTTTGTACCCAACCTTATATTATTCTAGAGCTATACCTTGTTCTTCAAAATTTTAATCTCAATAATCATGATGTAATTCAGTAATGTAAAAAATTGATGAAATACCAATACCATCAGGTAACTCTACCTCATAGGCATTTGTTGGAAATTTGTAATCTTCCTTAAGGACTAGTGTGGTCCAGTCTTTTTCCACTTTAGTTTATTATAGGTTCCATGGGGAAACCTCTCTCTCCTTACATGGGCTAACACGAGATCCTGCTTGAGATGGGCCCTTTTTCTTTGATCAGCATGCTCCTTATATTTTATATTATTCTTCCAATTTATCCTAACTTCCTAGTGAAATTCGACAACAATTTCAGCAAAGCCATCTGCTAATACACTTTTCCTGTCTGAGTTATTGAACAGCCCCAAGACTATGAGTAGGGGAAGAGAGGAGTTGATTCAGTCTTGATCACATACTCTAAACTTTTTCAGTCAAATTTCCACATCAATTAATTAACCAAATTCGCAATAGGTAAAGATAAAGCAACAAACATCATACATATGAGAACACCAAACTTACGTGGAAAACCCAGGAAGGGGAAAACCACGGTGAGATCACACTCACACTATATGAAAAACAGTTTACAATGAATGTTTAAAGCTCACTGCAAAGGAAACTCACTGCTCTGGACTTGCAGGCTAAGGAGAATTGCCTTAGGGCGAGTTACAAAGGACATGCAAACTAAAATGCATTGCTTCAAGGCACGATACAAAACTACCAAGAAGGACTCACTATCTTCTAGCAGGATACATGAATATTATGAAACGAAATGAACAAACCTTCAACATATCACCTCCACCAATTCTTCAAGCAAATAGTCATCCTTGAATGACAAACACCACACATACATTTGTTGTCTCAATACTAATATACAAATTGATATGATCGTGAAAGCACACAATCCAAACTAATCTTCGCAAATAGCTTCAACGCACTTCAATACACTGAAATGATCCTCAATTTATATCAACTTCTTCATCAAAGGACTTAATTAGGTCTGCCAAAAAGAGAACAAGCATAAGTATTACACAGCTAATTCGGTAAATTATTGGATAGATTAATGAATGAGCAAGATGATTATGTATACTTTACAAAGACAATATATCTATTACAAAACAACCGTTATAATTAAAAAAACATTTTAATAACAAAAGAATAAAGAATATTAGGAACATTCTAATATTTATAAGGTACACGAATATTTATAAGGTACACGATATTGACCATTAAAAGAATAATAAATAAGATATTCAGAAATATTATTCTTATACCCACACTAAATGGTCAATCTATCAACTACACCAAGGAACCCCCTAAACTGAACAAATTTATCTAGAAGGAGGGACTTGAAGTGAATATCAGCAGTCTCGTCTGCTGTAAGGAACGACAAATCCATCTTCAACCCAATTGTCAGATGAACTGACAATGGATGTCAATATGCTTGGTTCACTCATAAAAGACTGGATTTTTGGCAAGTTTAAGCACCCCTTGAGTGTCGAAAAAGAGGGGTGACAGACCTGCTTGAGACATATGGATGTCGGAAAGCATCTTTCGAAGCCATACTACCTCACAACCTGCTTTGACTGTTCCCCAATATTCAGTTTCTATTGAAGAAAGAGAAACAGCTTGTTGCTTCTTACTGGTCCAAGTGATACAACCTATCCAAACTGAAGGCATAACCAGAAATGGACTTTTTGTCATCAACAGAGCCTCCCCAATCCAAATCTGTGTGACTGATGAGTCTGAGATCTTTGGTTCATCCATAAAGGATACCAAAGTCTGAAGCGCCCTCGACATAGTACAGGATGCACTTCGCTGCAGCCCAATGATCTAAAGGTGACGTTATCATGAAGTGGGATATGTAATTCAGGCAAAGCTAAGATCGGGTCTAGCGGTGGTGAGATAGATCAAACTGCCCACCAGTTGCCTAAATGCAGATTCATTCTCAACTAGAAAAGCCAGATTTGCCCAACAACTTCAGACCAAAGTCCCTAAGTGTAGATGCAGGTTTGTCGTCCTGTGTTCTGAATTTGTCAAGCAGAGCCTGTAAGATAAAGATTCCATGTGATTGGTACCAAACCACAACACCTAGGAAGTAGTGCAGAAGTCCAAGGTCAGTCATGTCAAAAGACTAGCATAAATTTTGTTCGATTTCTCGAACCAAAGATGTCCAACTGCCAACAATGATCAGATCATCAACATAAATAACTAGAAGGATGATGTCACTGCCAATAGTCTTGACATACAGATTTGAATCAGAAGGACTCCTCTAGAAACCATGATCTGCGAGGTACTGATCAATTTTCATATACTATGCCCAAGGAACCTGTTTGAGACCATAGAGTGTTTCCACAGTTTGAGTACTTGGTGTTCTTTACCGGCAACCTTGAATCCAGGAGGTAGTGTCATGTAAACCTCTTGCTATAAATTATTGTTTAGAAAAGCACTTTTGACGTCCATTTGATGGACCTCCCAGTTATACTGAGCTATCATGGCTAAGAATAATCTAATAGTGCTCATCTTTTTGTCAAAGCAAAGGTCGCCTCATAATCGATCCCTTCACACTAAGAGAAGTCTTTGCCAATGACACAAGCCTTCTACTTTGTAAATCCATTTGCATCTAATACACTGTCTCCAAGAAATCTCTTCCTTACACTTGTATCTAATGTTTTCTCCACACTCCAATTTATAACATCCAGTGACCCAAGATCTCCAACCTAAATTTAGCTCCACTCTAAAATTAGCTCCAAGCTTAAATCAGCATCACACTAAAATTAGCTCAACACTGAAACTAGTTTCACACTAAAACTAGCTCCAAGCTAAAATTGGACCTCAGAGATAAAATAAGCCAACATTAACTAAAATTATAATTAATGTGCTTTTTCCCTAAACTGGTGCAGGAGCACCCACATAAAATTATTTTGGATGTGATTTCTGCACGAGCCGACTTGAGGAATTTATCCCAATCTCGTCATTAGGATAAGATCTTTTCTTGGGATTTGTTCAGACCATTCTGGGGTCAGTCTTCCCTATTCTATATTGATGTAGAATTTTCTGTAAGCCGTATTGGTGGGAAGTCTCTTTGGGTTGGTTTTCCTTTTTTGTAATAATCTAGAATGTTCTGTAGACCATCCTAGCAAGTATAAATAGAATTTTTAGGTTTAGGTTTAGGTCAAGTTTTTGGATACGAAGTCACGGGGAGAAGAAATCTGTAGGGGAGCAAGTGTATATACTGTTCATTTGATAAATCAATTAGAAGAATTTTATTATCTATCTCTTGCTGGTGCTGGTTCCTTTTGTTTTTGCTTCCATTGAATTTATCTCTACTAAAATTGGACCTCAGAGATAAAATAAGCCAACATTAACTGAAAATATAATTAATGTGTTTTTTCCCTAAACATTACAAATTCTTCATTTTTACATGAATTGAGTGCATGGAAAAGTAATTGGACAACTTCCAAATGCGCAGACACCACATCTATACAAAACTACCAGTCCAAGCTACAAAAAGTCGACATGTAATTGGAGTAACTAACTACCAATTAAAACTTTGAAAGGAAAAAAGGACCTGCAAAGTAGTGGAGCATGCAAATGAAGGGAAACTGTGGCAACTAGTGTTTAAGAAAGAAGAAGGCTCTCAGTTCTTTTAGTTTCTTAATATTCCCAATTATCCCCAATTAAAGACTAACACATACGTGAATTGTCAAATACAATGAGATTAAGTGTAAATTCTTGGAGCTTGCTTAGCTGAGCTCCAGATTCGAATCCCTTGAAAACCTTGAAGTGTTATAATTAGCTAAAGACTGCATCTAGCTATCAGTATGCCATATTTTCCCGAGAAATGCCTCATTGGAATCAAGGTGAAGGTTACACTGCCAAATAACAAAATAAAAATATATATAAGTGACGATATAATGGGGTTTTGGTACCCCGCCTGGTAAGCAGGAGTGAAACAAGAAATGAAGTTTTAAGTGAAGCGTCACCTTAAAATTCTATTAGACACGATAACCCATTAAATTTCATAACAATACTGAAGCGTTTGTAATCGAGCCCCTGGTTCAGATTCTAGAAGACGGGATAACAAATTAAATTAGATAAAATTTTGCATCCCACTTATTGGGTTAGAACTATTTGACGAAGATTGGGCTAAGCTTTTTTGACCCAACAAGTAATCCCCAGGTTAAGCCAGCTAAAGCAAAAGTTCTCCTGAAACGAGAAATTTACTAAATTGTGAAAACAAATATTCTATGAAGAAAATTAAAAACAGACCACTGACCTTGTCATTGACAATGTCATGTAGACGGATGATATTAGGATGGTTTATTTGCTTGAGAATATAAATCTCCGAAAATAGATTATCCTTCAGCTTTCTACTGAGCTTTTCAGTGGCGATTTCTTTGATGGCAACTTCATAACCATCGTGTATGTGCCTCGAGCGCCACACAACAGCAAAGGAGCCTGATCCAATCTGCTTCTCAAGCACGTAGTCCCCTATTACCCTGCCCCGATTCCCTTCTCTCTCTGCCATTTTTTAAATTTTCTCCGCTCTAATTCAATCAATTCTTCCCCTCAGAAAAGCCCAGTCAAACAAGCAGCTCTTCCAGCACACTGCAACCGGATATATGTTAAATACAAAGCTACTTGCGTAACTGTTCTCCAGGAAGAAGCAATTGAATGGATGAATCTATTTAGAGATTACGTGGAAATTTTGCAGGGTGCAGGGTAAAAATCGATATAGGAATTTAAGGTGGTCAGATATTTGGAAGTAAATTTTAGGAGAATTCGTCGTTCATCCGATGGGGCAGAAAATTTCAGCCATTCGATCGTCCCAAAGCAATTTCATTTAATCACTTTAATCACTTTAGCTCGCTGACTTGAAACACACGCTTGGAAAGCAAAATTTTAAATATTATAAAATAAAATTCTATAAATAATAAAAATATTTTAAATAGATGTGGACAAGGTAAGCATTTTTTCCGTGGGAGATGGGATTGCTTTTCTTCTAAGGAAATTTCCAAGGGTTTATGTATCTAACATTTAAACTAGCACTTGCATGTTTTTGTACATGCGAAAATAAGTCGATAAGAGTTTTGATTTTGAAAAATAGTAGATCCAACTTCATATATGTCAAGATAATATGTCTAATCAAACCTTATTAGATTTCTTATAATTTTTCTAACACAAAAAATATTCATTCTTATGATTAATGGAATAAAACATAAGAACTATATAAATCTTTGAAAAATTATACCAAATAATTAAATCAAAATCTATGTATTTATCACAACAGCACAAGATGTAATATAAACTTGACAAATGATAAGCTTGTGAATTTGATTGAAGTTTTGAGTATTGAAATTCAACCTAATAATAAAGAAATTTAAATATCCTTCATAACATTTACTATTTATTTCTTATGACAAATGCAACAAAACATAATGACTATATAAATCTTTAAAGGTAGATACCAAAAAATAAAATCAAAATCAATCTATTTATTACAATAGTATCAAGATGTAATATAAACTTGACAAAGGATAAGCTTGTAAACTTGACTGAAATAGTGTTTTTTAACTCCATGCAATTCAACTCAATAATGAATAAATTTAACTAGCAGTTGCATGTTTGTGTACATGCAACAATAAGTCGATCGAAATATATACATGTCACACCTTAAAAATTATTAAATAATAAATAGACTATTAATAAGTTAAACATAAAATTCTATGATTTGTTATTAATAACTATTTTCTATTAAGAATAATATTTTATTTTATTTTTTTCGCATAAATGTTTAACTAAAATAGTAATAAAATTATTAACATTTTAAAAAATTAGGTAGACTTCAATATAGCTTATATAAATATGTTGGTTGGTTGTAATTTAAGAATTGAAATTGGATCATCTAAGAAAAAAAAATTCATTTGTTGTATATTACTTATTATATACATTTTTTAAAAATATGTTTTTATTAGAATTAGAGGTTTAATAAATATATTAGAGATAAAAAAAAGTGGTTTTTATTTATTTAAATATTTTGTTTATAATCGATTCTTTATCCAACCTTATGTTCTATTAAAGTTCTACTAAAGTTTTGGTAATAAGTTCTATTATTTTTTTAGGAAATAAATATGTATAAAATATGTTGTTAAATTTTTCTTATAATAGAAGAAAAATAATGAATGCATATATTGTATAATTTAATTTAGATAGAAATTTAATTTATATAAAATTTTAATCTATGAATATGTTAATGCAATTTTTCTTGCCTCATCAATTAATTCATTTATATTGTTTACTTTTGAAAATAATTAAAATAATAATATGAATAACTATATATGTTTCCTAACAAAATATTTTTATTTTATTTTTGCACTATTCTTAAACCTGGATCTCAAATGATTATGTTATTATAACATTGTGATACATGTTTTCAAACAGAACACCCTTCAAATAGAACACAATATAATTTATATAGATATGTTGGTTGTAATTTAAGAGTTGAATTTTCAACCATCTAAGATGAAAACGTTCATTTGCTTACTATTTTTTTTTTTTCAAATTTATTTTTATGAATTAGAGGTTTAGTAAATATATTAGAAATGAAAATTAAGATTAGAAAAAAGAGTATAATTGTAAGTATTTTTTATATATTCAAATTTTGTTCTATTTTATGTTCTACTCAAGTTTTGGTAATAAATTCTATTACTTTCTAAGAAATAAATATAGATGTAATTTTTTGTTAAAATTTTGTATAATAGAAGAAAAATAAGCATATTAATATATTTTAATTTAGATAGAAATTTTATTTATAATAAATTTTAATTTATGAAAAACAATATTTCTTATCTCCTTAATTAATTCATTAGATTGTTCAATATAGAAACTAATCAAAATAATAATGAGAATAAATATATATGTTCCCATATCAAAATATTATTTATATTTTTCAATTATCCTAAAATAATTCCCGTGAAAATGATTTATGTGTTTGCAATATTTATTTATCTCTTTAATTTCCATGGTAAAAGTTAAATTGAGAAAAAAAATGGCGAAAAAGACAAATTTGCAGAAAAAACCCCAAATCTTTCACTCTATCCTACTACGCGTATCAGAATCAAAAGAAGGAATTCAAACCAATAACCACTAGTAACAAATTCGAAGCTCTATCTAATCAAAAATGGCAACTGATAGGTCAAAGCCACAACAAGCACGGACAGTTTTGAAAACCTAATCCATTAGCATGAAAAATGAAATGCAGCAATTATCGAGAGCCAAAACAATAGAGGCAAGGAAGGATGGCAAATAGCGCAGAATAGGAAAAAAATGGAATCAAAGAGGGTTACAGCAGAGAAAAGATGGCATAGCATCATGAATGCAAAGCCAAAAAGATTTTTTTAGCAAAACAAAATATGCTACCCCGACAAATCAAAACCCTAGGCCTAGGAAGCAATTCCAGACCAGGCATGCAAATCAGCCTAAAGAAATCTTGGAGGCCAATAAAATACCTCTAGGCCCTACTTCGATAAGATTTCAGAAGCCATCTGAAACACATAACTCATAAATAAGCAACTGCAAAAACAACCCACAGAAGGAAACATTCCCCTTAGTAAAGGAGGCTTATATTCCACTGCACAGGAAGAAATTTCAAGTAGCAATTAATCAAAAAGAGGCGAAAAACCCTAATCTAAGGTCAGCAAATAGGAACAAAAGCAACGACGAAATTATCATGAGCAATTCACATAGTGAAGGAAGATGGATGGAATGTGTAGCAAAGGGCATCTATATGTACTAGAATGGACCACCAAAATATAGAAACAAGTTGGTACATATAATATCCAAGAAATGGGGCAACAAGGTAAGTAACATAATCTCCTTTGCAGACAAACATTGGTTTATTTTGTGTTAGAATTCAAAGATTAAAGATGAAATCTTAAGTTCTAATTATTACTTCTATAAGGGACATCAAATTAATTTTACAACAAGGAAACCTAATTTCAACAAAAATTACATTAAAAATATAAAAGTAGTCAAATGGATGGAATGCTTAGATATACCATTGGAACTAATGGAAGATAATATCATTAAGAGAATAGGTGAATCCTTGGGATCCTTCATAAGATTTGAAGATAGCAAAATTAAAACCAATAAAAATAGGGTTCTAGTAAAATCAAATCTAAGCAATAGAGTAAGTAGGAAAATCATAACCAACATATCCATTTATTATTTATCATTCAGAGAATATTTAGGAGAAATAGCTAAGATTAAGGATCCAAACCTAACTAAAATGCATATCAAGAACAACCTTAAAGACATCATAAAAAAAAGGGGGAAAGTGCAGGCATGGGAAAAGAAAGGAATACAAAAGAAGTGGCAATAGAAAAGGATAACAAAGGAAATCAAAGAGCAGCAAAAAAAGGTTAAAAGCCCAAATAAAAGAAATCGAGAGAAAAAAGAAGAATACTTACAAGAGAATCAAGAAATAGAAGGAATGGAAGAAAAAGAATGGATGACAAATATAAACTACCAGCACTCACTAGATAAATTTAAAAGATGCAAGGACTATCAAATGGAAAGAGAGGCAATAGAAGAAATGGAATTAAATATTTAAAAAGTAAACATGATATTTCATGAGATCCTTCTACTACAAAATGATTTGACTGATCAAAGCATACTGGCAGAAGCTATTCACAAAGAACACAAAGACAAAAGGATACAAATATTAGAAACAGAGGAAACATCAAAAACTAGAAGCAACCAGACTAAAGTTAGAGGAAAAGAACTATCAAAAGTCTTAGTTGAAAAACTAGAAATTGATCAGTTAGAACAACAGAGCAATAAAGGAGAAGATCCTGCAAAAGATGGTACTCAAGATAAAGCAAATCAATTAAGGACCTCAAAACAAGGAGTAACCATCCCTCCAACAGATTCGGCCCAATGGAGCAACATCGCAATTAGAAAGAAAGCAAAAAAGAAGAGTTATAAATTCTTGCCAAACACCTAGCAATGGCAACGACATATTTGCCCCAGTCAGAGAAGTGACAGAATCAACATCAGGAATAAGGATAACAACTCCAGAGCAAACCATATGGAATGACTTAGGGGACAACCCTAGCAAAGACACAAGAAGCAATGAGTTAAAATTAACAGGGAAAGACCAAATCTCAGAATATAAAGATTATCAAATTAATAAGATGATTATCAAAGAAATTCTTACTAAAGACTTCCAAGAAGAAGAAGTCTAGGAGATAGCGAAAAAAGTGCAAAAAGAATAGAATTTGGAAAAGATAGGCATCTCAGTAAATCAGGAAGGAATGAAGACACCAAATTGTGGGAAAAAAAAGCAGAAACAGAGGAAGAAAATCACTAAAATAACTTAGGGAAGTAGCAAGACATGTAAAGGATCAAACTAAGATTTTCGATATTCTACAAGGTGGGAAGGGGAAGAGCATTCCCAAGGATCAATGAGAATCACCACCTGGAACGCTAGGGGTCTAAATGTCCCTAGCAAGAAACGCTTATTAAAGCATAACCTGACCTTAGTTTATTCAAACATTACACTAATTCAAGAGACAAAATTAAACAAGGAAGAAGGAACAAAGTTAAGTCAGAAACTAGGAAAGTGGAAATCGGAATTTAAACAGTCACAGGGAGCCTTAGGTGGACTAGGAATTATATGGAATTCTCGACAAGTTAATATAGAAGAAATAACTTCCCACACTAATTGGATGGGAAGTAGAGCCATCAGCACAAAATCAAAGATAAAATTGATTGTAATAAATGTTTATGGGCCCATTCAATCATCAGAGAAATTAGCTATCTAGAAGGAAATCAATACATTTATCAATACAAAACCAATTTAGGCCATTATCATAGAAGGAGACTTCAATGCTATTTTGAAAAAAAAGGAAAAGTATGGAGGAAACAACACAATTACCAGAGCCATGGAAGACTTCAGAAACTGGATACAGAAGGACTCTCTCATTGATATAACCACCACAAATGGTTTATATACGTGGAACAACAAAAGGAAAGGCTTTTGTTATATTGCAGAATGTCTGGATAGATTTCTTCTGAAAAGCGAGTCTAGCATATTGGATAAAGTAATCAATGCTCAAATACTACCAATGGCAGGTTTGGATCACTTCCCAGTAAAATTGGAAATCAAAGAGCAAATTAAACCTAGTAAAAACCCCTTCAAATGTGAAAAGATGTGGTTTATGGACAAATCTTTCATGGATCAGATAAAAGGATGGTGGCAGTAAGAATAATTTCAGGGTTCAAAAATGTTTTGCTTAGTCTCAAAATTAAAAAGAATTAAAGAGAAAATCTTAACATGGAATAAAACGCAACTTAAAAACATCTTTGAAGAAAAACTAGACATAAAAGAAAAAAAATAAGTAAATTAAACAAAGAAATAATATCTAAGGGGATGAATAATGAATCATATCAACTAGAGAAAGAGTACATTTTAAAACAAGAAGAAATATTAGCAAAAGAAGAGATATTTTGGAAGCAAAAATCCAGAGAAAAGTGGTTCTTAGAAGGAGATTGTAACACAAAATTCTTAGAATCCACAAGGTGAGCAAACTGAAAATCCAGAAGAAATAGCAAAAATCTTTATCGACTACTTTAAAGATACCCTTAATAATTATGACTCTTCTAATAGAATAGATCAAGAGGAAATGTTAAAATCTATTCCCAATTTTATCAAAGATGAAGATAATAGATTCCTCAATAAACCCTTTAGAGGAAGTCAAAATCGCACTCTTCAATATCAATCCAGATAAATCCCCAAGTGCAGATGGTTTTCAAGCATTCTTCTTCCAACAATGTTGGGATATACTAGGAGAAGATCTATGGAAATCTCTGGAAGCATCTAGGAATGGAGGATCCCTCTTAACAAAAACCAATCATACTTTCCTCACCCTTGTTCCCAAAAAAAATGTATGTGAAAAACCACTGAACTTTAGACCAATTGCTCTTTGTAACACCATTTATAAAGTATTCTCAAAAGTTTTAGCCAATCATCTCAAAAACTTCCTCCCTAAACTTATTTCGAAAGAACAGACTAGTTTTGTCCCTAGTAGATCCATCTTAGATGGGATTTCTATCATACAAGAAACTATCCACTCTGCAATTAAAAACAATGAAGCATGTATGCTATTAAAATTAAACATTTAAAAAGCTTATGATAAAGTAGACTAGAGATTCCTTTGTAAAACTCTTGAAGCTTTTGGCTTCTCTAAATAGTGGATAAACACCATCTATCAATGTATATCTACCCCAAAAATATCCCCTCTTATTAACGACACTCTAGAAGGATTCTTTAACACCTCTAGGGGGAATCCGACGAGGAAACCTAATATCCCCATTTCTGCTTATCATCATGGTAGAATCATTTGGGAGAGCATTCAAATTTGTGCAAGCAGAAAACAAAATTAAAGGAGTTAAAGTAACAAATGACATAGAAAATATGACCCATCACCAGTTTGTCGATGACACAATTCTAGTTGGAATTAACACTCTAAATGAGGAAAAACACATGCAACATATTTTAGAGATGTACATTAAAGCCTTAGGCCAAAGAATTAATGTTGAGAAATCATAAATCTTCTTCCTAAATACACTCGAGGAAAGAGAAGACCAGATATGCAACAAATTAAGATTCAAAAAGAGCTCTTAACCTTTTAAATATCTAGGAATATTCCTAGACAGAGGTGGCAAATCCAACCCAAGATGGGAGCATATACTAGGGAAAATAGATAACCAAATAGAATCCTGGAAAGGTAGATGGTTGACCAAAGCTAGGAGAATGACTAAAATTAAAGCAGTATTATCAGCAATTCCCACCTATCGGCTCTCTTATATGCAACTACCTAAAAACATAAACCTAAAAATTGAAAAGAAACTACAAGACTTCTTTTGGAATGGATTAGAGGATAAAAAGAAGGCAACTCTTATCAATTGGGGTAATATTTGCAAGCCCAAAGAAGTTGGGGGTCTAGGAATCAAAAATATTGAATGGCAAAATGAATCATTAGGAGCTAAACAAGTATGGAGACTATACCAAGAATAAGATAAGAAATGGGCCAGAATCCTCTTTAACAAATATCTTAACCCATAAGATAGCACTTCTTTATTTGGAATTAGAGAACCCCCTAAAGGTTCTACGAGATGGAACTTCATTATGAATTATTGACATTTGATATCCAAATACCTCACTTGGGATATAGGCAAAGGAGATGAAGCTTTGTTCTGGGAGGACTCATGGAATGGACATCCACCCTTAAATTTATTAGGCATTACCCCAAAAGCTATTACCCACCTCAAGACTATATGGGGGTCAAAAGTGAAAGATTATATATAAGAACATTACTCTAAATTAGGAAAGACGTGGAAATGGAAATCCCTCTCTAACAGTGGACTCAACTAGGTAGATCAAGAGAGACTCGAAATCATCCTTAAAAATCAACCAATTTCAATCAAAAATAGGGAGAACAAACTTATATGGGCAGCCTCTAAGGATGGAACTTATAAAGTCAAAGAAGGGTATAGATTGATCACAAATTCCCAAAGCTGGGAGGCTAGTACCCTCCCAATAAACCTATGTTGGGATCTAGTAGGGCTCCCTGAAGTAGGTATATTTCTTTGGGCAACCATGCAAATGAGAATACTAACAACAGATGGAATTTGAAAAATGGGTCTCAAGGAACCATCAAAATGCATACTATGCAAAGAAAGTGAAGAAACTGTAGAACACCTCCTATATCTATGTAAATATACTCAGGAGTGATGGAGGTGGTTCCAATACAAACTTAATTGGACAGCTCCTCTTGTAGGTAAATGGCTAGATCACCTAATGGGTTAGCCTAAAGACTCTTTTAATAAAGTATATGGGAAGTTGTGGAACATAGCCCCAACAATCCTATCTTGGGAGATCTAGAAAGAAAGAAATAGGCATATTTTTCAAAATCAAGATCTTAACTTACAAGCTCTTCTCACAAAAATTGAAATAGCTATTACGAAAGTTATGAATAGTGACCTCAGGAAGAGACCAAGAGAAGAAGGATCATTCACAGATTCAGATGCAAAGATTAAAAAATTATGGCCTCTCATAATTAATTCTTCTTTCTATTATAAAAAGAAAAACAATCTATCAAGAAAAGCGTGTAAATAGGAACCACCATCGTCAAGATGGAAGAAACTGAATTTCAATGGGGCCTCTAGAGGCAATCCAAGTAAGGCAGGTATAGGATGTATTGTTAGGGATGAATCAGGAAACTAGTTAGCAGAGAGATCTAAACCACTGGAAACAACAACCAATAATGTAGCAAAACTAGAAGCGGTAGAAGAAGGCATAAAAATTTGTAATAGCCTTAGCATTAAAAAGATTATTATTGAAGGGGATTCTCATATCATATTAAATGCTCTTAGGAAAGGGGGAACACTTAACTGGATCTTAAATTCCAGAGTAGAAACAACCCTCAAATTATTAGAAAAATTTGAAGAAGTTAGATTCTCGCATACCTACAGAGAAGGTAACATGGAAGTTGACAGCTTAGCTAATAAGGGCACTGATGGAGAAAGCTTATTAATATTTAACCAAAGTGTAATAGGATAATCTTCAATTTAGGGAGATTTATTTCCCTCCCATCTTCTTACGTATCTAGTTTTAATTATAATTAAATCAGGCTCGTGCCAGATTATGATGCATATCTATCATTCGTGTATGAAAATTTGCCTAATTATGATTTTGAGTGACATTTTCGAACCCTTTAGGGTGTCCTTGCCATCATTTCGGGTTCTAGATTTTTCCTCCTAAAATCTATAACTAGCAGATCAGGCTTAGAAGTGTTAATTCTCACTGTAGCCTTTTAATTTGTGATTTCGTTTCTCCATGGATACAAATATCTACTTGTATCATGCTTTCAAAAATCGCACAATGGCCTTTTGTGGTCCTATTAAGAAAGAAAGATGGAATAGGATCTTCTAGTCGATAGATGACATGAGTTGAATTGCAGTAAGTAGAGCATTGGGAGAAGGGGCATCCAACTACGAGTATTCATGGAGGACAAATAGTGATATTATAGGGCAATGGGTAGCTTGCTTTGCTAGGGCAGGGGTTGAGAAATGGGACATTTTTAGGCTAAGCTACAACCTTTTTCGACCCTTGTTGGTTGCTAGGGCTTGAGATAGTGGTAGCAAATATTGATGATAGGCTATGTATCCCCTTCCTAAAGTGTATATGGAATATGAATTGGATAGTCCAGAGCTAGCTAGAAGCCCAAGGTGCCCGTGTCTAGTAGTCAGAGACAACATTCAATTCTTCAGAGAGTGGGCGAGGATGGAAGCAAGCATTCACTTCCTACTAAGATGGAGAGGAATTATTGAGGACCCTATTCTTACTTCATTCTTTCCTACCAGTGCCTGTCAAAACAGAGAAACTCTTGTATTCCTTTAATTTTATTAATATAATATAATAGAAGGCTACGATCGTTTACCAATTTAAAAGAAGAAGAAGTTAAATTGAGAAAAATTTGTAAAATACTTACAACAAATGTCAAACCTAACTCTTGGGGAAAGCACAATTTTTTGAAGGAAACAATTTATTTTTTTATAAATAAAAGCTAATTAAAATCCATGAAACTAGGAGAAAAAAAGAAACTGGAAATAAAATTAGAAATATAGAGTATAGTGTGAAATTTAAAAAGTGGAAACAAAATAGTAAGTTTTATTATGAGCAAACATATCAGAAAAATATTAAAAACAAGAAGGGCTGACAAATTTTTGGCGATAATTTACAAAAATCGGAACTAAAGCTCCCATATATAAGCTTATTGGCTTAAAAATATATTTTATTAATAAAATTTTGGGATGACATAGATTATTATATTTATTTTTAATGAGAAGAATAATTTTTTTTTTAATATAGTTGTTGTTAGAAGCATTAACAATAATAAAATGGTAGGCAGATCAAAAAATTCAAAACTTGCAAAATGTGCAAATTCGAATTATACAGGTAGGTAATTAACCAAAAGGTTATTGAAAGGCAGAAGCTAGGGTTTGCTAGATTGAATCCCTGGTATAATGTGAGCAGTCCTCTAAGACAAAATCGCAAAATAGGTACAATTAATGGAGGGCATCTTAGGGATGAATTGGAAAATTCCTTTGCACCACTGGCAAGCTTAAAAGACGGGGCTCCCAATAGGTTTGCTAATCACAAACCTAAGAAGCTTCTTCCTAGTCAACTAGTGGAGCTTCAAATAAAGTCAAATTCAAGCATCCATACCATAGAAAGCTTAGATAGGAAAATTTTTGTTTTCAATGCTACCAAATATGCAAAGCTAAACTTAAACCCCTTTTATCTAAGCTAAAAGGATTTCAATTTTCATATACCTATAGTAACCCCTCCGCATCAACAAGCTACAACCAAAAAGAATTCATCTCCTTTTTATATCCCGCCACACCACAGAGAGCATTCTATAGCTCAAGAAATACAAACCCCCCTAAGAATCATCGATTCCAATATGAAGATTGTGAAGAAATATTTTGATCATCAGTAATTAGGAAAGTGAGGAATGTTGGCATTATTGTCAAGATTTTAGTCTCTTCGCCTACTGGAATGGCCTCAAAGCAGATCTTCGACAATTGATGAACTGGTTGGAGGACCTATGTGGCTCCAAGGTAAGTATTTCTCTATATTCAGATAGATTATTGTTTCTGCTTTGCAAAAATGTAGAAGTTAAAGAAGAATTTTTGAAGATTTTTTATTGTTTGTTCAAGGGACATGCATTGAGTTTCTTTGATTGGATTCCTAATTGTAGAGAAGATGACCTAGATCTAATTATTCCTACATGATTAGAGATTAAGTCTTTTCCTCTAGAACTAAATGTCATAGAAATAATTAGAAGAATAGGTAGAATAGTGGGAGAACTAATCGGATTGGATGCTACTTTGGAAAGTTGCAACTATTTAAAACTTCTTATTAAATTAGAAAATTAATATTGCAAACCCCAAACAAGTAAAGTTAATCACAAACATATCGATATATAATCTAAAATTTCAGAGGTATGAAGGTAGAATTTCAAAAATCATTAGATTGGATGATGATAGAAGCTCATCATTCAAATTTCTTCCAAGAACTACCAACCTAGAAGATTATCTGGTTAAGGTTGGAGAAAGGCTACATAATTGGGAATAGGACAAGCAGAAGCCAAGAAAACCTAGGATATCCACTACTATACATGACTCTACAAAATTGAGGATAACTAACAGAGAGGATAAGCATGGTAAACAAATCCAGAAGGCAAGAAATTGTAATAAGGCAAATTCATAGGGCCAGGGCTCTACTCCAACTACAAACAAAGAGGGGTCTTCAAAGAAGGACAATAGTTATTTGGAAATAGAACATAAATCCAAGGATCTTTCCTTGGATTAGATAGATCAACAGGATTTGTTAAATCCTAAAAAAAAGTATCCTGAAGATTCAAATAGACCAAGGCTACAGAGAATGATAGTGGATGAAAGGAAGCTAAAAAAGAATAGGGTAAACAAAGGCATTATTAGCAAAGAAGAATTCTAGAAAGAAAGTAACAAAAAGGAATACAAGGAGTTAGCAGTATCGCCAAGAAGTTTAGAGGCTAAGGAACAAGAATTATTATTTGCAGTTGCAATAGAGCAAGGCAAAGAATTAAGAGAACACACTCTGGTAAGCCAAAGGATTGTATCTCCCCAAGTAAAGGACTCTACTAATATGGCTCCTATCAAAAGGTTGACCAAATTTTGGCAAACCCCATCTCCAAAGAAGGATCTTTCAGACGGTTGGAAAGTGGCAGCAGAAGAATCACCAGAATACATTCCTATAAAGATTTCCAAAAGTTTCTGAATCAAAAAGAGGACAAGAGGAAAGAAATGGATATAGATTGGCTAAATATGGAGGAGTATGATTATATAGAACAACTATCAGAAGAACTAAGTAGATTTTTTGACTCTGATAATGAAGATCAGGACAATATGACACAAAAAGAGGAACTCTTGAAGAAGGTATTACAGCTAGGAGGAGAAAATTATACATTTACAAATCTTAAAAGGGATTTGCAGGTGTTTGATCAGGAGGATAAAAGGGCCAATCAGGCAGAAATGGAAAATATACTGGAAGAAATTGAGGATATAGATATCGCATGCCAAAATAACTAATTGAACAATGGTTATAAGAATTGGATTTAGAGGCTATCATAGAAAAGAAAGAAAGTACAAAAAAGGACATAGTCAAATGTGCACAAGAAAATATGGAACAGCTAGGTATCTCAAAGAACCTAGATGGGAATAAATTCCCTAACTGTGGAAAGATAGCAGCAAAAAGAGGCAGGAAATTGCTCAAAGAGCTTAGAGAAGCAAATGGTAAAGCTCGAGAACAGCAAAAAATTAGTCAACTATTTAATATAGGGAAGGGGAAGAGCCTTCCCATGGAGCCATGAATATCACAACATGGAACATCAGGGGATTAGATGCCCCTAACAAAAAAAGAATATTAAAACAAAACCTTAAAAAATTTGAATCTGACATTATTCTATTACAAGAAACTAAACTAAATAAAATAGAAGGTATTAACTTAGGTAAAAAATTAGGCTTCTGGAGCAGTAGCTTGCATGAATCTTCAGGAGCTTCAGGGGGTTTAGGGTTTATTTGGAATCACAAGAAAAATTCTGTAGAAATCTTGATGTCTAATAATAATTGGATTTGTGGAATGATAAGTAGTGTTAAATTTCACATTAAGTTTATTTTGTTTAACATTCATGGTCCATTTAATACAGCGAAAAAAAATAGTTTGGACAGAGATTAGTTCCTATATGGAAAATTTTCAAAATATTCCAATAATCATAGGAGGAGATTTTAACACTATTCTAAATCTAAATGAAAAAATGGGTGGTACTGCACGAATCTCTCAGCCTATGAAGGACTTTCAAGAATGGTGCTTAAACAATAATCTAATTGATATCCCTTGTTGTAATGGAATTTTCACATGGAACAATAGGAGGAAGGATTTTTCATACATAGTGGAGAAACTAGATAGGTTTTTTATTAAAGGAGATCTTGATATCAACAATCTGAACATACAAACTGGGATACTACCTTTTGCAAGTTTTGATCATTTTCTGGTTAGATTGGAATTGATCAAACCTCAAAAACCCATTAGGAGTGCGTTTAAATGTGAAAAAATGTGGTTTATGGATGCTTGTTTTCTAGAAAACATTAAAGTATGGTGGGCTCAAGGTGACTTTGAGGGTTCAAAAATGTTTGTTTTTGTGTCCAAAATGAAGATGCTTAAAGAAAACATACTAAGATGGAATAAAGACCACTTTAAGAACATCTTTAAAGAAAAAATAGAAATAGAAGAGAAATTAAAAGAATTAAATATAGAAGTAATCAAACATGGAATGAATAACGAAAGTTATGAATTAGAAAAGGAACTACTACCAAAACAAGAACACATACTGTCTAAGGAAGAAGTCTGCTGGAAACAAAAATGTAGAGAAAGGTGGTTGGAAGAAGGAGATCGAAACACTAAGCATTTTCATAACTCAACTATATATAACAGAACAAAGAATACAATAACTAGGATTAGAGGGAAGAGAGGTCGATTAACCAATAAACCTCCCAAAATAGCTGATACTCTTGTAAATCATTTTCAGCAACTCCTAAATAATTTGGAGGGATCTAATAAAATAGAGCAAGATAATATGCTAAAAGTAATTCCCAAACTAATAACCCTAGAAGATAACAAAGATTTAAACCAACCTATAACACTTGAAGAGTTAGAAGAGTGGATTTTAGCCTGAATCCAGAAAAGTCGCCAGGACTAGATGGTTTTCAGGTTTTCTTCTACCAAAAATGTTGGGAAATTCTTGGAAAAGATCTATGGGAGGCAATAGAAGCTTCGAGGAAGGGTGGTTCCCTTTTGTCAAAAATTAATCACTCATTTATCACTTTAATATCTAAAAAATCAGAGCCTAAAAATCCCAGTGATTTCAGATTGATCGCACTATGCAATATGATCTATAAAATATATTCTAAGATCCTAGCAAATAGACTTAAGCATGTCCTGCCTAAAATTATATCAGAAGAACAAACAAGCTTCATACCAAGAAGATCCATTTTGGATGGCATTATAATTATACAAGAAGCTATTCATTTAGCTATTAAGAATAAAGAAGCTTGTATGTTTATGAAATTGGACATACATAAAGCTTACGATATGATAGATTGGAGGTTTCTTTGCAAAACCTTGGAAGCCTTTGGTTTCTCTCGTCAATGGATCAATCTTATTTTTGAGTGTATTTCTACCACAAAGATCTTGGTCCTCGTAAATGGGTCACCTAAAGGTTATTTTGAAGTCTCAAGGGGAATAAGACAAGGGGATCCTTTGTCCCCATTCCTTTTCATTATTATGGCTGAGGCTTTTGGCAGAGCTATTAAACAAGCTCAAATAAAAAAAGATATCAAAGGGGTTATGGTAACTAGGAATGTACCAAATATCACTCATCAACAATATGCAGATGACACAATTCTTTCGAGAGAAAGCTCAATGAAGGAGGTTGTTAACTACAAAATGATCATAGGTAATTACATGAAAGCGTTGGGACAAAAAGTTAATGAAGCAAAATCAGAAAAAAATTTCCTTAACATAGAAGAAAAAATGGAAAAACAAATATGTCAAATTATGGGTTACAGAAAGGGCAGCTTTCCATGCAAATATCTTGGCATTGAATTGGAAAAAAGTTTGAAATCTAGGAAGGTATGGTACAATACAAGGGTAAAATGAATGCAAGGATTGACAATTGGAAAGACAAATGGCTTACAAAAGCAGGTAAGAGTGTTAAGATAAGATCGGTTCTTTCAATGATTCTGATCTATCCTCTCTTGACTTCCTCTACCATTACATTTATTCCATAAGTTTGAAGCTAAACTAAGAGACTTTCTATGGAAAGATGGTGAAGACTCCAAAAAACTAGCACTCATTAAGCGGGATAAAGTATGTAAACCAAAAGAGCTTGGAGGTTTAGGTATCAAAAACCTTTTATGGAAAAATGAAGCTCTAAGAGCTAAATTGGTGTGGCATCTTTATTCTAATAAAGATAAGAAATGGGCGAAGATCCTGTATAATAAATATCTAAATCTAGAAGAACCTAGTTCTATCTTCAGAATAAAATCTGTACCAAAGGGTTCAAAAAGCTAGAATTTCATGAGCAAGTGTCGACACTTAATCAACAAATTTCTGACCTAGGATGTTGGAAGTGGTGAAGAAGCTCTCTTTGTGGAAGACTCATGGGACGAACACCCTCTAATAGAAAAGGGTATGAATTTAGATAGTCTTAAACAAAAGTTAATTGAACTTTGGGGTAGAAGAGTTAGGGATTACAAATCTAGGTCCACCACGGGCAATAATTCTAGTGAGAATTGGAAATAAGTGGAAGGATTAGATCTGAATCTCGAGGAGGTTAGGGCATATAATGAGATCATCTCCAATAGGGCAATTAAACAAGCTAATAGGAAGGACACTTTAATTTGGGAAACTTCTAATGATGGAAAATATAATATTAAGAATGGGTATAAGGCCCTAATTAATTCCAAAAGATGGGAAGAAGTGGAGTTGTCATTATAGTTATATTCGGATTTGACTTGTTTGCCTAAAGCAAGATTTTTCTTTTGGTTGGATTTTTAGAATAGGATTCAAATGGCAGATAGACTCAAGAGAATTGGTTTGATAGACTCATCTAGATGCTATCTCAATAAAGTGAAGATGTCGATCATTTGTTCTACAAGTGCACCTTTGCTCGAAATTGTTGGGAATGGTTCTTTTAAATTTTAGGTTGGTTCGCAGCGCTCCCTGAAAATTTTAAAGATTTTCTCAAGGGCTGGCCAACTAATATTTGTAAAGGCGTATATAGTAAGCTATGGAATATCAGTCCATCCATCATTGTGTGGGAAAATTGGAAAGAAAGAAACATGAGGATCTTTTGCAATAAAGAGAAGACGGTAAAAGAATTGTCTCTTAAGATAGAAGCGAGTATAGTTGAGATTATGAATTCCTATCTTAGAAAATTTAGAATGTTAGAAGGGTCCTTTTCAGTTTGGGATGGTGCTATTAAGAAATAGTGGCCCAAACTGATTAACCCCCCTTTGGTATATGCTAAGGTGGATAAGGAGGCTAGGAAAAATTGCAAATGGTCTCGCCCACCAAAGGGTTGGACCAAGCTCAATTTCGATGGTGCTACTAGAGGCAATCCAGGTAAGGCTGGTATAGGATGTATTTTCAATGACGATATAGGCAATTGGATAGCTAAAATAGCTAAACCCTTAACCCCGACCTCAAATAACTTAGTAGAATTCTTAGCCTTGGAAGAAGGTTTGAATACTTGCCTTCAGCTATGGGTTGCTAAGTTAATTATTGAGGGTGATTATCAAATTATATTAAATGCTATAAGGAAAAGATCTACTCCAAGTTGGATTCTTAATTCAAGATTACAAGAAGTCACCCTTCTGCTAGACAAATTCGAAGAGACTAGAATTTGCCATATATATAGAGAAGGTAATATAGAGGTAGAATTTTTAGCTAATATAGGGGCTGAGGGTAAATAGTTAATCATGTATAGATCAGAGGCCCCTTTTAATTAGGATATTTTTTATACCAATATTAATATTACTATATAAGATCTATTAATCAATCCCTAATATTCTTCTAGTTATGCACTCTTGTAAGAGTTTTAAAGTTGACTTCATTAAGGGGTCGACGATTCTTTTTTAATATAGGTTTAAGTTTGGTATAAGGTATATATTGGCTTAGCTTTATTTCACAAGATGTTGAAACAACTCGTGATCTAGGACAAAGTACTCATTAGTTAGCAAGGTGTATTGCTTAAACATATGACTGCCTGTTTTCATCATTAAGTGGTGATCTCTTGGATTTAGTTTTGAGTAGATTTGAGAGTCTTCGATTTAGGATTTAGGGCTCTATTTCTCCAAATAGTTTGTAGAAGGTAGGGTTTGCAGCAAAATCATGGACACCAACATATGCGTATTTCATACTTTTGAAGCAACAATGATGGCGTTTATGAGGAATGTGAAGCCATAATGTTGGAATAATATACTCCGACTAGTGGATGGAATGACTAGAATTGTAGTCATTTGTGCAATAGGAGAAGGAGTGTTCAAATATGACCATACTTGGAGAACAAACAATGATGTCATTGGTACTTTTATAGGCTGCATGGCAAGGATTGTATTTAGAAAATGGGCCATGATTCGTCTGTGTCTAAATTTATTTCAACCCACTTGGTGCAAAGGAATAGAGGAGGCGATCATGGGTATCGATGAAAATTTGTGTGTCACTCCCTAAAATGTATATGAAGCATTCCCCGAGGAGTTTGATCATGGCCAACATTCCAAGGCGTCCTGCTTTAGTTATAAGAGACAGGGTAGCTTTTGAATTGGCATGGCCCAAAATAGAGCCCTGTTTCCATTTTCTTATGGGGTGGAGGAAGATAATCTTGGTGTTAGGGCACGGGTGGCTGGTAATTATCTTAAAGTCCACAAGGCATACATCCATCCAGGGGTTATGTTTGAAGACCTTAACAAAGTAAACTTTTGCATGCCAAATATCGAGAAGACTAGCAGGGAGAATAATTTGTTCAAGTTCCCTCCATTTTTTAAGGCAGAAAATCTGAGTGATGTGGCAGAAGTGATAATGATATGCTAGAAAAATTAATGGAGGCTACAGAGAGGTTGGCTGATTTTGTTGTCTTAGTCTTTATAGTCTAGTGAAGTGTAATGGATCGTAGGCTATTTTGTTTTGTATATATTTTATAGGTACAGCCCTGTAATATAACTTTAGTTCTAAATGTGTCAAAATTTTGTGTTTATGGAAGTAATTAGTATTAGTATTGGTTGCTATAAGAACATCACAGGCTATAACTTTTTGTATAAATAGGCTGGATAGGGTTTAGAAATATAATCAATATTTGGTATAGCCTTTGGTTTTATATAGGATCTACTCATTGTAAAATAATTATACAAATTATATATAAGATAATATTGTTTAATGAAGTTGAGTTTGAAGGGCTCTCTCCAATGTTAATTCAATAGAATTAGAGATGTGTTTGATTGGGTTGTTTCCATCATAATATATTGCTCTATAGATTTTATCTTCTCAATGACGTATAAATGGATGAAATTTGGATTTGATTCTTGTCTATTTTAATTAGTTAAGGTTTGTCTATCAACAGATTAGCCCGACGCTCTAAGCAATCTTCTTTATTTTATTTGATAAAGTAGATTAACTTAACCCCCTTGTTTCATAAGAGTTTTAAATATGTTTAGTAGGACAATTATGTGACAAATTGTATTTGCTTTATAGTTTACAGTTAGGTTTTAATCACATGTAATGTGGTTAGATTTATGTTTTCTTCTAGTTTAAAGATGGTCTAGATGTCCTAGTTATTTAATCTGCACTAAGGATTGAGAGGATCTCGTTTAAAATCTCATAGTTTAAGGAGCAGTATAATAAATACTTTTTTGGTATTTTAGACATGTAATATTAGATGTATGCTCCTTCTATGTTGGATTTATTAATATAGGTCATTTTGGGGATGGAGACTCCCATGCTAACTTTTGGTAATTTCCTTTTTTTTTGTGATTTCTAACAAGTTTGATTAATAAAGTTTAGTAGATGAAGTGTGTTTGTAGCACGAAAGGCTTGGATAGCTTAGAAGTGGAATTGAGCAGGCTTAACAAAGATCCTTTTTTCTTGATATTGATGTAACATAGGGGGGAATATTCCCATAAGCTTTGTAATTAATATTTGTAAACATTCCACTGGGGTATGACCCTTTTAATATGTAATAATATAGGACAGATGTCTCAAGTGAGATTGGAGGTTTTCTTCTCTGTTCTTTCCTACTAGTGCTTGTTTGAACAGAGGAAAACTATTGTATTTTCAATTTTATTTAATATAATTTATCAAGGCCTTGGCCGTTTACCGATCAAAAAAAATTAAAAAATAAATTTTTAAGATGAAGTTAGGAAGTAATGAGGTTAGATATAAAGGGCTTTATTCTCATTCAAGTATACAACCATGAAATTTAAATGGGGTTCAAAAATTGATTATGAGAACAATTTTTCTATAACTTATACATCATAATATACCAATGATAAGGTAGATATGGATCATATTGTGATTTGTACTTAACTAAATTTATATAAAATTATCTTTCAATAATAGGATAATTTAAACTTTCAAAGTTGTATGGGTTTTAGAACTTGATTCAATTGCATCTCCCAAATGTTTAGATCTTGGTCGATGGATAATTAAAGAGTTTGTCATTAAGAAGATCATGTCTTTCAAAGTTGAATAGATGTTGAACTTAATACAATGGCATCTCCAAGGAATTTAAATCTTGGTAGATAGGTAATTAAGATGTAGTCGAGGGGAGCCAGAAGGTGTGCACCCTAACTTTTGAGGTCTACATAGGTCACCATGTCTACCCCAAAACCTTTATTTTTAATTTTTCTTCTTCGCCTAGTTGGAAACTCCAAATCAAAATTTATTGCATTGAGTCATCTATCTACCATGGGGTGAACCCACAATAGTGGGTTACACTTTTTTGGAGGAAAAAAATTCCTCTGAAATCCTGCAACTACAAATTATCAATTTACTAGTTTCGATAGAAATTTTTTAAAAAGTTTTGACAAAAACTATTTAGTTTTAGAAACTTAAAAAAATACTACTTTCTATTGAAAGTATTAGTGCCACGTACTTTTGATCGAAACTACATTGCTAGTTTCGATTGCAACTTTCAATGTAGTTTTGATTAAAACTACCAAGCTCGACTAGGGTTTGTTAACCCTGGTCTCGAGCTTACTAGTTTCAATCAAAACTAGTAAAGAAAGTTTCGATCGAAACTTTAAAAAACTAAAATGTAAAGAATTTCTTCCAAGCCCACATATCATTTTCGACAATGGGGCTACAGAAAAAGAGTTTCGATCGGAAGGGCAACGTAGAAAAGAGCATCCAAAATTATTAAACATCGAAATAGGTATTATTTTCCTCTTTGTTTACCCATTTAAAATGATTTTAGTTTCATTTTATATGTTTTTAGTTTCATTTTATATGTTGTTAGTTTCATTATATATATATATATATATATATATATATATATATATATATATATATATATGTATGTATATATATATATATATATATATATGTATGTATATATATATATATATATATATATATATGTATGTATGTATATATATATATATATATATATATATATATGTATGTATGTATATATATATATATATATATGTATGTATGTATATATATATATATATATATATATATGTATGTATGTATATATATATATATATGTATGTATGTATGTATATATATATATATATATGTATGTATGTATATATATATATATATACATACATATATATATATATATATATATATATATATATATATATATATATGTATGTATATATATATATATATATATATATATATATATATATATATATGTATGTATATATATATATATATGTATGTATATATATATATATATATATATGTATGTATATATATATATATATGTATGTATATATATTTGTGTACAATATGTATATATCATGTATATGTATGTATGTATGTATGTATGTATGTATATGTGTGTGTGTGTGTATACATATCTATACATATATACATAGATATGCATATATATATATATATATATATATATATATTCATATATGTATATAGACATAGATATGTATATGTACATAAGTACATGCATGTATCTCTCTCTCTCTATATATACATATGTATATGTACATATATATACACACATGTA